>CM053770.1:37827360-37859977 GCA_028658325.1 Potorous gilbertii | reverse complement strand
TCCTTTTAGCAATGAAATTATGAATCTATTCCCAGTCAGTCTCTCAGGTCCTGTCCCTATATTTATTTGCCATAATTTGTTCAGTCATTTTTCACGCATTGAGTGTTTGGGTTGCTTCCTCCCTCCTCCCGCCAAAGTCAGGTCACACAACTGGTAAGTGTCTGAGGCTGGATTTCAACTCAGGTCCTCCTGACCCCAGGGCTGGAGCTGTATCCACTATGCCACTTAGCTGCACCCCGCTTTTGTTTGCTATCACAAATAATAAAATAATTAATGTCTTTATAGAAATGTATTTCCTCTGCTTTTTTCTTCTCAGTAACGTTCCTGGGGTTGTAATGGAGTAGAGATCACTGTGAGATTGGGGAGCAGAGAGGAGGGATACGTAAAAGCATCTGTTGAGTTGATTTCTGAAAGCCAGAAGTTGAAAGTCCATGCTAAGTAGAAACGAGATGACATTTCTCTCTCTTAAACAGAAACTTGGGTTTGTGTGGCTGGAGGACACCTTTCATGTAATTAGAAACACTATCTGATGCCATGCCTAACAAACCCCAAAGGTACCTCTTTGATCCCAGACAACTTAAGGAAAATGCCAATGTGAGGGTGTTAGTGAGGACGTGCAGCTGCATGGGCATGCCTGGGCACCACCGGGTTACCAGTTCTCTGTCTTTGCCAAGTCTAGCCACTCTGTAAGTACCTGCCCTAGGGATGTACGTCATGTGACCCAGCTTCTTACATTGGGACCTCAACTTGTCTGGTATCTATCTTGTTTTGCTTATGGATTAAAATCATGACCTGTGGTGTTTATTCAGTTATCTTGCATTTGGTCTTTGAACCTAGGAGGCATTAAAATTCATAGGATCATAGATTTAGCTCAGGAAGGGATCTCAAAGATCATCTATCTCCCTTCTCCCCAATTTTACAGATAGGAAAATTGAAAAGCTAACTGATTTCGTCCAAGGTTGCATAGTAAATCACAGCCGACCTTTCAAATACAGTACTGTCTTCACTCTACCAAACTATCTCCTGATGTAAGTCTATGACTATTCTTTGACAGGAAAAAGACTAGTCTAGCATTAATACGTAGGTGGCAAGAAATAAGGATAAATCAGGATTTTCAATCAAGGTAAACAGGATAATTGTGGCCTATGACCATCTAGACTGGGGTAAGGGATCTGTGGCCTCTAGGCCACATGTGGCCCTCTAGGTCCTCACTTGGATTTGGTCAAAGGGCTGTACTTGAGGCCACATGTGGCCTAGAGGCCACAGGTTCTCCACTAGATCTACTAATCTTTATAGAGACTATATGGCAGGAATCTTTAGCTTTCTCTGTGTCATAGGTATCTCTGGCACCATCTGCTTTCCTCAAGTCAGGTCAAGTCAGCAAGCCTTTCTTCTGCCATTGTGCTAAATACCAGGGGATCGATGCAAGCCCTACCATCAAGGAACTGGCATTCTCATGGGTGTGTGGCAGGGTTGGAATTGGCTAAGACAAGGTTCAGAACTGTGAGAAAGGGTAGGCAGGAAGAAGAGGAAATGCTTAACTTACTGAATGAGAACTTCAGGGGATTTGGACCTACTCTGGAGCAGGGGGGAGAAATGAAGCTTTAAAAGAGAATTTTAGCCATTGTAAGGGTGAGATCTAAGGGGTTTGGGGGAAGTGGGGTTTAGGAATTGGTCCTTAAAAGTCTTCAGTTTCACAACTGAAGGGAAACAAGATGCTGGGGGCAATTTTGAACAATTCAGAACAAAAACTGGATTATTTAGGCAATTATCTCCCTGCCCTGGATTATTTAGGCAATTATCTCATTCCTTCTCTTTGCAATAAGATGTGGTAGATGCTATACAAACAATGCCAGACATTTCTAAAATAATGTCAGTTAATATGAAATGATTAAATGATGGTAAGTGTTGAGGTCCAGTAATCCGGGTAAAACTGAAATCAATCTCTACATTCAGGGATCGCTGTAAGAAGGTGGAGTGTGGATTAATATGAATGTCGTTGGCACCTCCCTTTTCCCAGGCACCCAGGCTCAAAGCCTTAGTCATCTTTGACTCATCCTTCCTCTTGGCCTCCTAGGTTCAGGCAGTGACCAAGCGTCCTGGAGATTTTTTCCTTTATATCTTAACTGTGGCTGTATCTTCTCTGTCCTCTTTGCTTATCCCCTCATAGGTCATATCAATGTTATATAGTATCCTTCAGAATCTTACAATATCTTCCATTCTCCCCCCCATAAAAAAAAAAAACTTATCAAGTAGACTTGGGCAGGATTAGTCTTCCTTAAACTCTGCTTTAATCAAGTCACTATCCTGCCCAAAAGTTTTCAGTGGTTCCCTACTTCCTGAGATTCCTTGAATCTCAACTCAGTCCTCTATTTGGCAAGCCTGGTCTTAGAGCTGTCATTTCTACATTTTCCAGCTTTATCTCCATTAATCCCATATAGAGCTTTTCATTCTGGTCCTGCTGGTCCTCCTTATTGGGTTATGAATACACCATGCACATTCCTACCTTGCGCCTTGGGCTTATGCTCTTCACCTTGCCTGAAAGGCTCTCCCTCCATCCTTCTATCTACATCCTCCCTGTCCTAGAAGGCCTAGAAGCTTCTTTCCTTGGCTTCTCTGGTGTTCTTGTATCCATCTCTCTGTTAAACTGTCTTACTGTACTTTGACATTGTACCAAATAACTTCATCCTTAGTGATACGCTTCTCTTTGGGATGTCTAATTGTCCACTTTCCTGTCAAACATTGATTAAGTACTTAGTACTGAGAAGATAGGGATTAGGTCTGAGGATTTCTCTCTGTCTGCCCTAATGCATACTGGGAATACAGGAGCAGCTAGGTTGTATAATGGATAGAGCACCAGTGCAGGAGTCAGGAGGACCTGAGTTCAAATCTCACCCCAGACACTTGACACTCCCTTAGCTATGTGACCTTGGGCAAGTCACTTAATCCCAATTGTTTCATCCTGGGTCATCTCCAGTCATCTTGATGAATATCTGGTCACTGGCTTATGGCTCTGGAGGAGAAGTGAGGCTGGCAACCTACACAGCCCTCCCTCACTCAAAACAAAGTCAAGTGCAAGTCATGTCATTATTTCTGATGGCATGATCTTCTTCGACAGTGGAAGATGAACACACACACACACACACACACATATACTGGGAATACATAAGAAACATTCATTTGAGCACTTAGTCATTTGCAGATTCGAAGCATTTTCTTTTTTTGAATAATTACATAATGAAAATTCAGTAAAAATTGAAAAGGGAAATTTATTTCAGGACACCCTGTTCCTTGAGATGATATACACAAGGAATTATTTTTAAAATTCAATAAAAGAATGCTCAGAGAGAGCTAGATTTTTCTCTACCGTATAGATGTACACAGACACATATACACACATGTATCATCCTCAGGTTAATGGCATTTACCAACCAGGGGTAATTTAACATGCAGACTGAGAAGGCAGCTGCAACATGGCATGGTGCATAGACTCTGAGGTAGGCTTAGAATCAGGAAAAGGGGGTGGATTCTAATACTACTTCTTGTGTGTCCTTGGACAAGTCATTTGACTTTGAGCTTCTGTTTCCTCACCTATAAAATGGGGGAGAATAATATTTGTCAATCTTACTTTCCCTTGTCCTTCAACCCCTCCCTTCGTCCTGTTGTCCCTTCAGAGTATCAGAATCTATCTCTTCCCTTTCACGACCAAGTACCTAGAAAAAGTCATTCAATCAGCATTTATTAGGCACCTACTATCTGTCAGGCACCAAGCTAAAATTCTGTCTACATTCATTGCCCCTACTTCATCTCCTTTCACTTTTTAACCCTTTGCAATCTGGGGTTCCAACTTCATAACTCAACAGAAATTATCCTTGCCAAAGTTACCAGTGATCTCTTAATTGCCAAATGGGGTGCCTTTTTCTTACCCTTCACTCTTTGATTTCTTTGCTGGTTTCAGAGCTGTTGTTGGGATCCCAGAGACTCTCTCCTTTCTAAGTTTTCATGGTACTATATTATCCTCCCTATTTGGCAACTCCTTATTTTCTTTTACTGGATCAACTGAGGGCAAACCTGCATCCAAGTGTCTCTTCTGAGCTCTTTCTCTCTTTTTTTACAACCTTCTTTTTTGTGGTCTCATAGTTCAAATCCATATTCCCAGCCCTTAACTCTCTCCTGAGCTCCATTTTCATCTGAATGTATTGGGCATCTCAAACCATATGTCAGAAACTGAACTCATCTCTCAAATACTTGTCCCCTCTTTTCTTCTCCCATCAGCTTCTGAAAGGCCCTATTTATGGTACCACCCAGATTCAGAAGCTTGGCATTATCCTCAACTCCTTCTCTTTCATCCCACATAGCCACTCATTTGCTGGATCTTGCTGAGTCCCTCTGCAAAGCACTATTAATATCTTTCTATGACTTAGGTTAAGTGACTTGCCCACAGGACTGTCTAAAGCAGCATTCGGACTCAGGGCCTCCTGATGTCCAAAATAGCACTCTTCCCACAGCTCCTTTGGACTTCAGGATCTGATCGATGTGGACTTCTGGTACTATTTTTCTAATATTTTACCTTGAGGCAGGTCTTCTCTATTGAAGATTATATGGGCCCAAGTGAGATGATCTCGTCAGATCCAGTACCTGGGGCTGGCATGCCTCAGTCTAAAGTCATGTTTCAAGAACTCTTCTGGGATCTAGGCCTGGGAGAGGAGAAACTGAGTAGCTAAAAACAAGCTAAAATGCCGTTCATTAACCTTTAAGGACCTTAAAAAAGTTAGTTGTTGTTCAGTCCTAATCGACTCTTCATGACCCTATTTGAGGTTTTCTTGGTGAAGATACTGGAGCATTTTGCCATTTCCTTCTCCAGCTTATTTTACAGATGAGGAAACTGAGGCAAACAAAAGGTGATTTGCCCAGGATCACACAGCTAGCTAATAAGTCCTCAGCTGAACAGAGACCTGTTAAAGACAGGTTTAAAAAGCCAAGGGCCCCCACTATATCTTGGGCCATCTCCAGTCGTCCTGATCCATATCTGGTCACTGGACCCCAATGGCTTTGGAGGAGAAAGTGAGGCTGGTGACTTGGCACAGCACACCCTCACTTAAATCCAATTCACTTGCATGTCATGGTGTCACCTCCCTGATGTCATGGTGAGAATAAATAACAATAACTAGTAAGTGTCTTACATCCTATTTGAACTCAGGTTTTAACTCCAGACCTGGTGCTCTATCTATAGCTGCTCCTAAAAGAAGCTTTTGGTACCTGGGAGAAGTATCTGTCCCATTAGTCATTAAATGTGCAATTGCCCTAGTCTTTAAAGCTTGCACAAAAGGAGGAAACACATTTTTTTTTTAAATTGCCTTCCTAGTGTAATGAAAACAAACACTCTTAGTAGGATCAGGTCAGAGTAAAGTTTGCTTTTCTTAATGTACTTCAGGTTTGTTTAAAATAAAATGTGGTCTGGTGGGAAGGAGAGGGAGCAGGAAGGAGTCATGGGAAAAAAGAGCACTCTTTGGCTTTGGAGTCATTGGACTTGGGTTTAAATTCCACCTCTGATTCTACCTGTGTTGAACTGGGTCTCAGTTTCCTCAAGGTGGGGAGAAGGTGGTAAAAATGGCCTGTAAATTTACCTCTAAATATATGATCCTTTGGTTCAGATGCCTGCTTTGCCTTCTACTGTTTGGGTCTGTAGTCTAAATCTTTGTGGGTCCAGGTTTCCTCACCTGCAAAATAAGAAGGGAGGGTAAGGAGGAATGGACTGGATTAGCTCCAAGTGTCCTCCCAGCTATAATTCAGTGAATTCAGGCATTAGAATTTGTACTTGAACTGAATTAGTTCACTGGCCTGAGAAAATTTCTCAATTTGGGAAATTATTTCAGAGCCCACATTTTGATTCTTAAAAGTGAAGGTTTGAAGGATTGTTTTGGGGAGTTATCACCCCCTCCCCCATCTTCTTCCAGCCAAAAGAGTTTAGAGGAAATGAAGAAAGCCTTATCTGACAAGTTAGCCTGATAGTATTCTATTGAAATTGATTAAGCTCCAGGTAAATTCTTAGAGACTGGGTGGGGTAAACAGCCTTTGGAAGCCCAGCCTCTGATACATTTTCCTTAGGTCTAACTCCTCAGGGCCTCAGGCAACTAAGACTGAAAGTTATAGATGTACCGAGGAACTCTATTCGTATCTATGTATTCATTTATATGTCTATATCTTTCTATATATCATGTCAATATCTTTATATCCATATCTATATTTCTCTTTCTACTATAGAAAAATAGTAAGTCTACTATAGAAAAACAGTACATCCGTATCTATATCCATACAACATATATCGTGTCCATATGTTTCTATCTCTGTATCTATATCCATTCCTTTATCCATGTTGTTGGTATTATTCAATTGTCTCAATCCTGTATGACTTTGTGACCCTGTCTGGGGTTTTCATGGCAGAGACACTGGAGTGGTTTGTCATTTCCTTCTTTAGTTCATCTTATAGACGAGGAAGCTGGGACAGAGTGAAGTGACTTGTCCAGAGTCACCCAGCTAGTTAAGTGTCTGAGGCCAGATTTGAACTCAGGAAGATGAGTGTCTCTGACTTCAGGTCCAGAACTCTATCTACTATTCTCACTTGTATTCATACCAGCCTTTACTTTTACTTGCCCCTATACCTGAATCTATGCCTATATAGCCATATTCATACCCATATCTATATCTATATCTATACATAACCCACAGTGACAGCCTTAATTATAGCCATATCTATATCATAGTCCACACCAGTTCTCCAACCAGATAAAAATATCAAGCCTAGAATTATAATAATAAATAACAAACATTTATATAATGCCTTACACTTATATGGTGTTAGTTAAATATATTCTCTCCTGTGAGCTACAGTACTTTAGATTATTCTCATCCCCATTTTACAGAAGAGGGAAGGAAGGACCAGTGAGGGGAGTGGATAAAAGACTTGTCGCTAGTCTCCTTTCTGGAAATGGTATAGTAGAAGCACAATTTGAACCTAGGGTCCAGGTCCTGACTCTTTCTGCTATATCCTGCTGCCTTGCAATTAATGAGCCCCAATAGGAGTTCAGAAGAAGAAGGGATCGTTGGGTTGGATTGATCATGGAAGGCTTTTATGGAGGATTATGGAGCAGCTTAGGGCAGCATTTCTCAAACTATTTGAACTCAGGAGGATCTCAAAGAGCTTTTGCATATGTTGGGTTATAGCTATCAATATTTACTGTATTAGAAATTAAAACATCTTAATATTATTAATGAAAATAATTTTAGCCTCTTAGACCCCACTGAAAGTGTCCAGAGTACACTGTAAGAACTACTGGATTCGGAAAATCATCCCAGAACCAAAGCATAAGCTACGTGGGAAGAGTGAAAATTAGCATCTGTGTTTTGGACAGTAAAGTGGGAGTAACACAGGATGAGCAGGAAGGAAGAGCAATGGGGAGTTTATAGGCCTTATGAAATTTTATGGAATGATTTTCCTTTTTCCTCTAATGTTTTGGAGCTCATAAAATTAATATAATGTCAAACGCAACTAGATATGGCAGGAGGAGATCTTTGAGTTGTCTGGCTTTGGATGGCACAAGTATATTGTTTCTTGGGTTCTACTTACTTTATTTTCTATCAGTTCATGCAAATCTTCCTCCACTTCTGTGTATTCGTTATATTCGTCATTTTTATGTTCAAGTCCCTAATTTTGTGTAGCTGTTGCCCAGTTGATGGGCTTTTACTTTGTTTCTAGTTCCTACCACAGGAAAAGTGCTGTTATAAATATCCCTCTGCTATAAGTGTTATAAGCTTTTCTTTTTGTAAGTAGAATATATACCTAGCAGGGGAATCTCTGGGTCAAAGGATATGAGTATTTTAGTAACTAACTTAGAATAATTCCAAATGGTTTTTCAGACCAGATGTATTCATTCACATCTCCACCAACCATGTGTCAGTATGCCGGTCTTTCCACAACCCTTTCAACATTGACTGTTCCTATCTTTTGTCTGTTTAACATTGTGGGGCCTTTTTAAATTTCTCTTGATGTCATGAGGATAGCTTTAGGGATATAGGACCATCTATTGGTTACCATTTACTCTTGTCAAGTTGCCACCTCTTCTTTCTTAATCATACAACTTTTATGACCTCTTTTATTTTTAACAAATGAAGCAAAGAAATTTTCTCTCCAAGTAAAAAGCATTTTTTTAAAGGAAAGAAAATAGAAGTAAAACCCTAAAGGCAGAAGTCAAAAACCATGTGATATTTGCCTTTTTACAGATGGCTACTCTTTCTTTAGTGGCCTTTGTGTCTTGTTAACCATTACTGCTAAGAGGAACAATATTTAAATAGGAGCAATGAATACCGCTTGACTCATGGATATCACTTCAAGACATTAAGAATAAGTTGTTTTTTAGATATTACCTCTTTACAGTGGTTGGCCAGTTCTCTCTCTCCTCCCTCCCTAGCCTGACTCCAATGTTAGAGGGGTGACTATTCCACAGAGAGTTCTGGAAGATGATGACCATAGTGGACAAGTTTTAGAAGGCCATGCCAACCTAGTAAAGGCCCATGGTAAACATTTAAGGATGGATCCATTCAAGTTCAGAGGGTTGAAGTCATAGATGGTACAGTGGATCGACCACTAGACTCGATGTCCAGAACTGAGTTCTAATCTTGCTTTAAATATTTACTAACTGTCCCAGGCAAGTCCTTTAATGTCTCTCAGCCTGAGTTTTCTCATCTGTAAAATGGAGATAATATTACCACCTACTACCTCACCGGGTTGTCATGAGGAAAGAATATATCTAAAGCACTTTGCCAATTTTAAACCCTGTATAAATGTTAGCTATAGTTATCACAAGATGGACCAAAAGGTAATGAATTCAAGAAAGCTGAGAAAACTATTTTACTAAGTCTTAGTGGACTTGGGATCTTAACTTAAGGAGTGGGGTGGGGGAGATAGAAACGAAACTTATGAAACTGAAATCTTTGAAAGTATTTCCTTTCTCTAGAACAACTAGAAAGGGCTGTGTACTCAGTTTCACTTTTAGGTCCTAGCAACTCTTTACTGGAAAGTTCATGAGAGAGCAAAAAGAACTGCAATGACATAGACATAAGTCTGTTTTTAAAATATTGCATGTAAACATTTTCATTCATGATATTATGTTCTATCAAGAAAAAATTTGAATGTTCCAAGGTAAATTTTATTTTATTTAAGATGGGAATTATTTTTCGAAATCCATGTTGGCCACTAGTGGCATTTCCTTTGATCTCTGTCAGAGAAGTTCTTATGGGAGTTTGCTCCCATAAGAAGAAAATTTAGATCAGTGTCTGTGTGATACAGTGGTTATCACCTGGTGGCATCTGCTATTGGGCAACCTGATGTCTCCATTAATTCAGGCTTGTTTGGGTGGGAGGTAAAAGAGTTTGTCCCATTTACTCTGTTTGCTGGGTTGGGCTTATTGCTGAGAATGAATGATCAGATTCCCCCAGTAATCCCCCACATCATGAAATTAAAAGAAAAGTTGTGGCGATTCTCTGAAGAAAATTATTAATTAGACCAACATAGTACTGATGAGAAGTAGAAATGAGTAGATTAAGGAATTGTGATAAACTCAGCTATTTATTTAGTGCTTTAAAGTTTGCAAAGCACTTTGCCCAGGTTATCTTACATGAACAATATCATTATACCCATTTTACAAGTGAGAAAACCAAGGCTGTTAAGTGATTTATCTGTGGTTGCAGAGATAGTGTCAATTGCATGATACAGTGGAGAGAACACTCTGCTTGGAGTCAGAGAAACCGGAATTAAAATTCTGCTTCTAGCTCCTGATTAGCTGTGACTCTGGACAAATTGCTAAACTGAAATTTCCTAGCCTCAATTTCCTCATCTGTAACATAAATATAATTATAGTTCCTACCTTACTAGGTTATTCAAACAAACAATGTAGAAAACTTTAGGGCACCTTAAACTAACAGATACACACACATATATGTATATAAATACATATGTAGACAGATATTCACATATACATGTACATGTTTATGTATAAATAGATATACATATTAGCTGTTATATCTATCATCATTAGCTGTTATCATTTTCATCATTAATAATCGGAAGCAGAATCTGACCAGAGGATTTCCTGACCTCGTGTCCAACATTTTGTCCACTTCGCCATCTGCCTTATGATGGAAACACATTGGCCAATCTAATAGTTGTCTTTACCAGTTCTAAGTGTATAACGTAGAATTCCAGACATTCCCCATATGTAGACATTAAGGACCAAACAAAATTTGTCAGCACCAGAAGCTACTGGCATTTAAATTTTTTGACTGTCTGTCCCTAAGCCTTTATTAAGCACTTACTGTGTGCCAGACATATGCAGAAAAAGCTAAAACCATAAATTAGGATGGCTGTTTCTTGAGATCAAGAGTTGGGCTTAGAAGAAGAAAATAAGGTCTATGTCCTATGGCAGTTAACAATAATAGTATTTAACAATTATATAGTATCTTAAAGTCTGTGAAACACTTCGAAAAAATGATCTCCGTTCATCCTTACAATGATGTTGGAAGGTAGGTGCTATGATTCATCCCATTTTTGTAGATGAGGAAACTGAGGCTACAGAGGCTAAATGACTTGCCCAAAGTCACCCTGTAGTAAGTATCGGAGGCTAGATTCAGCAGGCTATCTATTGCACCATCTGCTTACCCAGTTATTCCCTGAGGAGGCAGCTAGATGACTCAGTGAATAAAGTGTTGGGTATGGAGTCAGGAAGACCTGAGTTCAAATTTGGATTCTGATACTTACTAGCTGTATGACTCAGAGCAAGTCACTCAGTTTGCCTTAATCTACTGGAGAAAGAAATGACAATCCATTCCAGTATCTTTGCCAAAAAAACAAACAAACAAACAAACCCTATGAACAGTATTGATGTGCTAAGTTCTAGAGGGTCACAAAGAGTCAGAAGCAATTGAATAACAACAATTATTCACTGTAAATATTCAGATTTGTTTGGAGAGAGAGTTGGTTTGCTGTTTTACTTGGGACCGTATTTGGGGTATTGAGAGTGATAGCAATGGAAAGATTTTCTTCTTGTATAAGATCCTTCAGAAAACTCTTTTAAGATACTGGAATATTTAACCATTTTGTATTTCTTTGACATTTGTGACTTTTGTTTGGGTCTATTTTTTTTCCATTTTTGATCTAAGTATATTTCTGTATTTAGGCTCTTGAGGGGTTACAGGGGGGAATTTAAGCAACACTTTGACAGTGAAATGAGTTCAAACACACAGAAAATAACTTGCTTTGATGACTGGAAAGCAGAAGTTAATAGACCCTGGACCTTATTTTACCATTCTGGAGCCAGAAATTCCTTTGACTTCAGGCTGGTCTAAATTAAAGAGTAGGAAATTGCCTCTTTCATTGGAAATAAGCAAAATCAGTATTCTGATAATAAAATGTTTCATGTGCATGTCAAGACAGTAACTAAGGAAGGAAACCATGATAACAGTGAGAAGTATAAAAAAAAAAATCCAGCAGCTTAGTTTGGAAACTCAAAATAGTCCCGCAGAGTGTATTTGCATTAGATTTGTAACTGTAAGGTCGATCTCAAGGCTTACCCTGGTGCATCCTTGCTTCTGGAAGAGGAGACCCTTTAGAGACAATGTGAGGAGAGTATTAACTTTCACCATTGTCATAAAGCTGAAAAGATTTCAAATCTCAGGCAAGTTTCTGGGTGTCTGATACTCAGGCACCAATCTAGTTAGGAGAAATCATCACAAGAGGCAGGCCATCAGGAAACCATTTTTTTTTTTAAGCTATAGCTATTCAGGAAGAAAAGTTTTCTTCATGATCTGGTGGTTGAACTGTCTTTACTGATAAAATCACAGATTCCTGGAGCATTGAAATAGCTTTTAAAGCAATAGGATTGATTGCTTTTTTCAAACAAGCATCATTGAATTGACATTCCCCCAAGGCAATATTGACCCTTTCAAAGCAATCCCCTTGTAGAGGGGCTATTCACTGATGTAGTGATGCTGCCGTTCTTTGAAACAGTTTGGAAACTCTCTGTTCCCTAAGAATTGTCTTCAGAGCTGGTTTAAGGGCCACAAGAGATTAACAGGCAACTCACTTGGTAGTTCACCCCAAACAGCTTCACAGTCCATTTCCATCACCAGCTTGCTTCCAAATGACTCCGGTCAGTTTCTAGAAATCAAAACCACTCTCAGAGGACAAAGGCATGCTGCCATGGAGAATGTACCTAAGAATGTGACTCAGGCTTTGAAAGTGGTTCCAGAAAGAGAATGTTAAGGTTGTTTTGAGACATAAGGGTATGGTGGGAGTATAGCCTCCCCAGGCAAAGGTCAAGACATGCCACTCTAGTTTGAGTGTAGTGCCAGTTTGGGTTTTTAAAACACACACACACACACACACACACATCCAGTTGTGTGATTTGATGTTCCTCTGTCTTATCATCAAATTATCAGATGAGATAACCCTTGTAAAGCACTTAACCCCTACCTGTTTTGTTGTCTTCCCTTTCCCCTCATGTCTGTTGTATCATGAATACAGAAAAGTAGTGGATTAGTGAGGAAAACTAGCTTATGATTTTTCTAGGCAGCAAGTGTTTATTAAGTATTTACTGTGTACCATGCACTCTGCTAAGGATTAAGGCTCCAAATACAAACAGAAAGAAAGAGTCTGACCTCTAGGAGCTTACAGTCTAATGGAGGAAGACCATACGTAAAAAGAAACTGAAAAACTGGTCAGGGAGTTGCCTGAATGCTGCAGGTATGGTGATGTCTATAGAGTCAGAAGCACAACTGAGGGGATTGAAGTCTAGCCAGCCTGGGTCCGTCTCCAGAATGAAGGCACCTGCATAAACTTCATTCATGGAAAAAGGATACTGAGCCCTTCCCAGAGTGGAGACCCCTGTAAAGAATTCCTAGATGGAAAAAGGAAGCCTGGGCCATCCCAAAATGGAGGCTCCTCAATGGAGAAGAACTATTCTGGGAGCAGAATGTTCCAGGGTGAGGAGGCCCCAGGTGCTGAGAGAAATTTCAAAAGGAAAGCAAGTGGCAAAGCTCAGTTAGGGAGAGAATGAAGAGTGAAGATAAGCATTTTTGATTCTGGAGGTTTTGAGAGAATGAATGAATGGATTGTGGAAGCCACTTAGCCAGTAAGCTTGGTTTCCCAGCAGTTAGAGTATTGGACTTGGAATCAGGAATACCTTAATTCCATTTCTCCCTCCGAAGACTCTGGGCTGGGTAAGCTGCATTTGCTTCTTTAGGCTTTAGCTTTCTTACCTATAAAATCCAGGTGTTGGATTTGATGACTTCCAAAATCCCTTCCTGCTCTAAATCTGTGGTCCTGTGGGAGAAGGATTAAAGAAGAGAGAGGCTTGGGGCAGGGGGATGAATTAAGAGGTTATTATAGCCGTGAAGGAAAGAGGTGTTCAGGTCCTGAACTGGAGGTGGCTAGATGAGGAGAGAGAAGGGAACAGATTCAAGACATACTGGGGAGGTAGAAATAACAAGATTTGGCAACTGATTGGGTGTAGGAGGTGAAGGAAGATGAGGAATCAAGGATATCTGTGAATTTGCAAACCTGGGTAACTGGAAAGATAATTCCCACGGTAGAAATAGGGAAGGTTGTAAGAGGGAGTTTGAGAGAGTTGGACATGTTGAGTTTGAGATACCTACAAGACACCCTTTTTGAAATATCCATTAGATAAATTTTGGGTGCGGGATTGGGGCTCAGGAGAAAACCCAGGTCTGGGTATATGGGTGTGGGAGTTGTTTACATAGAGATAATGATGAAAATTATGCAAACTAGAGGCATGATATGGATAATGAACCAAGGAAGGAGATTGCTGTTGTACATCCTTCATTTTTGGAGGGAACCAGTAACATCACAAGTCATGCTTTTGATTTGTGCCTCCGTTGGATTCAAGTGGGGCAAAGTTGCACCAGGTCAGCCTCAGTCTTACTTCCTGAGTCATCAGAATTCAGTGGCGAGACACAAGTCAGGATGACTGGCAGTGGCCTGGAATTCAGCTCTGAGCGTGCCACACCACCTGCTTTAGCCACCTTCGTGGCCATTGGAACAAATTTTTCTCTGTCTAGTCCACAAGTGGGGGGGTGGGGAAGAAGTCTGCACATGCTTGGTGAGATTGTGAAGGAGTCAATAGACAGTTAGGAGAACCAAGAGGAAACTTAGAGAGAAGACTGGATCTAGGAGGAAAGGATGTTCAAAAGCATAGAAAGATGAGGAAGGATGAGAACAGAGAAAAGGCCATCAGATTTGGCAATTGAGAGATCATTGGTCGTTTTAGAGATTCAGTTTCTACTGAATGATGAGATCAGAATCCAAGTGATAAGAGACTAATTGAGAAGTAAATGAGAGAAGAGGAAACTACGTAAGGAAAATGATGCTTAAAATGGTCTAGTAATTGTCCATGGCCACATAGCTGGTAGGAACTGATTTAAACATAGGTCTGTCTGTCTTTAGGCATGATGGTTATAGAACCCTTGTATTGGGGAGCGACCAAGGACCAGGTAAGGGAAGAAATGCTGTAAAGTTCACTTCAGTTTGTAAACCTCCCTGGGCTTTTATAATAATGGTTAACAGAATGGGTACACTCTATCTGGTCTCATCCATCTTATCTGTGTCTTGTTGATACATAGCTGTTTTCATCTTGTCCCCTCCCTTTAGATTTTGAGCTCCTTGAGGGCAAGAACTTTCTTTTGCCTTTCTTAGCACCCCCAACACTTAACACAGTGCCTGGCATATAGTAGGTGTTTAATCAATGCTTATTGACTTGATATGACTCACTCAACTCCTTTCCTGTCATAGGAAGGATATTAGAATGTCATGAAGGCTTTGCCCTAAGGTCAGCAAGATGTCAGAGAGCCTACTTTTTTCCTAGTGATAAGAAATCTAGGAAGAAGAATCCTAAATGCAGTACATCCACACCAGGAGATAAAGGATGTTCTTGCTCAGTCAGAAATTCATAAGATGTCATCTTTTTTTCCCCCTCCAAGAACAAAATTCAGAACTCAAATTAACTGGCTTTCGAGCAAACTGTCAGTTCCAGGGTCTACAACAATCATCTTGTCCATGTTGGTTTTCCCCATTCAAAAGAGTGAAATATGGTAGAACTTGGTTGGTAGAATACATCCCTGTAGAAAAAGGAATTTTTTGGTGTTTTATTTATCCTGTTAGCTTACTGGTGAAAAAATATAAGTGAACCAATGATGAAAATAGATGGTAAGTAAATGAAAATAGAATCGGTTTGGAGTGAAACCATGACATAATGGATTATAAGCTCCCTGAGGACAGAGACTATTTTTTGTCTCTTTATATCCCCACATAGTAGGTGCTTAATAAATGTTTAATGGTTGATGTTACTGTTTTCACTAGTTGACGATATTCTGTGCAGTTCTTGACTTGGTTACCATTTAAACATGTAGCTTAGTGGACACAGAGCAGTACTCAGAACTGGGCAGGGTTGGGGCTTAACCCACTCGGTGCCTCAGGTAACTCCATAATACTGAATTATAGAGCAGTTGCTGACTTGCTTTGGAAAAGGGATGTTTGCTCATTGGGAGTAGCCAACAATGATGAACTCATAGATTCAGATCTCCCCTCTTTCCCCACCAAAAAAAAAAAAAGCTAATGGTGGAACATCATTGGTTTTCTTGTAGGCCATAGCTGACAGCCTTCAACACAAACTCCCTGCTCGGTTTTGGCTGGTTACTCATTTTTCCTCAAGAGAGGCCCAGGACTAACAGGGGTTTTACAGGTCAGAAATGAAGACAGAACTGAATGTTGAAAACCTGCCCAGAATGTTCCCTCACTCTGTCTGACTTGAGCCAGGACTGTTCCCTGTGCTTTCAAGAATATTTATTTCACACACAGACTTTTGAGACCAGTGGGTCTTTTCCAAGCCCAATTAGATAAATTGAAATGTGCCATGTATCCCGCTAGGGAAGTCTCAGTCTCAAAGATCTACAACGTTAATAGGGAACAACGGCCCGCAGTAAGTTTGATTTTATCTCACTTGTATCTTAACATGTATCTTTTAATCACTTGATTAAAAAAAAATCATTCTGCAAATTTTGTGTTGACCAGAGACTCTTGGGATGCCAAGGATGAGCTCGAAGCAGTGTGGCAAAGGGCAGAGTGCTAAGCTTAGAGCCAAGGAAGACCTGAATTCAAATGATGCCTCTGATGTTTTCCAGCTGTGTGACTCATGGCAAATAACGTAACCTCTCTCCACCTCAGTTTCCTCTTCCGTAAAGTGAAGATAATGATAGCACCTACCCCACCATTTGTTTTAAGGATCAAATGAAATAACATGTGCAAAACACCTTAAAATACTACATAAATGTCAGCTGTTAATATTATGAAAACTTTAGAATCAGTTTCCCTTTTACCAGAGATACCTTTTCCCTAAATGAATGCATTTCTTGTGTTACATGTAAGGAACCGTAAGAATGTGACTTTGGCTGAACCATAGAATATATGAAAAGGAATACTGGATAATAAGGCTAGAAGGAGAGATTGGAGACAAGTTGCAAAGGGCTTGAAATGCCAAACCAAGGAATTGGTGTTGATCAGAGAATAAAAGGGAATTGCTGATTTTTTTTCTTTTTGAGTTCTTGTTATTTGTCCTTTGTTCTAGAAGGAAGGAAGGGAGGGAGGAAGGGATGCCATGACTTGCGAATGAATTGGATTTAAGTAAGGGAGGGCTATACAAAGTTACCAGCCTCTCTATCTCCTCTGGGTACAGTGGCAAGATATAGATCAGGATGACGGGCAATGGTCCTGGATGCTTTGGGAGACTTCAGCCTTTTCAAGCTAAAGGACTTTAACAGGTCTCAAGTTTGGCTGAGCCAACACCATTGAGTGATTCAGGGTTGATAAGAACTGGAGTAGTAGAGTAACATGGTCAGATCTGTGCTTTAAGAAAAAACACTGGCAGTTGTGTGAAGAATAGATTGAAGAGAGAAGAAATTTGAGTCAGGGAGACCAGTGAGGAGGAGGGCTGTTGCAACAGGCCAGGTGAAGAGACTATATGGGTCTGAATTAAGGTGGTGGCAGTAGACAGAAGAAAGAGGATGGAAGGGAAAGATGTTGTGGTAAATACAAGATCTGATAACTCATTAGAGATGTGGGATGAGTGCGTAAGGAGTCAAGAGGGACTCCATGGTTGAAAAAGTTGGCTACCTGGTTGACTTGGAGAATTGTGGTAATCTTAACAGAAAGGGGGGTGTTCTGAATGGGAAGGGGAGAAAAGAGGTAGGGTTTTTTTGGATACATTGAGTTTGAGATCCTTATGGAACGTGATGAAGATGCAGAATAGAAGCTCAAGAGAGAGACAGGCAGTTGTCTAGAGATGATGGTGATGAGTTCACCAAGGGAATATGGAGGGGGACGAGGACCCAGGACATCACCTTTGGAGGGCTCTCATAGTTAAGGGACAGGAGATGGATGAAGATACTGGTCACACAGGTGGGAGAAGAACCAGCCTAGTCACAAACCCAGAAAGGGAAGAGAGGTTGGTCACCTTCATGGCATGCTTCAGAGAGGTGGAGATGGACGATGGCCGAGAAAAGACCATCAGATTTGGCAAGTGGAATATAACCTCTTGAGGGCAGGGAATAGGTTTTGCCTTTCATTTGTATTCTTAGGCATAGCATGGTCAGTGAATGGTACATAGTAAGCATTTACTAAATGCTTGCTTGCTTGGAGGAGGACAGTTTTAATTAAATGATAAGGTCAAAAGCTAGATGGAAAGAGTGAGAGCAGTTGAGTATGCTTAGCTTTTTCTGGGATGAAAATGAGGGAATAGTTCTCTTTGGAGTAAGAGATTTACATTTTTCTTTTCACATGAATATGTAATCTAAGTTTCCAAGACAGGAAATTAGTACAAATTTCCAATATTTTCAAAACTGTAGAATTTTATAGGTGGAGATGACCTTGGAAATTATCTGGTTCTCTTTTTACATCTCCATCTGCAGGTCTTTCCTGGGTCAGACCATCCCCTCTCTTGTTCTCCACCCCTCAGTCCCACTTAGTGCCTTGTATCTGCTTTGTATGTGTCTTGCATATAGAGGAGGATGTCTTCCTCTAGAAAACAGAGTGCCTCCATGTTAGGTGATCTAGGTACGAGCAAAAAAGCCCAGTCACATTAGTATATATGCACTACTGTCCCCTGCGTTAAAGGGAAGGGGACTGTTTGAGTTTCAGTTAAGTCTTTCCAGTCCTTTGCATGATGCATGGCACATAGGAAACCCTTCATGACTGACTGATTGCTTAGTCACCTACTACGTGCTTGGTTACCTAAAGCTGGGTGCTGAAGGGGAGAGTCATTGACCAATGAGGTCCAGTTGCTGCCTTCTATGTGCTTACAGTCTGGTTTGTAAGTCTTGTGAGAGCTCCAAGCAAGAAAGATGAAGTATGTTAGTCACTTTTGAGTGATTGAATCTCTTGAGACCTCTCTTTTCTTTTCTGTCAAATAGCTGAACTGAAAGAGTTCTGAGGTTCTTTCCAGCACTAAGCCTGTGACCCTGCAAGACTGTGACTGGGTCTTGGGTGGTATTCCTGTGCTAAAATAACATGGTGACATGGACAAAATATGATATATGGAAGGAGTGTTGACTTTAGAGTCAGAGACTCTGTGGAGCCCAATCCACTCTCTACCACTTACTACAAGGGATCTGGGTCAAATCCCTTAGCCTTAGTTTCTTCATCTGTAAAATGGAGGGATTGGTAAATGATTTCTGTGGTTAAGATAAATAACAGGTTTTTCTGTTGTTGTTTTTTAAAGATAATCCTACCTCTTCCTTATTCTGAACTGCTTCATTCTTTCCTATGACTTCCTTATAAGCAACAAAATAAAGTATTTGGAAAGATCATGCTTATTTGACTATGCAAGAGAGTATCTTCTGCCCACATGGGGGAAATTCAGATTGTATCACTTGGTGATAACAGTCGCTAACATGTACACAGCTTATTAAAGTTCACCAGAAGCTTTAGAGATACCTCATTCTGTCCTCAAAATAATCCTGTGAAAGGGGATGCTATTAATATCCCCCGTTAACATGAAAAAACTGAGGGAGCAGATATTAAGTGATTTGTCCCAGGGTCACATTGCTAGTAAGTATGTGAGGCCAGATTTGAATGCCAGTCTTCCTGTCTCTAGGTCTAACTCTCTATCCATTGCATCACCCAGATGTCCAGATCTAACTAGCCTTAGTTGCCTATTTCTGGAATGATGTGAATGGAAGACTTCCCCTAAAAGGGGCATGGCCAGTTGAAGATCAGCTTCCATGCTGGCTCGGTTGTTAGGGGCATTTATTTGTATACTCAAGTTGGCTGGCTTTCTGTAGTTCAGGTGGTCTGGTCTCATTTCTTGGATGTGTTCCAGGCTCTCACCTCAGTTTTGTTTGGGGGATTCCCATTGACTTTGACAAACACTTCTATAATTGTGTTGAGTATAGCAGCAACAGCCGCTCACATGGCAACAAGATGGCACTACGTAGAAGGGGAAACTAGACCAGTAGCAATTCTAGATAGCTATAAATAGCAACTACAGACCTCATGAACAGGAAGGGTTCTTAATCCATAGGGTCATGTGGTCCATGACTCGGGGGTGGAAGGGAAAGAGGAAAGGAGGAGATTCCATTTCTATTTTCAATACCCTCTAACTGAAATTTAAAAATTGAAATTTTGCATTTCCTTCAGTTATGGAAAAGCATTATTCTGAGAAAAGATCCATATGCTTCCTGCTTGCCAAAAAGGGTCTATGACATAAAAAAAGGTTAAAACCCCTGATCTAGGGGAACATTTTGAGACAGGAAGAAGGAACAAGTACTTATTAAATGCTTACTATGTGCCAGGCATTGTGCTAAGCTTTCTACAAGTACTACCTCCTTTGAGCTTTACAACAATCTTAAGGTGTTCCTATGATACCCTTTTTTATGGTTGTTTTAAATTATAACTTGAAGGAAATGCTAAATTTCAGTTAGCAATTAGTGAAAATAAAGATTATTTTCCCCAATTCATGATCCCCTGAAATCTCTCAAAGGATCCCTAAGACTAAGAACTCCTAATCCAGTTCAACTCCCTCATTTTATAGATAAGGAAACTGAGGTTTGAAAAATTCACCCAACCTCCATAAGCCTCAGTTTCCTCAAGAGCAAAATGCAATTTTTGAGCAACGTGATGTGGTGGCCAAAGAGACTTGGGATTATAGGCTTCATGAAAAGAAATATAATGCTCTCAGGCCTTTCTCTCCCTCCTATCTGCTCCCAAGGCACTGGAGCTAATAGAGTATTCTGTCATGTATTTTGAGTATTTGTTTATATTCTGTGAAGACAAGGTCCTCATCTCATCTTTGCATTCGTCAAGGATGATGCTTTGCACATAGTTCAAAACAAGTTGGTTGAATTAAATTGGATGCACTTATTTGTAAAATGAGTACATGACTTGTTTAGATTTGTATTTCAGGCATATAGTCTGGCTCCATATTGTTTATTAATAAGTAGCTAGAGCTGAACTTGTGTCTAATTCTATTGAGTGGTTATTTAGAAAGTTGTTTCACTTAGAATCATTTTCTTTTAATATCTTTTTATTTTGTATCCCCTGTATTCCCCCTTCCTTCTGCTTTCTCAGAGAGTCATCTCTTAGAGCAAATAAATTTTTAAGGAAAAAAAAATTCAGCAAAACTGATCAACACGTTGAAAAGTCTGCTAAGTAGCACAGTGGAAAGCACATCAGTCTTTGAATCACATCCAGCCTCTGACACTAAGTAGCAGTCACTGAATTTCTGTCTGTCTCAGTTTTCTCATCTGTAAAATGGGGATATGAATGGCCCCTGTGTCCCAGGATTGTTGTGAGAATCAAAGGAGACAATATTTGTAAAGTGCTTTCACAAACTTAAAACATTATATGAATTCAAATTACAGGCATCAATTGCTTTATGATAGTTGTTCTTTTCATTTACTTTATTATGGTCTTTGTGGAGATTTTTTTCCTCCTTGGCTCTGGTTACTTCATTTTGCATCAGTTCATGTATATCTTTCTCCCCCTTTTTGTAATTATAATTTCTTACAGTACAGTAATATCATATGATACAGTATATCAAATGATACAGTAATAACAAATGACATTTGTTGAGTCATTTCAGTCATGCTGAACTCATGATCTCATTTGGGGTTTTCTTGGCAGATACTGGAATGGTTTGCCCTATTTTTCTCCAACTTATTTTACAGATGAGGAAACTAAGGCAAACAAGGTTAAGTGACTTGACCAAGGTCACAAAGATAGTAAGTGTCTGAGGCCAGATAATTCAGTGCTCCAGCCACTGTGCCACATTCATGTATTGTCATTTAACTATTTCCTAGTCAATGAACATCTACTATGTTTCTAATCCTTTGTACCCTATGGCAAAAAAAAAAGTTCACTGCTATAAATATTTTGATGTACATGGAGCTTTTTTGTTAACCACCCTCCTTGCAGCGTATTTCTGGCAGTGGAATCTCTGGGTCAAAGTGTATGGACTTTATAGCCACTTCATATGTATGATCCCAAATTACTTTACAGAATGCTTGTACTAATTGACAGCTCCAACAACAATGCATTAATGTACCAATTTTATCACAGCCCTTCCAGCACTATTACCGTCTTTCTCATTAAAACATATCCTTGATTCCCTTTTGCATTCTAAATCCTGAGCAACTTTTCCAGTGCCCTCAAACTGCCCAGCCCATCCTAGCCCCCATCAACTTATGTATTATTGTAATCAATAATCACTGAATGAATTCTTTACCTTCTTCTGGTAGAGAAGAGGGAGCTGTCTCAAGAGGATATGTTGCATACACGGTCTAAGATAGTCACTATTTCAGTTGGTTTTTTATAACTTTTTCTTGGACTGAAGGGATAGCTCTTTGAAAGTGCGATAGATCCAGAAATGACAATGATGTAAAATTAAAAGAAATCTTACTTTCAAATAAGTAAATAGCTAATTTGCTTTCCTCTAAAAGATAGCTGCTTTTCTCAATCCTACCCAGGACAATCTCCTTTTTTCTTACTGAATTACCGCCTTGCAATGGCTGGAATGGCCTCTCTGCCAATATATTAAATACCTGGCAAGGGAGAAAAAGGTGTTTTAGAAAGTTTTTTAAAGTAAATGTGGGTCAACACAAAGGAATCATACAGTTAGAAAACTGTTTTCAGTGTTTATGTTCAGATGTTCAGACCTGTCTGGCTCCCTTCTTTTTATAAGCATGGGAGTTATAGGCAGTCTGGCTATATTCCTCATTGATGCATAGAAATATATTGCAAATTGTTCATCTCAAGACCCTCTAGGTTTAAGCCACTAGTGTGCCTTTGATGAGATTATAACATCCTTCTGTTAGGAGACTATTATTTGACTGGGGTAAGTTACAAGCTGACATTGTAACAGCCCTTCTCCTCTCCTCGCAAGCAACACAAATATTATATGCTAATAAGCTTGTGATTAACTTTACCAATACTTATTCAAAATTGCTTTCCCTTCACATTAAGACTAGTGCCGCCATTAATTTTGGGCAGGAATGTTTCACGGGTTTCATTTTTATCTTTGTATATTCCCACCACTTATTAGCACGCAGTACCAGACACAGAATAGGTAATTAACAAATACTTGTGGGTTGACTGATTGATCATTCCCAAGAGCAAACTGATATCAAAAGAAAACTTACATTTTAGACAGCTCTAGTGGTGGTTGGGGCAGAAGGACACAGGGAAAGGATTTGAAATCTGCTGCCAATACCACAAAGATGAAGAGCTGTCTGACCTGTGTGGTTAAAAAAAATCATCTTCTCTTTTTTTACATACTCTCAATGTCCGGATATTCCCCTGCTTGTACCTAGAGCCCTCCCTTGTAACAAAGAATAAAAACAGAGAAAAAAATATTTGGCTAAACTGGCCACCCCATCAACCATGTCATGCTTGACAATTACCGATAGTGCCTCTGCAAAGAAAAGAGAGGGGGATGCTCACTTTTATCCTCTGCCCTTTGGGGCCAAGCTTGATCATCATAAGTCCATAGTGATCAGTTTCATTTTTTTTTCATTCCCCCCATTTATATTGTTGTAGTTATGTATACTGGTTCAGCTTCATTTGGTCTTGGTTCATCTTCAGTGTTCCCAAGGCTGTCTGTGTCCTTCAGATCCATGGTTTCTTACAACATAGTAATACTGAAAGAACTTTTAATGCCAGAGAAAACTTGGAGAGGAAGAATATTCTTATCTATCCTTTGAAATTGCTTTTACTGTTAATCATGTGACATTAAATTTCTTTTGTTTATATGCTGTTTCTGACCAAAGATTATACTTTGGAAGAAAAGACATTTCAGAATTTTCCTTTTAGCACATTGAAATCTATATATAATATTTATATTGAAATTTTTGGTTCAACTAACTATATATTTTAACTATATATATAATATAATTGTACTATATATAATAGTAACAATAAATAACATTGCTTCAAGACTTTACATTTTACAAAGAAATTTCCTTATAACAATCTTGTGAGTTAAGAAGAATACATACATGTTGTTTCCTGAATTTTAAATGAGGAAACTGAGTTTTGGAGCACTTAACTGTCTTATCTGTGTTTATATTGCTAACAAAATGTCAGGGTTAGGAATTAAAATCTAGGTCTCCCAGATCCAAATCCAGGCAGATTTTCTTTTGTATCTCACTGCCTTGTCCTGGAAGTCCACTGTTTTTTTGGGTTTTGGGGCAGGAATGTTTCACGGGTTTGCTACTTCTTTCTGAGTATGATTTTTTTTTTTGCTACTTTTTTCTGAATGATTTTTTTCTTAAAATTGGTTATGATTTGCTTTGTTTCAATTAGTATTTAGATGAAAGAATTTTAAATTGTGGGGAACTATTTTTTTTATCAGCCAAGTTAACAAAGCTATGGTACAAGATTGAAAAATCTGTAATACACCATTCTGTTTTCACCAACAGACAGGAATTTTATCCCCCAGATGGCTGTTGAACTTTTCATTGCAGAATACGTTGTAAAAGAGTGATGACCTGGAGGGAGGAACAGGCTTCCTGAACATGGAAGAGTTACCACTTTCGTGTTTAGTTAGGCAGGGTGGTGGGAGCGTCTCCAGTTGTCCTGATCCATTTCCTGCCATAGGATCCAGATGACTCCACAGGAGAAAGTGAGGCCCATGACTTTGCTTCACTTAAATCTAATTCACTTGCAAGCTATGGCATTACCTTCTCGACGTCATGGTCCTCTAACGACAAGGCCAGGTGGTGGTACAATGGAAGGAAGACTATAGTTAGTCAAAGGACCCAACAGAGACCCAGTTATCAAATTAAATGTCTCCATGTTACTCACTGTGCCAACTGCTGGGAATTCAAATACAAGAAAAAGGACAGTGTGCCTGCCCTCAAAGGCAAAAACTACTACTAAATGGCTTTGAATTCTAGCTCTGCTCATTACTAGCTCAGTGACTTTTGGGCAAGTTACTTCCCTTTTCTGGGACTTGGATTCCTTCTTTATAAAATGAGAGGGATGACCAATGTCCCTTTCAACTCTACATCTACAATTTGAGAAAAACTATGTGGTTTTTTATTTCCCTTAAAAGTGAAAATTTTGATCAGTCTATCAGCAAGTATTTATTAAGCTCCTATCCCGTTCCAGGGTAGTAAGGCGTCACAGTGGATAGAATGCGTGGCCTGAAGTCAGGAAGACCTGAGTTCAAATGTGACCTCAGATACTTACTAGCTGTGTGGCCCTGGGTGAAGTCTGCTAATGTTATTTGCCTCAGTTTCCTCATCTACAAAATGACCTGGAGAAGGAAATGGCAGACTACTCCAGTATTTCTGCCAAGAAAACCCCAAATGGGGTCATGAAGAGTTGAATATAACTGAAAATGAATAAACAGCAAAAACTATGTTCCAGGCACCATGTTAAACTCTGTAGATATAGATAAAAAGATAAAACAACCCCTTCTTGATATTTGCTGGCATTCTAATAGGAAAAGCAATAATAAGTATGTGTGTGGGTGTGGATGTAGCAAAAGTTTAAAGTTAATAAATGCAAATATTGGCGAAGGAGCTAACTACATGGGGGAAAATTGAGGGGAGTCAGAAAAAACCATGTAGAAGTTAAAGAAAGACACACACATTTTACCTAGTATATAGTTCCCTTTTTTAGGCTTAAAATTCTGTCTCTCTGAGCTGATACTACACAAACTGCTGACCACCACTCTGAATTCTAAGTCTATAACTTCAGTTGCTTCCATTTTGTTTGTGTTAATGCCACCTCTTTTTACAAAATGCATTAAAGGGCTGCTTCATTTTGGCATCCAGTCTGAAACCTCTGTGCTTTTAGATTGTTTTTCATCTTTTTTTTAAGATGATTGAATGAAAACTATTTATTAAGTAATTGATATAAATTCAAGAGAGACATTCCCTACCCTCAAGGCTTTTATATTTTTTAAAAATTTTGTCTTTATTTTTTCCCCTAGTCAAAAAAAAAACCCCAAACCCTTATCTCCTATCTCTCTGTTACAAAAATGTATAATCAAGGGAAAAAAATTTCTGAAATTTCTGTGTTGGCCCTGTCCATTGTCCCCAAAATGTCTCAGTTTGTAGCATGAGTGGGTAGTATGAACTCTTTGGAATTGTGGTTGGTCATTTCATTGATTGGAGCTCCTAAGTTTTTCAAAGTTCTGTTGTTATTGTATAAATTGTTCACCTGGTCCTATTCACTTCAGTCTTGATCAGTTCCTACAAAGTCTCCCCGGGGTTTTCCGAAACCATCCCCCCTCATCATTTCTTATAGTATTTCATCACAGTCATATGCTATTAACTTGTTCAGCCATCCTCCAGGTGATGGGCACTCCCTCAGTTTCCAATCTTTGTCACTGTAAAAAGAGCTGCAGTAATTATTTTTGTACATATGGGTCTTTTTGTCCTTTTCTTTGATGCTTTTCAAGTGTTGATCTGGTGTGTATATGTGTGCATGCGTATACACACATATATATTCTAAACTATGCCTCCAAAGTTACTAAAATGTATGTGTCCTGTGACCAGCACTAGGGCATAGCTTCAGATTGCTTGCCATAATGGCAAGACCACTTCACAGCTCTACCAAACCATCAATGTATCTGTTTTCTCACAGCCCCTCCAGCATTTGTTATTTTCCACTTTTTGTCAACTTTTTTTTTAGATCAATTCATCCTGATAGATAAATGCAAAACCTCCTGATTTGCATTTCTCTAATGATTAGTTACAGCATTTTTTTTTCATATGACTAGCTTACATTTCTTCCTCTGAAAACTGCCTATTCATATCCTTTGGTCATTTCTTAACTGGAGGATAGGATTGCTTTTCATCTTACTCTAACTGCTAACAAAATACATGTCCACTTGAAATGACACTCAACACAGTTTGCCTTAGTGCAACTCCAAGAAACGATGGACCTACTTCCAGAAAGTTTGTTTTTTCTTCCTTTTTTATATAATAAAATTGAGGGCTATGTATGAGAAGTACATGTTACATCTTTGCCTTTTTCTACCTACTTATCTTCCCTTTTTCTCTCTTCTTAGGTTGTTTGATGTGTGCACAGTCTCACGGACAGACCGAGAAACCAAGCTCACTCTAGTGTTTGAACATGTCGATCAAGACTTGACCACCTATTTGGATAAAGTTCCAGACCCAGGAGTACCCACGGAAACGATCAAGGTACCAATAAACTATTCTTTTTCTCTCAATCACAAATCTATACCTGTACCATTTCTGTACCAAAATAACCAGAGCTCACATGTTTGCCATATTTATTTGTTAGCGTTCTCACTTAAAAGGATTATTTAATTACTTGCTTGATCTAGATGATTTGATTCCTCTATTTACTAAAAATTAATTTTTGCTGTAATCCTTCACATTGATACACTATCGTTAACAGGGATGGGAAACCTGTGCCCTCAAGGCCACATACAAGTCCTCTAAGGTCCTCAAGTGCAGCCTTTCACTGGATACAAACTTCTATGATTTTGGACCACACTGGAGGACCTAGAAGGCCACACGTGACCTTGAGCCCACAGGTTTCCCACATGTAGGTAGTATCTAACCTCAGAGTTAAAGACAACTTGAGTTCAAGTTCTTCCTACCTTAGTATAAGCACAGTATAATCAACAGAATTTAATTTTGCGTGATGATTAGAGTTCAGTGTTTGTCGTTAGGGTGTCTTTTATGATTCCTCAGTATTTTTATAGATGAATTTTACAGCTTAACAAGTAACATTTTTAGCATGCTTGTCTTCTTGTGAATGCCTCTTTCTTTCCCAAAGTCTAGTGCAAGAATGGAGACCAAACCTGTGATTTCATTAGTATAGGAAAGTCCTTGATGAGGAAGATTTCCTCTGTGGTGTAGGATATCACCATCTCAGTCTTAATTGTAGATTTCCAGAGAAGTAAGAGGGTAAATGACCTACACAGGGTCACACAGCCTGTACGTCCCAGAGGCAATCCCCAAAACCAGGCTTTTTGGCCTCAAGTTGGCCATACTGGCTTTGTAGGAAAGTTCTCTGCATTCATGGGTACTAGTCGGTTGGTATTTGATTACCACAGATTTTACTGTATTGTGAATTTCAGCCTGGATCTGTTAGATTTGTAGATATTCATTTGAGGTCATCGTGAAAAGACCCTCAATTTTTAGACATATGAGTTCAATTGAACATATCACATGTAGTAGGGTAATTTGAAAAGATTCATAAGAAACAAGGAATTTCTTCTAAATAAATCTGGAGCTTTGCAGCTCAAAATTTGCCAATAAGTGAGAGCATCTTTTGAGGGCTCCGTCATTTTACTTATAAGTAGTTTTTCTCTGCTCAGTGTAAGAAGTGCCTTTTTTGGTAGGAGCTGAAATGTGTTCTGATGAATTTAGCTGTTTAATGGCTCATTTTTCTGGCTACAATTTTGACATTCTCTAGCCTGGTTTTCCTACTGTCAAAACTGTTCTAGAGACTTCTCTTGTATTTTGTAAATCTGATAGTGCTGTGTGCAGAGAAACCCCTTCATCTCTCTGGGACTCACTTTCATCTCTATAAAATAATGAATCCAGTCCCTTCTAGGTAGATCGGTGGCACAGTGGAGGTCCTGAAGTCAGAGAAACTCATCTTTCTAAGTTCAAATCCAGCCTCAGACACTTACTAGTTATATGACCTTGGGCAAGTCACTTAACCTGTTTGCCTAAGTTTCCTCATCTGTAAAGTGACCTGGAGAAGGAAATGGCAAAACCACTTTAGTATCTTGCCAAGAAAACCCTGGGGGTTCCGGGGGGCAGTCATGGAAATTTGGACATGACCGAAACGAGTCAACAACAACCAAAGGTGGCTGGTTAGCATAGCGCTGGATTTAGAGTCAAGAAGACCCAAGTTCAAATTCAGCCTCACACAATTGTAGCTGTGTCCATGGGTAACTGACCACTTCAGTTTCCTCATTCATTAAATGGGGATCATTATAGCACCCACTTCCCAGGGTTGTTATAAAGAACAAATGAGTTAATCATAAAGCATTTGGTAAATCTTAAAAAGCTTTATAAATACTAACTATTGAAGACCTCTTACTAGCCAAAAGAGAGTTTTGATAATGCAAAGTCAAAGTGAAGGACGGTCCCTACTCACAGAGACCTTATATTCTACTTATGGGATAGAACATGTTCACAGATGAATAAATCCAAAATAACTTGAGAAGGGAGAGATAGCTATTCATTAATAAATTACATGGTTCAGGAAAGACTGCACAGTGACAGCTGGGTGAAAAATTGAATAAAACTAAGTATTCTGAGTCAGAGGTGAGGAGGTTTGATAAGCTCTGATGTACATGAGGCCTAAGGGAGAGAGAAGGGTCTGAGCAGGATAGATCATTGAGCACTTTTTTCCCTACACATTTAAATGTGTGGGTTTTATTTAAACTTATGCTCCCCAAAAGCCAGGGTGATTTGTTCCTTCTGGATACAGGATAGGCTAGTGTGTGTCTGGAAAACCCAGTCTTTACCACATTGTGTCTAATGTCAGTTGGTTAATCAAGAAAAAGATAAGGAACTTGATTCTGGATAAATAACAAACAGTGTAGAATTTATGGGAATAACAGTTCATTGGACATTTCTAATGCTTTTCATTTAAAATCCATATGTAGGAAGTAGAGAAAAAAATTTTAAAATAAAATAAATTTTAATTGGTCTTTTTTGAATTCTGCATTTGTGTACAAGGAGTGGGCTTGGAGAGATCTTAATGAACACTGGCACACGGTGGAAGGGTGCCTGAGCCCTTCTTCTCCCTATATCCCCTCTCATCCATTCTGCCATGACCAGAGCCCCAGATGCTCTAGCACTAACATACCCCAAAAGTGAAGGAAAGACTCAAAGGTTTTTGGTTTTTGCTTTTTTCAGCCAACAGGTATTTAATTTCTCTCCCTCTTAGTCATCTCCCCAAATTTAAAAGAAAAAATTTTGTAACAAATGCACGAAATCAAGCAAAACAAATTCCTACATTAGTCTAAAATTTCTGTCTCCTTCTGCACCCTGAGACTGTCACTTCTCTCTGTCAGGGAGCATGGTTTATCGATCCTGTGGACTTGGGGTTGGTCATCCCATTCATCAATGTTCTTAAGGTTTTCAAAGTTGTTTCCAGTTGTTGTTAGTACATAACTTGTTCTGATTCTACCCCCTTCACTGCTTCTATTCATACAAAGTCTTTCCAGGTTTCTCCAAAACGTTCCCTTTCATCTTTTCTTAGGGGACAACGGTATTCTATCACATTCAGTCATTCCTCCAATTGGTGGGCACCTGTTTAGTCTCCAGTTCCTTGCACCACAAGAAAGGATGCTGTAGAGACTTTTGTACAAATGGGTCCATGTCCTGTCTCTTCTATTGCTTTAGAATACAGACCTAGTGGTGATGCTGCTGGATCAAAGATTGTGTAGTGACTGTTACATCTTGGTTTAAAAATTGCTTTCTAAAATGACTAGACCAGTTCCCATCTCTTACCTTATACCTTTATCAGTGTCTGTTTTCTGAAGTCCCTCTGGCATTTGTCATTTTCTTTTCTTTTTTTTTTGACATCTTTAATAATATTGTAGGTGTGACAAGAGCTTCACAGTTGCTTGAGTATGCATTTTCCCTTAACTAATTTTAATTTGGAGCATTTTAGAGAGTTTTGTTGTCCATCATACCTCGGGCTCAGGTGTGCAGTCACACAAAACTCTGTGTTTCCTCTGGTGAATCTTTCTAAGGGAGGAAAACCAAGACAGATGTAAAATACCATATATAGGCATCTCTACCCAACCATTCCTATAGCCTCCCTCACCTGGCTACCCTCATGGCCCCACATTTTTTGCAGCCTGTAGATTGATGTCATGATCTGTCTTTAAAACATACACCAGCAACATTCAGAATCTACCTTCCTTAAGCATTCTAGGGACCTGCCTCAGGTAAAAAGCACCATACCCATCACCTGACCTCTGGGCAGATAAATCTTTATGGTATGGTGAGCACCACTGGTGGCAGCTTTCCACACTCATTGTCTTCTCCATGGTACCCTGCATGCTATCAAAACCCATCATCAGATCCATTATACCTTTTGCAAATATTGTGTGTATAGCTCCACATACTTCTCCAGAGAATGTCTAAGTAGTCTGGTACATGTACAGAAAATCTTACAGAACTCATTTATTGTACCTTTCATTTTATATTTATTAATAATAGCTAGCATTGATAGAGTGCTTTAAAATTTACAAAGTGTTTTACACTTATTTAATTCTCGCAACAGCACTGAAAGGTAGGCACTGTTATTACCCCCATTTTACAGATGAAAAAACTGATGCTCAAAGAATTAAGTGACTTGCACATAGTCACACATGTAATATCTGAGGCACTCCGTCCATTGAGTCACCAAGGTTGTCCAATAGGATTCCTTTCCTTTTTGCCTTATGCTTTGTTTCCCTAGCTTCACTGGAGCATTTCTCTGGTCAGGTAGGACTGTAGAGGTGTCATAGGAGCCACAGTCGCACAATTCAAACACATTACTTGGTTGTAATCCAGGCTCCTTTGCCTTATGAAATGTCATATTCCAAGCCCTCTGATCTTTTAATGTAGAAGCTGTAACATCCTGTGTGATCCTGACTGTAGTTCCACGATTTTGAATTGTTTATTTCTGGCTGCTTGCAGTATTTTCTCTCTGACCTGATAATTCTGGAATTTGGTTACAATATTCCTTGGTGTTTTCAATGGGGGATCTCTTTTAGGAGGTGATAGGGGATTCTTTCAATGACTATTTTGCCCTCTGGTTCTAGGACCTTGGGGCAGTTTTCCTTGATGATTTCTTGAAAGATACTGTCCAGCCCTCTAACTTTGTCCCTAGTCTCCCGCCATCTCTATATAAACTGTAAATCCCCCCATAGTCTGATAAAAGAACCTGGTATTCCATCTTGCCTGGTTACTGCCCACAGTTTCCTTGCCACCCTGCCCCATCCCACACTGGTTGGGCCGGGGAGACAATTAAAATTTAAGTCCTTTGAAACCCAAGACTGTCTTTTGGGCTTGCATTTCTATCCTCAGGGCTTAGTAAGTGGCCTGTGCTTAATAAATGTCATATCTTGCTCCCCATCTCATCTCTCTATTTATCTCCCTAAATCAGTTAACCAGCTTTAATCTGAACCCTGTTTCCTCACCTGTAAAGTGGAAGCAGTTGGACCTCTTTCAGACACTTTGCAAACCTTCAGGTGTAATATACATGTTATTAAAGTTCTTGTTACTATCACTAATCTAAGCTCTTTAAAGGCAACTGGCCTTTCTTTTCCTTGGCACAGTGCTTTGCATATATTGGGTATTCTGTAAATGTTGGCTAGTTCACAGTGCCATTTACAGAGAGCAATTTGAAGCAGAGATGGTGTCACTGGAGAGAGGGGGAAAGAGAGAGAGAGAGAAAGAGGGAGAGAGAGAGAGCACACATGCACGCAGGGCACTGTGAGTCCAGTCCTGTCTCCTCTCCATACCATCTGGCCTCCTGACAGGATCCACCTCAGAACAGAAATTATTTTCCATATGCCTCTATGTGACTCTAAGTAAATAAATCTGTATGGAGTTCAAAAAAACCCAGCAGAATTCAATCTATGGGACTTATTTATGAATTAAATCTGATTTTCTCTTAGAGTGGATTTTTTTTTAGATACCTGTTGTTTATAGTGCTTTCAGCAAAAGAAATAAAACATGTTATTAGGTTTACTGTACAAAATCCAGACTGCAGAGTCTCCTGACAGATGCTCTGACAGCACCTGTTTTCTGCCTCCAGGAAATATCTGCTTTCATGAATAATATCTGCTTGCTGTAAACAGTGGCTTTTATGTTGGTGTGGGATGCTTCGAACTGAATCATCTTTCCCTGTCTGACATAATGGAAAGTGACTAGTTCACTGGGCTTCAGATGAGGAAAATGGCCCATTTCCCCCATGTCTTCCCACTCCTAAAATGGGGAAAGAAGAAATAAAGCCCTAATGCCCTAATGGGATCTTCCTTCTCTCTCTCTCTCTCTC
>CM053770.1:37788029-37825529 GCA_028658325.1 Potorous gilbertii | reverse complement strand
TAGTGTGTCCACACAAAGTTACCTGAATGAATCTTTAGAGATTATCTCTAATTTATTCTTTATACATAGTAGTTTACATATTGTCCTCCCTGATTAGACAGGGAGCTTGTTGAGAGCAGACGCATAGTAGGTGCTTAATATTTTTTTGACCTGGCACACAGTGATGCTCATTAACTTGATGTATTTACTCTGTATAGTCTACATACGTACATGCAGTCTCCCCCAAAAGAATGAGAGCAGAGACTATCCCTGTGTTATATTTGAATCCCTGACAGTTCAGTCCCCAACCCATAGTAGACCCTTTAATAAAATGCTTCCATAGTTTCTTAATAGTATATGACCTGAGCTGCCCAGTGAACTCCATGTTTCATCTGCTTTTTCAGTCCCATTTCCCAGCTAACCCTGCCCTGTTCAGAGCCTCTGTAGGAGCCAATCCAGCTTCAGGCCCTAGACATTGCTCACCAGCTGCTCATCCAGAGTTCTCTCCAGTTTCTTAGAAACAGACTCATTCAGAATGCTACCACTTTTTCTGTTTTTTTTTTTTTTTAAGTCTCACAAGTCTGTCCCTCTGCTCTTGAGTTCCCTTTCCTGGCAGTTCCTTAAATAAACAGAATTTGTTGTGATAGATGGCTTTATCACCCCCATTTAATTGAGTTATGTAATCTCAAGGCAATAATATTTATAATTATGTGATTTGGAAGAAATTATGGAGTGGTTGATACATCACTGGCCTCACAGCCAACTTCAAGGCCTACCCTAGTTATCTCTTTTCTACTGTAAGTTTCAGAGAAGATATTGACCTGCATCAGTAGAGGGAATTCCCTCTTAGGGGAGTTTACTAGGTTTGCTCCTCCTTCACCGAGAGCTCACATTTACAATTTACAAAGCATTTCACTCTTAGCATCCCACTGATTTATAGTGAAAATACTTTGTATTTGAGAGAAGCATTGTCTAATAGAGAGCAATGGAGAGAGAAACCGAAGGTCAACTTGCCAAGCATTTATTAAATTCATGCTGTATACTGGGCACTGTGCTAAATAAACACTGGGAATACAGATAAAAGAAAAAAGAAAGACCATACCTGCCCTCATGGAGCTTAAGGGTCTGAGTTCAGGTCTTAGTTCTTCCATGCACTAGAGTAGCCACAATCTCTCTAGTCCTCAGTTTTCCCATCTGTAATATGAAACATGGGCAAGATAATCTCTAAAGTCACTTCCAGCTTTAAAACCCAATGGATCCAAGTTTGGGTTTTGAAGTCTTTCAGGATTCTGTTCACTGTACATTGACTTCACTAGAATTTGCTAGTATCTTTCCACAAAAATTTTATTTCCACAAAAAAATTTATTTGTTTTCAGTCATGTCTGACCCTTTGTGACCCCATTTGGGATTTTCTTGGCAAAGTTGTCAGATGGTTTTCCATTTCCTTCACCTGTTTTACAGATGAAGAAATAGAGGCACACAGGATTAAATGACTTACACAGGGTCACACAGTTGCTGCCTGAATACATCTTCCTGACTCCAGGCCCTATGTTCTATCTACTACGTCACCTAGCTGCCAAACATAGCATTTTAGTCAGGCAGTAAGCATTCATTAAGCACCTCCTGTTTGCCAGGAAGTGTGAGAATCACATATTCCACATGTGGTTTGATCAGCACAGGATACAGCAGGACTATATACTCCTTTGTCCTGGACCATATACTTTATATTTATGTTGCCTAAGATTGCATTAACTTTTTTGGCAATCCACTTGACACTGATGGCTTATATTGAGGTTGTGTTCAATAAAAAAAATCTTATACATACATACATATATGTGTGTGTATGTATGTATATGTTTACAATGAACTTCTATTTAAGCAAGTTTTGAAATTTTCCCTAGGCTATACTGTGAAGTTGATTTTTAAAATTAAACATAAAAGCAGAAACAAAGCTCTGACATTCACCAAAATATTCATAGCAGTGCTTTTTTTTCCTGTTTTTCAAAAAAGTAGAAATAGGTGGTGTCTATCTGTTGGGAAATGGTTCTCCCTCCATGTGCTTTTCAATCCAGTGACACTGGACCCCTTGCTTTCACTCTCTCTCTCTCTCTCTCTCTCTCTCTCTCTCTCTCTCTCTCTCCCATCATCCTTCATTTTCATTGCCCTCCATGACTGGTTTCTCTCTCTGTTTGTTTCTCTCTCTGTTTGTCTTGGTCTCCTGGCTTTCTTTATGTCCCAAATAAAATCCTCTAAGACAAGACACCTTTCTCTCCCAGTCTCTCAATGGTCTTGCTTTCCCTTAGAGATTCTCTCTTAATTTATCCTGCTCAGCTGTACATACTGGTTTCCATGTTGTCTCCCCATTACACTGTGAGCTCTGAGGGTAGGGACTGATTTTCTTCTACCTTGGTATCTCCAACACTTACTTAGCACAGCACCTGGAAGCATACTAGGTACTTAGTAATAAAAACTTATTGACTTGATGAAATATTATTGTGTGGTAAATATTAAAAAATGGGAATTTCAGAGAGTTATGGGAAAATGTGTCTGAAACAACAAAATAAAATAAGCACCAGTAAAAAACATAATAAAACACAGTGTACACATTGATTACAGCTGAGTAAATGAAAAGATCATTTCAGTGTTGATGAAGAAACAGGAAGCAGTGACTGAAAAAGCAGTCATGGTCACAGAAAATAGATAATGAATCAACCTCTCTCCTCCCTGCTGAGAAATGTAGCTGCTGCAGGGGAATACCCTGTATCAGCCTTTCTGTGTAACTTTTATTTCTTTGTTACAAAAAAAGGTTCAGTTCCAGAGTGGAGCCAGGAGATTGATCCCAAAATGACAAAGATGTAAAAAGAAAAGGTATCAATAAAATTTCTTTTAAAAATGTTTAACCAAAACCTCAGGGCAGTTCTTTATATTAACGTCATCCTGTTAATTTCTGCCTCTTGGTTTTAGCAGAGAACAGGTAAGTGACTTGTCCACGGTCACTCATCCGCTAAGTGTTGGAGGCAAGATTCACATTTAGGTCTTCCCAATGCCAAGTCCAGTAAGGTTTATCCACTCTACCACCCAGTTCTTAGCTGCCCTACCAAGTTCTAGATTCATCATCTAGATGGGTTCTCCCATTAGATCACCTGGTCCAGGGGTTTCTTCTTTTTACCTTTCTCTTCTATGATTCTGTAACTAGACCACTAAGCATGGATTGAGAAAGACCTGAATTCAAATCCGAGCTCAGATGCTTACTAGCTTCGTGACTGAGCAAGTTACTTGACCCTGTTTGCCTTAACCCACTGGAGAAGGAAATGGTAAATCACTCCAGAATCTTTGCCAAGAAAATCCCATGGACAGTGTGGCTCATGGGGTCACCAAGAGTCAGACATGACTGAACAACAACCTTTGTGACCCTCATCAGTTGATGATTATGCCTGCCATGTCGTGGTTTTCCCCATCACAGTTTTAGCATATCACAAGTCAGCATAAGAAGTTAAATGGGAATTTTGGGTGAGTTTTGCAAAAGATGCAGAAGACATGCAAAGGCCAGAAGATAACACAGAAAAAAAATGTTTAGAAACTCAGAAATGCTCAACACATATGTATAGCATTGTATAATATCACCTATGACCAAATACTTAACTCAAATTTTACAGTAAGGCACTGTAAATACTCTATTAAATAAAAAGTAAAAAGATTCAGACTCCTTCCCTGGTACAAAGAGAGAGCCAAAAAAAAATTTTACATAGATTTTCCAGATTGTGGGGGTGCCACATCCCTAACCCCCATGATGTGGAAGGGATAACTGTAGTTTTGATTTCCCTCTGCCAGCTTAAAGTCTTTCTCTTACTGGCTTCTTTCGAGCATCATTTCTTCCATCTTTTCTAAGGGATGATAGAGTGTCAAACTTGGAATTACCAAGACTCCTCCCTTAGACACTTACTAGCTATGTGACTGAGCACCAGACAAAGGGAATTAAAAATGCTTCTTGCCAGACCATGACATGTAGCTGGATGCCACTGTTTACTGCATGTGGACAGTGAAAAGAGCCTAAAATTGAGGAGGAGGCTCAGATTGCCGAGAGCTTTCACACAAAATTACAGAACCCCAAGGAGTGGGAGAGAGACCTCAGACATCATCTGGCTCTTCCCAAACCAGAACATAGACAGCATTCCCACCAAGTCTGCAGCCATCACTAGTCACTCCAGTCCTAGCGAGGGAGCCCATTCCAATTTTGGGTGGCTCTTATGCTTAGAAAATATTTTCTTATATTGAACCTAGATCAGTCATCATACTTTTCATCACTCAGTTTCTATTTATGCCCTCTGAAGTCAAAGAAAATAAATCTAATCCCCCTTTCACACAATAACTCTTCAGGTATCTGAAGACTGCTCCATGTCCCCCAAATATCCTCCAGTTGAGACAGTCCCAGTTCATTGTATCACATGGTTTCAAGTCCCTTCACTATCTTGTTCATCCATTTTCTAATGTACTCTAGAATTTTCTGTTCTTCCTTAAAAAAAAGCCAGAACTAACATTAACCCAAGGAAGAATGCAGTAGGTCTTCCCTTTGTAATCTCCAACCTTTCCAGTCTTCTTATACCTTATACTCCTCCTTTTCATGCACTTGGCAGCCTCATGGTTATTCTTCAGACAAGACCCTCTGTCTCATTTTCGTTGATTGTCCCCCATGCCTGGAATGTTCTCCACCCTCATCCCGGCTAAAATCCCACCTTCAGCAGGAAGCCTTTCTTGACCCTTAATTCTCGGATCTTCCTTTTAGTAATTATCTTCTGTTTATCCTACATATGTTTGGTTTGTATGAAGTTGTTTGTGGGTTGTCTTCCTTATTATGTTGTAAGCTCTTTGAGAGTCAGGGACTATCTTTTGCCTTTCTGTCCCCAGTGTTTAGCACAGTACCTAGCACAGAGTGACACTTAAAAACATTCATTAACTGACTGTCCATCACCCTCCTCATCCTAGACTCTGGGCCGCTCACCAGAGACTAAAATTGCGTTAGCCTTTTTAAAAGCTTCCAATACTTTACTGACTCATTGAGCTCTCTCACCTTTTCCTTGTTCATTGTTCTATAGCCACACCTTCCTCATGTCTTTTATTGGTTGTTTCTTACTTTATTGTCCTTCATATCCATTATTCCTATTTCTAAAATTAATTTTAAGTAAACTGTGACAAAGGGACCACCTGTAAGAAATTAAATCAAGAATTAAATCACTTATGAGTGTTGGTGCTTCATGGCTCACCTATCTTAGATCATGAGCAGAAAGTCGCTTTGGTTATACACAAAGTTGATGATGTAGAATCCTTTTCTGTTTAAAACATGCTTTCTTAAACTACTCATAATGACAGTGCTAACTGACTAGCTGTGAATGTTACTTTTTTAAAATATAGGACCATTTTTTCAGTTTAATTAAGCCTATTTTACAGAATTTTGAACTTAGAAGGGTAATTGATCAAGCTGAACACTAATTGTGTAGACTCTGATGCCTCAGATTTCAGAAGTTTACCAAAAATAATTGTTGCATATTAGAACAGCACATATTGATGACTTGGGAAAATACAACCTAAAGCTGTAGAAAACTGTTGCCTTCCTTCCTTCCTTCCTTCCTTCCTTCCTTCCTTCCTCCCTCTCAGATCAGGGCCTATCTTCCTAGAAGGGATCCCTGTCCCTTCACATTTCTCATAGAACTTTGTAGGAAGTTCTCTTCTGCATTATCATCTAAATTGTGAAACATGAGGTGGGAATTGGACCTGTGATTTCACTGTTACGTGGAACTTCTGACTGAAGGAATTCTTTTGACCAATGATGACCAACATTCTTTGCAATACATGATAATAGCTTGCATTTCTAGCTACTATTACTGTCTCCACTTTATAGTTGAAAAAATAACTAAGGCTTACATTAAATGATTTGCTAGGGCCACATAGTTTGTGTCTTAGGTAGGATTTGAATCAAGTTGTTTTGTTTTGTTTTTCCAATTCCTCCCTTCTATCCATTATGCCAGCAGAAACAGCAGAAAAAATTATGAAGGATCTACCCTACCCCCAAAAACTTTTGTTTAAGTGGTTTGTATATAGTGATATTTACCATATTAGAAATTACACCATCCACATTTCATTATGAAAATAGTTTCGATCTTGTAGACTCCCTGAAAGGGTCTGCCATACTTTGAAGATGGCTTCCATATGCTGGCCTGTCTTTGGGGACTGTGTATAGAACTGAAAGGGAACTTATCTTGTCTAGTTCCTTCATTTTACCAATAAGATCACTGAGGCCCAGAGAGCTGAAATGACTTCACCCACGTCAGAGGGATTTCAGACAGGTCATGGCCATCCCTAGTATTTTCCTAAGGATGTTCTTGTGTTGTTCAGTCGCATTCTAATCTTTGTGATCCCATGGGCCATAGAAAGCCAAGCCCTTCCATCCTCCCCTGTCTCCTAAACTCTGTCCAAGTTCACATTCATTTCTTCTATGACCATCTATTCATCTCATCCTCTGCCATCCCTTCCTCCTTTTGCCTCCAGTCTTTCCCAGCATCTTTTTCAGTGAGTCCAGTCTTCTCATTATGTGGCCAATGCATTTAAGCTTCAGCTTCAGTATTTGTCCTTCCAATGAAGAGTCTGAGTGGATTCCTTTAATATTGACTAATTTGATCAATTTGCTATCCAAAGGGCTCTCAAAAGTTTTCTCCCACACCGCAGTTTGAAAGTGTTGATTCTGCATTACTCAGCTTTCTTTATAGTCCAACTCTCAAAGCCAGGAACTGCTGCTGGAAAAATCATAGCTTTGATAATATGGAACTTTGTTGGCAAGGTAATGTCTCTGCTTTTTTATATGTTCCTGATGAAAATATGTGTCTTTAAATCATGCAATGCTATGATCTCAGAAGGAATAAAGCTACAGATAACCTAAAGGACAGTGAGAAGAATGTACGATGGGCATGAGGAGGCTGAAAAACCTATATATATGTGAGGGTTATTATCAACGATTTGTAAGGCCAGCAAGAAGTGAGTCTGCTGTAGTGAAACTAAGAGACATCGGATAGACAGCCACAGTGATAGACACATGAATGTCCCCACCATAATAAAAAATGAAAGGCAAACATCTATCTCATTGGAAAGGCTCTTTGTGGAGTTTGCATTGGAAAATTTGGGTAAGGATCACACAGAAAGAATGGAGGAGTGGTCAGGTGCAGGCAACATTCATTCCAGTGAAATCACAGTTTCACAAAAGTATCATGAGGTATGGAGGATGTCTTAAAAACAAGAAAAGAGCAAGTATTGTGCTTCCCTGTAAGAACCTTGAAGATCATATATTGGTCAGCATAAAATGGATACCTGGGAATATCCAGACCAGACCTCATAGCTAACATTGAGGCATCAAGGGGAGAAATCACTGTGGAGAAAGGGCCTACCTTCCTCACCAACACCAACTGTTGACCAACTGTCATTGACAAGTGGATGAGCCCAAGAACCCAAGAGTGGTAGCACCTCTTTGCTCCTACTTCCAGCCTAGCCAGCATCCTGAGAATCACCCCTTGTGAAGTTATGACTTGGCACCTACTTCTGTTACAGCCAAAAAGACCCAGAAAGGGGCAGCTAGATGATGTAGTGGATAGAAGACCAGCCCTGGAGTTGGGAGGACCTGAGTTCAAATATGGCCTCAGATGTTTGACAGTTATTTGTTGTGTGGCCCTGGGCAAGTCATTTAACCCAATTGCCTTGCCAAAAAAACCCAACAGACCCAGAAAACAAATTCCATGGCATTTGGGCACTGCCAAATGGTTTAACATAAAACTGGTATGATTTTAACAGTGAAAGTGACATTAGAGAAGAGGCATCACCATCTGCTTTGCTGTTGCACCCAAGGTCCATGGGACCTTCCCATCTGAATTGGTGTTGAAAGCTTTTCTATTTATTGTCCATCCTATTAGACCATAAGTTCCTTGGGAACTGGGATCATCTTATTTACTGTTTATATCCCCACTGCATTGCACAATGCTTTACACATAGCAAACCCTTTTTTATTCATTTATCCTAAAACCAACAACTTTGAAGCATCCAGAAGAACCATTCAATCAGTAAATAACATGAGATCTATACAAAAAAAAGCATCTCCTATGATGGCCCTTATTCTACAAGAATGGTTCCAGGAGAGGCAACTCCTAATGTTGGACAAAGGGAATCTCTTCCTGTATCTTTGGGTGGCAACAGTTTGGGGTCCGTGGTTGGCTTGGGGTGGAGGATGGCTTCCCTGAAAAGTATAACTCCCACCAGTTGAACTCAGAATTCCCTATGGCTGCTTAAAGTCATTATGATATGTTATATCTGATCTGAAAGGCATGAGAGTCTTATTATTTAAGTTATTTTCTTGACACATTTAGGGTGTGGGTGACCCAGAGGACAACGGAGAGACCTATGGTGAGCATAAACAAGCTGTATGTATTACCAGCAACAAAGTACATGAATGAAGCTGTGTAAAGGATGTCGTCAGACCGAGAGCCAGAAAAGAAGGCAGCAGGTCCTATAGAGAGAGGGAGAGGAAAACAGATGGACAGCCTTTGGGCTCTACTGTCAGGCACATAATAGTAGGAGATCCAGAGTTATGCCCTCCACATAGTGGGTGGACTCACTGGGAAGAATTTATGGGAGACTGGACAAAATCTGCACAGGGCAAGAAGACATGGATGGATGCCATTCTCCTCCTTTGCAGGTAGTCCCTAAATTGATGAAATTCCAGACCCACTGAAACATTGAATTTTAGGGACCAAAATAAAAAAATCACCATAAATAACAGAGGTTCTGCTTTATTTAAGAAACTGTTTCATTTGTTTATTAAGAACCTTCTGTTTGTAACAGGAAGCTTAGTGCAAGCGGGGAGAGAGCTGATCTCTTAACCAGGAAGACCTGAGTTCAAATACTATTCCTGGTACATACCAGCTTGGTGAACCTGGAAGTCATCACCTCCCAGTGCTTTGAGCAGCTCTCTTAAAACTACATAGTGCCATTGTGCATCGGTAGAGGGAGTTTCTTCATCTGGAAATATCTTATACAATGAAATCGCAAGCCCAGACCCTATCTCTATCCTCTGGCATACAGAACATCCTAGCTAAGGCTGAGGGATATACAGAAGGTGATATTATCTTGGTGAAAAGGGTTTGCTAAGACTTCTTACTCAAGGGAACCCAAGGATCCCTACTCTCACAGAACCTTGAGTTGAGTAGGGAGATATGACAAGGGGATAAATAAATTAAACACAAAATAATACATGATGAGTGCATTAGAGAAATGTGAACAAAGTTCTATGTGGAGTCTTGGGAGGGAGGGTCAAAAATGTGAGCATTCCAGCAAGCGATAGAAATGTGTACTTTAGAATTCTTGTACCACCCAGGAATCTGTCCCATTTAAAAAATTATTCACGGTGTGATTTGACCTAAAAAAGATAAATGCTCTTTGTTTCAATAACAACTGTTTCATAGTTCTTTGTGGTCTTAAGTTAGTTCCTTATAACCAAGCTTGTCTGCACGACTGATCAGAAATGATCATAGCTTTATAAGTTTATTTAACAAAGCCACATCAAGTATTTTATTTATCCGTAGTCATAGACTTCTAGACCAAACACTTCCAAGGTCAATTCTATTGTTTGGGCATCCCCTGCTTAAGACATATACTTGAGAGCTATACCCCAAACTAGGACTCTCTACCTAAGGCCAGAACACATGGGAATTTTAAAAAATGCTGGTGTTACTTTCACTTTCACATTCACTCTATGAAAGACCACTCATGAAAGAAAGTTTCATTTATCCACTTTATATTTTCAAACAGTTTAATTCTGTTTTCCTGTGAAGAAAATACTTTGATGTATGTGTGATGTCATCCGTGTGGGAATGGTATTCCCTCCACTGGTCAGATTGCAGCCCTCAATATCTTCTCTGAGCGATTCTTGAGTCTATACTCTCCCTAGGAGAGCCCACCCAGTATGTTGGAGATTTTTTTTCTCATGCAACTTGCATTTTGAAGGTACCAATGGGGCACTTGGTTTGTCTACCCTCACTTGTAGCACATAACCAGCTCATCTCCTTTTCTGTTTGTATCTTTCTTCACTAATTTCTCTTATACTTTCAAAGGCAGCATAGTCTGATGGTTAGTGAGCTGCCCTAAGAGTCAGGAGGATTTGGGTTGAATGAAATTCTACCTTTGCTTTTGTGAACCTCAGCAAGTCACTTAACTTCTTGGTACATCAGGAGACTCTAGAATAATAAAAGTTTAAGTAGAGTTTCATATCTGCGTCGAGAGGGAGTTTCCCCATCAGGAGTTCCCTAAATGAAATCACATGTCCAGTCCAAAAAGAAAAGAAATCCCTTATGCCACTTCTTAATCACTGGTTATCATTGGAAATATATTTTAGGCTGTTTATGCCGCCATATTTTTCTCCATTGCCTTTTGAGTCACCCAAATTTAATTTGAAAAATGACATCTGGAGAAAAATAAGGCCACTTCCCCTCCTCTTTGAAAGGGTGACGCTGACTAATTTTGATATTTACAACTTGTTACATATTGGAAAGCAAAGTGACCCAGTGGCAGGTACTTTGAAATCAAGAAGCTGCCATGGCAACATCATCCCAGCTCTTGGGCTCAGATCTGTCTTCTACTTCTCCTCCCCTGAAGAAAACAAAGGCAAAATAGTGTAAGATCCATTTACCCTTGGTTCAACATGGAAGTCTCACCACACTTTTTAAAAAAATTTTTATTGTGTAAGGATGCAGCAGAACAGAGAGACAGAATCAAGAGGCAAAGCTGGGTGAGTCAGAATGAAGGCACATAAGAATTATTCATGTTATAAGAATTCTTGAAAAAAAAACTAAACATTTTTTGTAGTTTGCAGTTAGCTCTAATACCTTAATCAAAGAACATTCAAAATATTCCTATGTAGAATCAAATATGATAAGAACCTTGTCAGTCGAAAAAGGTCCTGGGTTTACATTTCCCTTCTGTCTCTCTACCTTGACCGAGATGCTTGTGAGATGAAGTTTCTTAATCTGGGAGATGAGGGGTCTGTACAGTACCTTCTGATTCTAAATCTCTGATACTGATCCTGAGTGCCACTTGCTTCTCATTAGATTTTGTTTTCTGTAAAGTGTCATTTGAAGTCTTTCCAATCTGGCTTCAGCCTACCCTTGTAGACTTATTACATTACCCCCCCTACACACACACACACATTCTACCTTCCAGCCAAAGTAGCCTACACAACATTCCATCTCCCACTAAATCCCTCCCTTTAGGAGGCTGTGCCTTATAGTACAATTGACTTCTTCCTCTCCTCTGTGTCTTAGAATACATGGGATACTTCAAAGCTCAGCTCTAGGACAGCTTCCTACAAACCACTGTCAGTGCTCACTACCTCCCCCCGCCCAAATACTTTGTGTTCTTTGTATTATAATATTCATTATATATGTATATACGTATATATGTGTATGTCTATATATATATATATGCATGTGGGTATACACACATGTGTGTGTATGTGTGTGTGTTTATTCCCTCCCTCTATTAGGACAGTCATGTTAATAAACATTTATCAAGGGCTTGTTGTATTCCAGGCACTGTGCTAAATGCATACTGTCTAATTTTTATCTTAAATGTCCCAGTACCTGGCCACAAGCATATATTAAGCACTTTGTGTGTACCAGGCACTATGGTAAACACTGAAAATTACAAAGAAATGCAAAGGTAAATGTGTGTGTGCTTGTGCATGCGTGTGTATGTGTATGTGCACGCGCGCATGAGAGAGAGAGAGAAAGAGAGAGGAGGGAGGGAGAAGAGTATTGATTAAATGCTTATTATATACTAGATACTACATCCTAATCAGAGGACAGGCTGGCACTTAATAAATGGGTGTTGAACTGAAATGAGTTTAATTTAATTCTAAAAACAGAGAATCCAAAAGATTCTTGAAATTGTGCTGGGCTTCACTAGAGTTTGACTTACTTTGCTGTATCTTAGGAATAAAAGCTGTGGGTGGCTTCTTTCTGTGAACCCAGAATCTCACATAGTTCTACCATAGAGCATGGGCTAGAATTTAGGTCCCAACTTGGGCCTGGGGGTGGTAGAAAAGTGCCTGCTGGGTTAGTCTTATACCATTTGGGGTAGATAAGTGCTTCATGGCCCTCAGGTTTTAAAAGGATCTAGAGGAAATGAGTCCCTAGAAGAAAGAGCAGAAGAGGAGGTGGAGGAGGAAAGGATGTTGTGATCGTCTGAGGCGTGTAAGTGCCCATGTGTGTAGAGAGAGCTGTGCCTAGGTACTTGTTTGTCCAAATTAAATAGTCGTTCCCCCTTCTAAGAGTCTACAATCTAAGACCATTTAAGTACTAGCAGAGGTTAAAGACAGGATGAAGCAGGTCCCCCCAAAAAGGGGAAGGAGGAGCGGGGAGAGGTCATATTTGGAGGTTGACAGGAGGGGTTTGTGAAAGGGGTCACAGGAAACAGGTAAAGTCTAGTTATAAACCTTATATATGTTAAAAGGCTTCAGATAATCCTTTGAAGCTACAAATATTGTTGCAGTTGTGGTGGGGGGGATGAAAATACATTCTTAAGACTCCTTCCTCCATTTGCTGTTTCTCTCATTCTAGGATTCTTATAAATTATGCCTTTCCACAAACCCTGAGGCCCAGCCTTATCAGCCTGCTTGCTGTTGTGAACATAAATGCTCCATTTCCCATCCCTGCATCTGCAATAAAATGTCCTCCATCCCTGCCTCCATGTCTTAGAATTCCTTCCTTCAGAGACTTTGCTTAAATGCTGCCTTCTGTGGGAGACCTTTCTTGGTCTCCCCAGAGGCCAGAAATTTCCTTTCCAAAGTTATCATGTATCTATTTTGTGCGTATTTTGTATATGCCTGTTTATATACAGTAGAATGTCAACTCCCACAACAGTTCTCTGAGGAGAGGGGAAGAGTATTTTTGCTTTCTCTTTGTATCCTAGGCACTTAACACAATACTTGGTACACACTGTAAGCCTTTACCAAATTCTATTTCCTGATAGATCACTCCTGTTCCCCAAACCATTATCAATCAATAAGTGTTTATTAAGGGTATACTTTGTGCCAGGTTCTGTGCTAAGCTCTGATGACTCCCGTACAAAGAATAAGATAGTCCTCGCTCTGGTAACATTATCTTATAGAGTGTCATAGGAAATCTCAATTCCTTTATTTTATTGATTAAAATAAAGGTGTGTGTTTCATTTCTTTTCAAACAATAGTTCTAAAAAAACCTATAAGGCAATGAAAAGGGCAGCTAGGTGGCACAGTAGATAAAGTGCTAGCCCTGGAGTCAGGAAGACTCATCATCCTGAGTTTAGATCTGGCCTCAGACACTAGCTGTGTGATCCTGGGCAAGTCCCTTTGCACTGTTTGCCTTGGTTTCCTCATATGTAAAATGAGCTGGAGAAGAAAATGATAAGTCACTCCAGTATCTTTGCCAAGAAAATCCCAGATGGGATTGCCAGGACTCACAACTGAAAAGCAAGAGCAGGGCAATGGAAAGACTGCTAGACTTGGAGGTAGAAAGTCAAGGGTTTAATACTGATATTGACCTTTTCTAGCTCAACTTTTCTGAGGCTTACTTTTTTTATCTATAAAATGGAGATGATAACTATGACAAACACCTTGTAGGATTGTAACGAAGACAAATAAGAGGAAAAATATAAAAGTCATGCATTAACTTTACAAAGCCACATAAATGGAAGGTGTGGTTGTTATTCTCTAAAAGTTCTGATTTTAAGTTCTTGTCTTTCAGCATTGTCAGGCCTTCAGGGTGTAGCAAAATATTCAAACAACTTTTGATTTTTCTTCTTGGTTAGAAATATTATAATATGATGTCATATAATAAATATTTCACAGTATCCGATGGCCATCCCCATGCCTGGATTGTTTTCCTTCCTCATCTCCATCTCTTTGAAAATCCTGAGTTTCCTTACAAACTCAGCTCCATTTCCACTTATTCCATGAGAACTCTTGCTGATCTCTCAGCTCTGCAAATTACCATATCTTTACTTTTTTATATAACTTGTCAGTGTACATACATATGTGAACATAGGTGGGCTGTCCTGCCAATGTAAGCTTCTTTTTTGAGGCAGTTAGGGTTAAGTAATTTGACCCAGGTGTCTAAGGGTGGATTTGAACTCAGGTCCTCTTGACTCCAGATCCACTGCTCTATCCACCATGCCCCAGAACATACCTACCTGCCCCAGAACATAAGCTTCTTAAAGACAAAGACTATCTCATTTTTGTTTTGTATCCATAGCCCCTATCCAGGTGACCGGAACACAGCAGAGTGCTTCCCCAATGCTTATTGATTGATTGATGAATTACATGAATTTCTTAGAAAATAAGGTCTGTTCTCAGATTCTCCCATCTCATAAGACTCCTGAAGGTTCCCTTCCCAAGAGCTCTTTTTCTTCTTTCTCTCTCTCCCAGTGCCAACACCATCTACCCTATTATTTCTGCCATTTCATAGAACATCATACTTTATTTATCACCAAGTCCTATAATTAACATATGGTTTATGTTATTGATTTCTCAACTTTCAAAGTAAAATAAATTGAGGTCTCTTCCATATCCATAATACATAATACAGAGTTGTGTGTGTGTGTATGTGTGTGTGTGTGTTAAGGAACTCTAAACAAAGACACACATTATTTGTAAGTTAGAGAGCAGCTGCCAGAAAACAGAAAATTAGGAATGGAGTCATGGGCAAAATAATGGGGATACTGTTCAGAGGTAACCCTTTGTATAGCAGGAACATTTCCTTAGAAAAGAGACAGCTGAGTTTGCTTGTAAATTTTGGTAGAAACAGACCTGATTTCGTAACATTTACTGCTGGTTGGGAGGCTAGAGACAACATTTCTAATACTGGATCCCCCGCTAAAGTAGCCCATTCTGTGAATTTATGTCAAGTCAAAACACTTTACATAGGCCCCATTGTAGAGTAGTCCAAGCTCTCAGACCTAAATCTCTCCTTTAATTGGTGGACTTGTTGACCAACCCAAGAATTCATAAATGTCTTATTTAGGGGAGGGTATGACTTCCTCTACTATTATCATGTGGCAAGTCATACAGTTGGGCTGCTTTGGTAAGATGATGGGACATGCACAGAACAAATCTGCCAAGGTCTTGGGAAGGTAATATTTTATATCTTCTAATTAGATGACCCGATTTTACTGCCGTTATCTTTCCCCCTGTTTTATTAGCATATTACAGCCAAACAAAATAGTTCACAATAAATGCCATGTGATTTGAGAATGTCAGGAATTCCTGATAGAGGACTTTTAAAAATAGTTTGTGTGCATAGAATTAGACATTTTTTTAGTGGGGCATTAACTAGAATGACAGATGGGCACTGAAGAAAGAACTCTCTTTTTAAAAAAAAATCTCACTCTTGGTTTATGATTTCATAAACAATATTTTTTCACTTGAAAATTAGCTGTGTTCATTCCTGTTATAACACGTTCAAAATAATTATGTATATAATTTAGTAAAGGCTTGTTTCTTTAGGGGGAGAATTCTGACAGCACTCCTTAACTTGCTACAAAAGGAAATACTTTCCTTCCAAACCCAGGATTGGCATTTACGTGGAAATGGTTCAAAAAGAATATTAGGATGTTACAAATGTAAAATTGGTCTTAATGAAAGAGTGTACAGATGACTTTCATGTTTTTAAAGTAAAACATTTAATTGGAGACAAAAATGTCAACAGTGATCTCCATAGAATACGCTTGATGTTACAATAACATGTTTGTATAGAACTCAGCAATCCAACCTAGATTCCCCCAGAATTTTTTTTAAGACATTTAAAAAGTGACTCCAGACGAGGAATGAAAATCCCATTGACATTTAGTGTGATTCTACCTCTTTAGGGTCTGTTCTCTTTGAACCACTGATATTCTTAAAATATATATGATAATCTTTGAAAGACCTACCTCTCATTGTTCTTTTGAGAGAAATGCCTTTGTGAACCTTAAAACGCTATAGAAATGTAGCTAGTATTTAGTATTATTGGAAAATAAGGAAAAGTAATAGACCTTGTGATTTTATTGCTAGAGAGAACTCCCAATTAAGGATACTCCTTCTTCCAATGCATCTCATCACATTCTCTGCAATTGAAAGTTGCTCAGAGCACCCAAGAGGTTATATGACTTGTCACATAACCAGTATGTGGCTGGGGCAGGACTTGAACGCAGGTCTTCCTTATTCAGAGACTGGTCTCTCCACCCATAACACCACCCTTAAGTGCATAGGGATGAAAAGAAACCCCCATAGATGAAGATAAATCCAGGGTATTTGGAATGGGCTGGAAAGTCATTGTTTTAATTTCTGTTTGGCCACAGGAAAGCCAGGAGGATAAAAGCTCCCAGGGGTGCATGATTTAAAAGATGATCAATAACAGATTCAAAGTGAACAGTCATGACATGTCTACACTATGCCAGTAGCTCAAGATACTAATGTGGGTAGGTGGATGGATAGAATGCCATATTCTAAGAATAGGTATTACTCCATTTTGATTGGAAGAGGGAGAGTATAGGACATGAGACTAGGAAGGTAGGTGAGGGTGAGTGGGAGGATCTGAAACACCAGCTGGGGAGTTTATCCCATTTTTAGTCTTGTCATCCCTTGAAATAATTCTTTTCCTAGATTTGGAGATCTGAAACACTGTCCCAGCCTGAATTCCTTCTCTCACTAATGCCCCTTTCCATGCTCCTCATAGCCTCCTTTACTCAATGTAGGATGAAGCCCAAGAAGCGGGTGTACATAGTTTTTAAAGGGGAGTAAGAAAAGCCTGCAGAGAATAGCCCCTAATAATGCTGGCTGGTGGAGCCATGCTTCCCAGTTACTGCCAATCCTCAGCTCTCTCTCCTTCAGAGAGAGTAACTAGTAGGTCCCATCTGACTTGATGGATGTACATGCTGCCCTGCCCCCAGTGAAATGGGCTGGAAAGACATTGCCTGGTCTTTCTTTCCCTTTGCCACAGGAAAGCAAGCCATAACAAAAGAGTTTCTTTTCTTCTTGTCCTGATAAGAAGCCTAACGAAGCATGAGGAAGGGCAGGCTGGCTGGCCTGGAAAGTGGGCTACAACCAGCTGCCAGCTCTTTGGTTCACAGTCCAAAGTAGACCCCATAGAGCTGGTAAATTCACCAGCAGAGAATGAGCATCTTGGAATGTGATTGGTAGGGCTATTCTGTTCTTGAGTAGAATGGGAACATGGAGTATTGTGTGGTTTTTTTTTTGTTTTGTTTTTAAGAGCAAGATTTTCGTAAATATAGAAATCCCTTCCTGTAAGGATGGATTTGTTCTTGAAAAATTGTCCCACCTGTGAAATTTCCATGTACTGAGGGGATTATTTAAAGAGGACTTCACAAATATCCTAGAGGCATGCCTTCTTGAATGCATCATAGGATCTTGGGACCATATATTTAGAAAAGAGGTCATTCTCATTTTACAGATGAAGAAATTGAGGCATGCAAAGATTAAGTGACTTAACTCAGGGTCACATGATGAGTCAGTATCAGAGGTGGATTCTGAACCCATGTCCTCCTGATTCCAAGACCAACATTCAATACACACACCTTGCTGCTTGGTTTCAGCTTCCGTGTCAGTGGTCTGAAGACCAGCCTAGCCCAATCTAGAGAGGCTAGCCATCAGGGTGAGAGATTTTTTGGTCGGCTCTTTATGACCATCAAGCAAGTCATGGAGGGGTATTACCAGCTGTGCCAAAGGAGGCAAAATCTATACTAATGAAAATTCCCGGTCATTGAAGGTCCTTGTGACTTCTCACCTTGTCATCTATCAAGTGACCCTTTATAGAACTGTTGAAATATGTTTTTAATTGGAGATGTATTATTATGTTATAAGGTCTTGCGGGATAAGGTGTAGATAGATATGTCCTTAAAGAGAGAGAGAGTGTGTGTTAATTGTTTGATTTCCAAGAACCTTTTCATATTTATAAAGCAGACTATCAACTCCTTGAGGGCAAAAACTAATTCACCTTATATTTGTATATCTAGTTCCCAGCCTACATGGTACCAGTCACAGAAAAGGAACTTAATAAATATTTGTTGATTGATTAGTGTGCAGATAGATAGAGATAGATGGTTGGGTGAATGCCTTTCTTTCACTGGATAACTTTTTTTCAGCAAGTCTGCCAGGAATGTCACCAGTAGAATGACTCCCCTGATGTTCCTCCCAATGGTCCACTCTTATTTCTGCCCCTGTAGAACCACCAGTAGATTTATTGGCCTATGTAATAGAGCTGTGAGAGTAGAAGGGGATTGGGGGGAGGGGATGTAACCTAGAAGAAATGCCACGAAAATTGAGCCAGGGAAACAATATTTCAAGCCAAGGGTATCTCAGCATTTCACAATGAGGAGTCTCCTAGTATTGTATATCTGCATACAACCAACTTAATACTGTAAGATTAGAATTCTGCACATTGAGTTGTCATAGAACAGGAATTGCCTATAGTTGAATAAGTTCTCTGTTCATTAGTGTTTAGTTGCTTATCTTGGGCAACGGGGGTGGTGGGGAGACTTATTACATAGCCAAAATACTCTCAAAACCCTTTTAGGTTTAAACTAAAAAAATGTCATTAATATACTACCTTCTTATCCAAAAACAAGGTTCCAAGAATCAGTGGGCGATGAATGTTAAGAAGGCTCAGGTGGCATTATGAAGTGTATTTGGGAAATGTATTTGTTTAAGAGATTAGCTGCTTCTGTGGATGAATTTTCTCCTGTTTTCTTTTTTGTTGTGTTGAAGGTTCATTCCCTGACTCCCTCAGTCATATGTTTTCCAGGCCTGCATTCCACTTCTGGGATAGAAAATTGAAAATTCTTTCCTAAAAACAACAAACTTCTTACAGTATTTTATTTACAAGACTAGTTTTTCCTCTCCTCTTTCCACTATCACTCTCTTCCCAAAGGAAAAAAAAAAGTCTTCCTTGGAGACCTTTTCCACTAAGGATAGGAAGATACCCTTTCTTTGTCTCTTTTTCTGGCCAGATGTTCATTGTTTTAATTTATTTATTATCTTGATAGGTCAAAATCTAATTTAATACTAACTTTTTTGTAACCAGAGCATGATCCCCCTGTGGCAGACACACCTAGTGATTTTTCTATACTCTAGTGGAAGTATGATTTCTTCATAGTGTTCATTACCTCCATGTTATAGATTACAATTCATCTGTACTTTCTTTACATTCTCCACTCTTGTATGTGACCTCCCCTAGATCACCTATAGAGGTTCTGTCCAAAGTGCTGAGAACCTTCTTTTCTTCTCATCATTGCATGTGTTGTCATAGTATTGGATTTAAAAGGTGCCTTCAGAGTTAGAAGTCTTTTGTGCTATTGGTATCACAATTAAGAAAGGTAATAAAATCTTGGGGTTGCATTGAGGCAGTCATAGTGTCCGTGTTTAAGATGGTAACCCCTCTTTTCAAAAGGATGAATTGGAGAGGGTCCAGAGAAGAGTAACAGAATGGTGAAAGAGCTTGAATCCATACCTTCGGAGAATGGGCTAGAGGAACTGGAGATGTTTGGACTGAACATGAAGAAATTTACTGAAATTGACAAGAATATATTAAGCACCTACTACATTCCATATGCTCAGCACTAAAGATACACAGAAAGGCAAGGAAACAACAAAACATTTCCTACTCTCAAAGTGTTCATGGTCCACTGGAGGCAACAGCATGCAGACAACTATATACAAATAAGAAAGATAAAGACTAAATTGGAGGTAGTCTCAGAGGGAAGGCACTAACGTTAAGGGGAAGGGTCAGTCAGGAAAGGCTTCTTGTGGAAGATGGGAAACATCTAACAAGCTGGGACTGGAAGGAAGCCAGGAGGGGGAGATAGGAGGAGGGAGAACATTCCGGGCATGGGGGACAGCCAGTGAAAATGCCCACACTTGAGAGATGGAGTGTCACATATGAGAATCAACAAGGAGACCCCTGTCATTGGCCCATAGAGTATGTGGAAGGGAGTAAAGTGTGAGTAAAGTGTAATGCAGGATGGGCTTTCAAAGCCCTTCCCATAAAGAAAAGATTGTAGATTTGATCATAGAGGTGTAATAGGGAACCACTAGAGTTTATTGACTTGAGAGTGACATGGTCATACCTAGGTGTAGGGTGACCACAATAGCTTTCTTCAGGTATTTAAAGGCTTGCCACCTGGAATAGGGATTAGATTTGTCCTGCAGGGCCCCAGAGGGCAGAACTGGGAGCATGGGAAGAAGGTAACAAGAAGCAGATTTAGGCTTTGAGCTCTTTAAATATGAAATGAGTTGTCTCTGGAGGTGGGGAGGTCACCATTTGGCAAAGGTGGTTTGACTACTCATCATGGAAGTTGGAAAGGAAATTTCTGCTCAGGTATGGATTTGAATGACATTCAGGGATTCTGGGGCTCCCTTCATCTGTGTTTTTCAGGATCGGGTCCATAATCTCTTTAGACTCACCGTTGTCCTTTCACCCATCCTAGGAAAAGAGAGCACCCAACCAGTTACTCACACTACAGTCTCATTTAACCAGCTTTTGCTTTTAGACTACTGAGAGCATTCCTTATTCTCCCACTAATTCTGGGCCCCTATCTTGACCTACTTCACATGAGCCAGGACATGAGGCAACTCTGGATGAAAGACCAGATGAATCTAAATACACTTCCGCTCTGTGAAAGCATTTAGCCTATCAGAATGCTTTCTACTTTATGGTCCTTGGGACATGGCCTGCTGACCTTGTGAAGAGACAGAGGGGTATAAAGCCACAGAGTGAGAAGCTTCTCAGTTGGATTTGACTAAAAGAAATGTGATTAAGCTATCCTGCTCCTGCCTTTAAAAACTCCCTTTCCCAATTTTCTATCCATCTCCATCTTATGATAAATAGTGACTATCACTTATGTTTTTCAAAGAGTTTTTCCGAGCTTATCTCCTTTGATGCTCACAATAGCCCTGTGAGGTATGTTCTATGATTATCCGCATTTTATGATGCAAAAACTGAGGCTCGAGGGAGGTTAAGCAGCTTGGCTGGAGTCACACAGCTAGTCACACAGTCTCTGAGGAAGGATTTGAACTCAGGTCCTCTTGGCTCCAAATAAACTGCTCCTTCCACTAATACCATTAAGCTGTTTTGACATATAGACTCCTTCAGAATCATAGAGCTAAGACTGTTAAGCCCTATTCCCTAAGGTCTACACATTCACAATTGGTAGACTACCCTGTGGTGTTTCTTAGCTCTAAGGGCCAGGAGTCGAAATCTGCCAAAGAAAGTTGATATCATATATAAAATCATAGGATGTAGATAATAGATAGGCCTGTCCTTGAGATTCTTTGTGAATGTGTAAATGTGTTTATCAGAAAACATGAAAGATGCCCATATGCACAGAATTTTTATATTAGGCAGCTCTGTGGTGCCTGGACTCTGGCATTTAAAGTCGAGGTAGGAGATGCCTTGCTAGCCACCCGACACCTTCAGAAGAGCTTCCTGGCAGCTGGAGATCATAGTGTATGGTGCTTAGGATGGTGTGCCTTGCCTAGTTTATACCTTGCCGGGAGGTATATTAGAAAATGACTGCTTCCTGACTTCTAAGTACCTTGGGGGAGTTTAGGAATTTTCAGGGGAGAGAGATAAACCTGTACATTTCCTTTGGGCAAATGGGGCAACCTCTCCTCCTAGAAGCTGTTTTATAAAGCCCTTCACCACCCCCATCCCCGTTTGCGCTGTACCACATTGTTGGAGTTTTTCTAATCACTGACCAGCTGGCTTGTTAGTGAATAGAGCTGCGGGCCCCTGGCCATGTTTCATGTGAGGTCTTGGCTGGGTGGCCAAACAGGCCGCCTGCAGCCAGTGTCGGAGCAATTCAAGGAGGTATTGGCGCGGCCCTGTCCCCATTAATTTCAGCTTGTCACATACTGTCATGCAAGTTACACCAGGGGAGGAAATAGCCGTTAAAAAAAAAAAAGGTTCCCTTGTGGTCCTGGGTCCCCTGCAGACGTTCCCCCCTGGCCTAAAGGACAAGTGCATGCAGGAAGCTGCTCTCCATAGACAGCTGCAGGGAAGGGGAGCTCCTCCGGCAGCCAGGAACGTCAGCTATCAACATCTGCCATATTTTAACCCTTCAAAGAGCTGGGGAAATTAAGGGGAGTTATTAACCCACGCTCTGCTGGGTCAATCATAATGCTTGGGGAAATTATGGCAAGGCAGACGTGGTGGCAAGTTTTGTCCCCTTGGGGCTGGTTTTTTGTTGATGCTGGTGGTGGTTTCTTTTTTCTTTTTTTTTTTCTTCTACTTTTGCTGGGAGTCAGGGGAGAGTGGTGGGGGTGGAAAGACTGAAGGGAAATTGGCTCTTTTAATCACCAGTAATTGACTGCTGTGTATCCTGGCAGAGGATGGGATGGACGGAGGCTGCAATAAACTCCTCCTCGTTTCCAAGTGCGTTAGTTAAGATGACTTGGCTCAAAACTGCCTCCATTTTTGAGTTGATGGGTCTTGTCAATTGCCTTGTGAGCCAGGCTTTACCAGGAGCCCATGATAGCAGAGACAGACAGACGAGGAGAAACAGAAAGGAGAGAGAGAAGGAAGAGAGAGACACACAGAAAGACCGAGATTAAGAAAAGGAACAGAGGAGAAAGACAGAGGCCAAACAATAGCTCCAGGGAAACCAGAGCCCAGTTGGGAAGCAGGAGGAGAAGAGGAACTCTTAAAAACAAATAAGAGCCTCCCAAAAATGTTTTGTTGTCCTCAAAGATTGAAGTGATTATGCTTCTGTTAGCCAGAGCAGGCTTGCCACCGATGCTTCATAGTCTGCCCCCATGCTTCGGACTGGCAAAGCCAAAGGAAAATCTGATTGCCTGCACAGATGAGTTGTCAACATAGATGCCTCATGGGAAACTGTGTCTGTCAAAATCATGTCAGTTTGGGCAAGTCACGAAACCATTTAGTAAAAAAAAATAAAAAATGTCATTGCAGCTTTTTTACTTTTGATACAAGATAAATAAGGAAATGCTCAAAATGTTGTCAATTACAAAAGGGACCGTTTTGCTTAAGGGGAATGACATTTTCCTTAAAAGAAAATTCTTCTGAGAATTCATTTGAATTTGACAAGCATTTACAAAGCCACCTACTATGTGCTGGACACTGTGCTCAGCCCAGGGAAGATACAGAGATATATAAATAGAGTAATAAATGTGAGATCATTTGAAGACTATTTCAGGGCATTATTGTGTGTGTGTGTAAGACAATCCCATATGTAGGACCACAGATTATTACCTTGATTTCTCCAGGAGGACAGATCTTTACTTAAGAAAGTTGCTAATAGAATACATAAAGTGGAATACAAGTTATTCTTGGGATGAGATGGCTTTCCCATATTATCCAGATATTAGAGGAGGATTTAAGTGAAGATAAGATGACCTAATAGGTAGTTATAGGGAGGCGGAATGAATCTTAGAAGCCATGTAGTCTAGCCTCCTCAATTGACAGATGAAGAAACTGAGTTCCAGAGAAATTTAGTGACTTGCCCAAGAACATGCAAGATAGTAAGTAGAAGGACTGGGATTTGAAACCAGATCTTCAGAGTTCAGCACTCTTTTCTGCTTACTCTGCCGAGATCCCCTTGATATGCATAAGTACCACCCAGCTTGGTAACTACCATTTCCAAAGCCAAATAGCAATTTGGGAGAAATGCATAAGAATTGTCCAAGTTTAAACAAAACCCTAAGTTAGGTTGCATAAACTCGGAGATGCAGATCTGACCTTGTCACTCCCATACTCAGTAAGTTATAGGGTCCCCATCCCCTCCAGGGTCAAATAGAAAGTCCTCTGTTGGCATTCAGATCTGTTCTCCTCCTGACTTGAGATCTTATTACACACTACTCCCCTTTCAGCAATCTACAATCAAGACAAATTGACCCCCTTATTTGTCCTCGTAGAGACATTCCATCTTTGTGCCTTTGCACAAAAGGCCTGTCCTTCACCTCCTGATTGGCCTGCCTGTTCGTCCTTCCAGTCCCTTCATTCCTGGAATGCATCCCCTCCTCACCTCTGCCCCTTCAAATCCCTGGTTCCTCCAAGACTCAACTCCAGTGACTCCTTCTACCTGAAGCTTTCCTGATGCCCCCAACACTGTTAGTGCCCCTTTCTCACATTAGTTTGCATTTATTTGTGTATATATGTGTGTATATGCACATGTGTGCAGGAGCACACACATGTATTTTCATCTCCCAGTTGAAATGTAAGTTCTTAAAAGTCAGAGACTTTCGTTTTTTCCTTTGTTTCTCCAGTGTCTAGCACGTAGTAGGTGTTTAACCAATACTTGTTGATTGATTGGTTTCCTCATCTATAAAATGGAGATAACAATACTTGCATGAGTTGTGAGAAATGCTATTGCGAGAAAGTCTTTTTGTAAGCCTGAAAGCTTTCTAGAAATGTGTGTGTATACTCCCTTCTTCCACTCATCTAGTTTCCTTCATACCTTAAATGTGCTACACTTTCCTGCCTCTTTGTCTTTGCTAATGCTGATTTCTATGCCTGGTACCCCCTCTTTCCCCCTCCCCTTTCAGTGCCTATTCTTCTTTTGAAGTCCTACTTAAAATGCCACCTCCCCTTCTCAGTAAGGATCTTCTCCCCTCTGAACTCACATAGCACTTTTTTTCCTTTCTGATGTGCCTATCCATAATTTTCTGTGTTTGTCTTGTCCCATTCTAGACTATAAACTCCCAAGAAGGCAAGAAATATGTCTTATCTCAACTTTACTTCTTCTCTAGGACCCAGCATAGAGATCTGTACACAGTTGACACTTAATAAGTAGAGGGTGAATTGAATCCAGTGGTTGGATACAGCCTAAATGTCTTCATTATACCCTTGGCTGAAGCCTACTTCTACTGCTGGCCTCACTCATCTATCCACTACTTTTGGAGATAGAGAGAAGGCATCTTGGGGGGAATGGGAAGGAACCTGACCTGGCTGTTCCTTCTTCAGGGGTAATGTCCAGTGGAACCTAGACTCTGAGTCAGGGAGGGAGTGGGGATGGACAATGGTACCAGCTGCAACATGACTCTCCCAACAGCTGCCATTGTTATGAAGAGGGGAAGGCTGAAAATGTTGGTATCATCTTTGGATGGGGACCCACAGGAAACATTGCAGTTAAGAAATAACGATTGCAAAGGCAAAAATGAGCTTGCGCTTAGCCAAAATTCTAGGTGTTTACTTAGATATATAATAATCATATTTAATTTTAACATGGTGACATGACCGGAGTAAGTGAGCCATGTAACACATAGACAGAAACCAACACAAATGTAGGCTCATTTTCCAATTACAGTGCATGCTCTTGGGCCCCTTCTCTGCCTTCAAGATGGGTAAAGTAGGTGTGATTTTTTTGGTATCCCTGTTAATCTTTCCAGTCAGGGTAGGAAATCAGCAGTTGACTTGTATTTGACCTTCAGATGAATGTTGAAGTATATACTTTAATAACTCAGCATTAAGTGGCTTGAGTTGATGACCAGAAATGGATTTTCCCTTTTTACATATTCTAGTTAGGGTATTGTTAAATCGATTTTCAATATAGTAAAAGAACATAAACACACACACACTTGAACAAATATCTTATTGGTATTTAGATTCTAATACGTTTTCTCTGAATCATTCCCTATACCTAATCTTATGAAAAGAAATATATTTATATGTCTAGCCCTTCTCAATTCAGAATGTGAATTTTAATTGGAAATACTTACCTGAAACTCATAGAGTCTGGAGAAATACTGGATAATTAAGAACAGGAATAGTGGCAAAAGTAGCAAATTAATGAATAGTGATGAGCCGGTTAGACCAAAGAAGTTGGACTGAACTGGATGGAAGTCACCAAGCCATTACTAACCCTTTTGGTATTCAGTATAATAACATCAATCATGAGGAGCTCTTCTGGTATTTGCAAGACTATGATAATGTAATTCCATAAGAATTCATTTGGTTTGGGCATTAATTGGTTGTAATTATACATCCTAAGTGGCACATGACATTGGAAATGCTTGATTTTGAATTGTATTTCAGCTAAAGAATTTGAAAATTTCTACCATGTGTTAAAACGGACCATTCCCTGGCATGCTAAGAAACAGTTTCTTATTTTAAATTCCAAAGTTTCTACAGAATTGGGTATAACATTTCATTTCATTTCTAATTCTAATGACTCACTGAACATTTTTTTTCCAACCTTACCCATTGGTTACGCTCAAAGTACTCTCTCTCCCATGCGCCCACAGGTCTTGTGAATCAAGAAGGTTGTCTATATTTATGAACCTTTGGATGATGGGTGATGCATTATCAGTACTCAAAAGCACAAATGTGTCCATGATTTCCATTAATGCAGATCTCCCCTCCAGTGGTACAGATTATAATTCATGCATGGCCTTCCAATTCTGTGCAACTCTTGACTATGCCCTCCAGTGCCTCCTTCACTTTTCTAATCCCCCTTTCCAACCTTCCTTGTATTTATACTTGTATTTATTCATTGATTAGGTAGAACATAAGCTCTTTCCTTTGATTAGATAGAACGTAAGCTCCTTAAGAGTTGGAATTGTTTCATTCTTTGAATTTGGGTGTCACAGCACACAGCCTGGCATACATATACTTTATAAAAATCACCCAACCAATAAGTATTCATTAAGTTATCATGAGGATACCAGTAGAGCACAGGAGGGATCCACTAGTTATCTTTTTCTCTCAGATATTTCTATGTAACTCTCTGTGACTCCCTGCTTGATACTGATGTTTAATTCTTAGGAGACTACAGTGTATCATCTTCAGTATTAGAAAAATAAAAATAAATACCTTCTCTCAGATCTTACTGTGAACTCTTAATTCAAATATGGACTAGGACCTGGCTTAAAATAAACAGCAGAACAACATAGCATGTTCACACACACTCTGACTGATTCAACTTTTTGACACACATAGACAAGTAAATACTTTCATTATCCTAACCTTATAGGTGGAGGCAGCAAATATACAGCAGTTATTTAATTAATGGTCTTCCCAAGTTCACACAAGTCAGGAGCCAGGCTTCATGACTCTCACAAGCCATTAGGCAGTTCTCATCTAAATCACGGGAGTAGAATTAAATATAATTTATGTATTCTTGTCTGTACAATTTAATGAGTAAATCCTGTTTACATAATTTTTAGCGTTTCCATGCCCTCAGGTTTATTAATGCAATTTCTTTTTCATAAATATAATTGTGCTCAATCTCTAAAATATATAAAATGAAATCAGAAATGGAATAAACAAAGATCATATTACTGGTTTTGTAAGGCATATTTTAAAATTTTCTTTGAAGTCAGGGGTAAGATCATAAATGTGGTTTATGTTGTTATGGGCCTAAATAATGTTGTGTGAACACAGCTTCAAAATTATAATTAGTCAAGTAAAAGGATTCTCCATATAAAAGTTCATGTTATAATTTTTCCAGGAATGTATGTCATACTTAAAACAGGATGAAGCTGTATTGATTTAACATAATAACCCCATGTAGAGGTAAAGAACTCCATGTCTGTACCTCTCTGCTGACACTCACTTACAAACTTGTAAGCAGCTGCCAAATTGTTTTCACAGCTATATTTTATAATAGAAAAATGAGTTCTATTTCAAGTCAGTTTCATATAATCAAATCTATCTTGAGGAATGGAAAGAAACAGGATTTCTTTCCTTTCTTCTCTTCTTCTTCCCTTCCCTCCTTCCTTTCCTACTTTCTGATTTTCCTCTTTCCCATCTTCCTTCCTTCTACCTTTCCTCCTTCCTTCCCCTCATCTGCCTTTCTGTTCTTCCTTTTCTGTTTTTCTCTTCTTTTTATCTCCCTCTCCTTTCTTCCTAATTTTTCTTTTTCCATCCCACCCTTTCTTTTTTGTCCTCTCTCCCTCAATCCTTTCCTTCCTCTCTACCCTTTCAAACTTTCCTCCATCCCTTCCTCTCTCCCTTCTCACTTTCTTTGTAACTTTTCACCTTCTCTCTTTCCTTCCATCTTTCATTTCTTCCCTCCTTTCTTCTTTCTTTTTTTCTACCTTTTTCCTTTTCTCTTTGCTTTCTTAATACAAAGATACACAGCTCCCAAAGGCCAGTTTAAAAAAAAAAGCTTTAAATTTTAATCATCTCAATCCAAAGAAGAAGTCTAGCAATACACTTTTTTTCCTTTAACATTTAGACATTAAGATGTCTTAACACTTAAATTAGAAGCCTCCTCATCACAACACTTCCCAACCCTTAAGCTATTTACATGCGCATACATCTCGTTATCCAAAACTTTTTGCATGGCGTTTTATTTGTTCTTGTCCTTTCTGTATTTCTGGGAAGACTTGTGGGAGAATATGGCAGATGGAATTTGGTATTTTTAAGTGATTATTCAGTTTGCATTATGCCTCCCAGCAGTTCAAAAACCACGGTTGGGTTTCCTTTGTTTATTTCATATTTTGTAGATATTGGATGTCACAGGCTGCTTCCTCTGCAAAAACAAGAGGGCCTTGCAGTGTATACTAAATGCTTATTGAATTGAAAATGTCATTTATTCTCCCAGTTTTTCTAGTTGTTTCTCCCTTAGACTTCTCTGATCCAATCCAACTCAATCCAAAAAGTGGTTTATTAAGCATATACTATGTGCCATGCATTTTGTTAGACCCTGGGGGTGCAAAAACAAAATATTAAAAATAGACCCTGCCCTTACAGAACTTCCATTGTACTGGGATGAATACAGCCTGTATGCAGAGATGTATATACGTGATAATTTGAAGAGGAAAGAACTAAAGGGATTGATACTTTTTACTTCAGAAAGTGTCCCATAAGGCTGGTTAATAGGTAATCCCCATTCTGTTCAATGACCACAGAATAGCTTTCATAAACCACTATCAACTATATCATTAAGCATAATTAAATCCTTTTCATTCGTGCCAAGCAAAATACATTTTTTTTAATTCTACAGACTGGATTAAACCAAAACAGAACTTGTAAAAACCAATTATAATACACTTGAAATAGCTTCAATGTTAAGCTCTTCTCATGGCAACTCAACATTATTGTTGACTTGCTGAGATATCTCTCCGTTCATCCCCTGAGATCACCAGAGATGATTGGGATGTTGGCACAGCCTCAGTTCCTAAAATATGAAACAATGCCAATATTTCATCTTTCTCTGAGATATTTATTACAGTAGTTGGTCAGCATAAATACTTGGCTGTTATCCTGTCATTGGATAGTATGAGTTCAGGCCATCCCTAGTTACTGAAACTTTTTATTTAGAAAATTCCATATCATTAAAACTTCATCTATTTTTCCTGGCATGGGCCAAATTTACCTTGCATTATCTATTTTTTAAAAGGGGCTTATAAAGCAAATTCATAATGGAAACAAAATCACAGAAAACACATTTAAATCTACCTATATATTTGTTCCAACTTTTTATTTTTAAGGAAGATAGCATATTTCTTATGCACAAAGGTTAGCTTCCCAGAATTTTTGGAGCTCGTGAGAAAGCCCTTAGAGATCTAGTCCAACCCCCTTCATTTTTCATGAGGAAACAGACGCTTAAAAAAGACTACTGAAATCCCACAACAGGTAGGGAGTAGCCAAGTTGGGAGTAGAACTTAGATCTTCTGATTTCCTTCCAATGCTTTGTCTGCCACACCATGTTATAAATGAGGGTTATCTGTCCATGGAGAGAAGCCTGTAAGGACCCCTACTTAGAAACACTTTGTTAGCAGTTTGTTTGAATTATTCTATGTACTTGAAAGTAATACAGCTGCCAAAAAAAGAGTAAGTAATACAACTGCATTCCTTTGAAAATATTATATAATTTAAGCTTTCCAGACCAATCTTCTCCCAAAATACTCCATATTGGTGAGATTTTCTTCTAGTACCATCATTCTTAACATTTTTTTTCCTCTTCAGATGTCTCTATTCCAAATGTATTTTCTTTTTCTCCACGAAGAGTTATAATTACTTCTACCCAACTATTTCATCTTAGGAATATTTGTAGACGATCACAAGGGTTGTTATTAACAATAACCTTCAGAGAGAATGTGTACATCCCAGGGCCAAGATGTTTTTAAACCTTGCCACCATGAAAATTTCCAGTTTGGGTTTTGGATACTGGCGTAATTTCTGATTATCACAGTTGGTTTTGATTTAGAATCTTCTAAACATCATTGCTGAGCTACTCAAATCCATTAGCTGTCTATTAGAGAATTTTTTGATTCATAGCTCCAGAACCCTGTGATTCTTAGAATTGGTTGCGCTCAGAAGGCAAGCTTAGGCAAGATTAGGACCCAAATGTTCCTTTTCCCCTTATTTTGGTCTTTGTTCTAAATCTCTCCCATTAACTTAGTCTAGACCTCTGTGAACACCTTGATAAATAGAGTTCAATTTCCATAAAGAAAGTCAGAAGAGAAAAAGAAAAAAGAAAAATCTAACCCAGAAAATGTTTATTCCGATTCTTTCTTGGGCTTTTCCATTCCTAGTCCCAAATTCTATAACTCGTCTTCTGTTGGAAAATGAGAAAGTAACAGATTTCACCAGATTGGAGGAAACGTAACATTATACCTGGTCCCAAAAGCAACCATAGGTATTATACTTTTTTTTTTTATTAAAAGAGGCATCGTTAGGCCATTACCCCTAGTTGTGAAATGTAAGAGAACAGAAGAATATTGAAGGCCATTCACTTTCCCTTCAATGCCTCTTGTAGTCTTTGCCCCACAGGATTGTAGTGAGGAGAACTTTAAGAACAAAGCACTATATAAAATATGAAGTTTTATGTACCTTTAGAAAACTTGAAATGCCAAAAGGTAGTTGTTTGTTCATTTATGGAAAGTTGTAAGGGATGATGATTTCAGACCTTGGCTCAATATTTAATCACTTATATTTTATTCACCTTTGATATTGACTGAAATTTCCTGATGCCATTAAACACCATTTCCTCTGATATAATCCTCTGTAGAAAAGAAGAAACGAGGCTCACACCCTTTACCAATTTTGATGTTCTTGAAATATTTACTAAGTCATGGACACGCTCTCTTTTTTAGATTTACCACCTTGGATATCTCCGTTCCGTTTCTGAAAAATACCGTAATCCAACATTTTAATTATTTCTGTTGAACTTCTCTGCATCATAGAATTTGCATACAAGTAAATGTTTCAGATGACTTTGTGATGCCATTTCAGCATCAGTTGTATTTTTTTTTTATTTTAACCATTTCCGAAAAACATTCTTCAAATGTATTACACCCTTCCCTGCTTACTCAAGCAGAGTACCCTGCCTTCCTTACACAGGCCAAATCCCACCCCCTACACAGAGGTCTTTCCCATTCTCCCCCTTCCCGCTGCACCCCCATCTGCACATATGGCTAGTGGCTTCCCTCTAAGACCCTTTCCCATTTACCTCTTTGCACTGTATCGATCTTGTATGAACTATGTATTGTCATCGTCACCCTTTTGTGCTGCTTATCAGTCTTTGTAGCCTTAACACTTAATAGGGTACCTGGCACATATCATATGTTTAATAAGTGTTCCTTGATGTTCACTCCTTGAGGGTATATATAGTGTTTTTGTTTTTCTTTGTACCCTCAGATCTTAGGACAGAATCTGGCTTAATATACACACAGGCATGCTTGGGGTGGTTAACTTGTATAACTAAGCCTGTCCTTTCATCAGTGTTTGGAATTCCCATATACTGTAGAAATGCATTTTTTCTAGTGTCTCTAAACTGATAATCTTACAAAGTTTTTCTCATTTCAGTCCAGACTCTCTATTTTACAGATGGGGAAACTGAGGGCTAAGGAGAAATTATTTGTCCAGGGTCACAAGACCAGTAAGTAACATAAGCGAGATTCAAATGCAGGGCTTTTGACTCCCAAGTCCAGTTCTTTGTCTACACTACTTCACTCCCATGAGATTCCTTAGTGCCCTGAGATTCTTTTTTTTTTTAATGTGAATGTCTCAGTTCATGTGAAATTCCCATTCTTTCTACTTGCGTGAAATTTTAAAGAAAGTTTTTTTTTTTACCCCTATATGGTATCATGGAAATAGTACTGGATTTGCACTCAGCGGACCTGGGTTCAAATACTGGTTATATATGAACTACGTGATCTTATGGAAAAGTCGCTTCTCCTTAGCTTCAGTTTCCTTATCTGTAAAATGAAGGTATTGGAGAATAAACATTTACATAGCATCTACTATGTACCAGGCTAAGTATTTCAACCAAATAGTCTCTTATTTTATTCTCACACTAACTAGAAGAGAGAGAGGTACCATAATTATCCCCCTTTTACAGCTGAGGAAACTGAGGCAAACAGTGGTTAAGTGATTTGCCCAGGATCACACAACTAGTAAGTGTCCGAGGCCAGATTTGAGCTGACTCCAGGCCTGACACTTCTGTCCACTGTGTTCTCTATCCTATTTTCCCATGTAGATTCCTTCTTGCTTAGTTATCATCAAAGCTAACTTTAATTTTGCATTTTTATGATGATCTTTTTTTTATATATCCTTGATGTCTTCCTATCAGATTGGAGATTTTCAGTTGGCAAAGTGATAAATTTCAGGAACTAGATGATAAATGCATTTTCGTTTATTTTGTCGTTCACTCATCGTGTAGAGATCAACAAGTACAACGGATTGTGTACACCTGAATGAGAGTTCAGGTAACCACTGGTCCTATCCAAAGCAGTACTACATCCTTGATTTACATAATTGGGCTTCCCTATTTCCCAGCTATTCTATTTAACTCTTCCCCCTGAATGGGCAGATGCCCAGAAGCCTACATTTGCATATTGACTTCCTGGGTTCAGGTTTAGAGGAAAAACCCAATTAGTTTCTCCACTTGGTCCTTATTTCTCCCTCTGTACATGTCAGTTACTTCTGAGTTTTGGGGTTTTTTTGGTCATACACATCAGCATTTCACAGTTTGTCCCCTCATTTCTCAGAGTCCCTACTTAAAGTGAGGTTATTTTGTGTTTTTAAATTTTTTTTTTCTTCAGCCTAGACATGGTTTCCTAAAGTCTCTTATGGATTAAAGAAGCCGGGAGGGCGAGCACATGTGCCTCATGTCCCCTTCTCCATGAATGTTCTGAAGCCTCCACCCTAAAAAATCCTTCATTAAAAAAAAATATAGCCCTTTGCAGCCACATGAAATAGAAATTTTTAAGGGAAAAAAAAGTCCTGCCTCTTCTGGGTCTGTGCCCAAGACAGATAATTCTCATAGATCTGTTTATGGAAGGGAGGCACAAGAACTTTTCAGAGTTTTGTTTTCATCTTCTCACCACTGCAGAGATTTCTTTTCTTTTTCAAGGAATAGAGAGGTACATTGTGGTAAGCAGAGTTTTATGGCCTATAATAAAAACCCTTGTAAAGGCCATTTTTTGACCAAATGAAGCTAGGCGTTCTTTTCCAAGTGTTCTTTCTCTCTCTCTCAGTATTGGAATGCACACAGTTCAGCATTAATGGATAACATAAGGAAATGATGGAGAAAATTCTATTTCGTATTAGTGAAGAGGGGTGAGTAACCAGAGCTAAGTATGTGAAAAGCTGGTTCCTAAAGTTGATGCCTCTTCATTGGGATCTTTGGAAAATATTCTTTATAGGAATCACTCAAGGTTTCCATCACTTTCTATCTCCACTGGAAGACAATACAAGTGGGGATAATTATTCCTTGTTAAATTCCACTGGCCCCCAGGAAAAAACAAAATTAGGTGAGGGCAACTTGTAACTACTTAAGCAGCTTATGTCCTCATTTGTAAAATGACTGGGTAGGACTAGATGACCTCTGACAGTCCCTTTCAGCTCTAAATCTATGATCCTATGACTAATTTAGTAAATATGGGTGGGGTTTGGACGAAGCCATTGCCAAGGTTCCTTCCAGTTTTGACATTCTATGAGTCTATGGGGTGTTGTATGGAGGTTGTTTTTTTTTTTTAATGGGCAAGAAATATAAAACATGCAACTCACTTTGGGCTGCATGATCTCGAAAGTCCTTTCCAACTCTAATATTCTCACTCTTGGTGTTTTTAAAATTAAAACAGAAAGTGCAAAATTGTGTTTAGTAAATATAGTAAGTGGTAACCCTTGAAGGGATTGTTGTGAAGAAAGCACTTTGAGGCACTGTATGAACAGGCATTATTCTTGTTGATGGCAATGGTGGGCTGAGGTAGCGGCCAGATTTGCCACTTTATTTGGGGATTAAGTTTTACCTAGATGATAGTGAATCAAGATGGGAAAATGGGATAGATGGCAGCTCATAGAATGTAGGCCTAGAGTCAGAAAGGCCTGAGTTCAGATTCAGCCTTAGACACTTCCTCACTGTGTGACCCTGGGTAAGTCATTTAATCTGTGTTTTCCTTTGTTTCTTCAACTGTAAAAGTTAGATTTAGCCCATGACTTACAGAGTACCTCTTCGATAGAAACTGAAAATCAGAAACTTTTAAATTATGACATTGATAAGGTATTAACTTTAATGGGTATAGAATTCACTACTTCGTGCATGGTGAGATTTAAGACCAAGCAACACATTTCTTAAATCTCTCCTTTCCTTTAGAATACCAGCTCTTTCTATTGGAGATTGCTTTCTGTATTTATGTCCCCAGCTCTTAGCATAGAGCATAGTAGGTGCTTTGCAAATGTTTGTTGATTTATTCTCTGCCTCTCTGTCTCCAGCCTATTTCTAGCTGTTTTCACTTTATTCCTAGACTATGAGAGTAACCAACCTCTGAATTGATGTCCCTACTTTTGGATTCTTCCCATCCCCCCTATCTGTTATGCATATACCCTTACTTGCTGGTGCTTGTCCAAAGGACAGATTGATTACTAAAACCTTGCAAGATATTTTGGGGTTTACCGACTAGATTTCTTTCTTAAGGATCATGCCTTAAACCCAAATCAATCTAGCTCTCATTGATTGGCCAATGGTAGATGCCAGGCCAAGCCCCACTTGGTCATTATTTGGGCTCTGAAGACTCAGAGTGAGTGTAAATAGCAATTGTTCTGTTGGCCAGAAACCCCGAGGGTCTTCTCCTCCCAGATTGATGGGTTTTTTGTTGTTGTTCTTTTTTGACTAGGTAAAAAAGGCTATTCTCGGCTTCATGTCTTACTTAACCTTAATCACTGAAAGCCTGTTGCCTCAGTCAAACTGAGCCCTATTAAAGATGTGAGCTTCAAAAAGCCAAGGTCTGTTACTGCATCCAGAGCCATTTCCAGTCATCCTCATCCTTTTCTTGCCACTGGACTTAGATGGCTCTGGAGGAGAAAGTGAAGCTGGTGACTCTTAAATCCAATTCACTTGCATGTCCTGTTGTCATGGCCCTCAGCACCCACAGTCCCCCAAATCAATCATGCCTAATGGTCTTTCCAAAATAAGTGTTGTCCATATCTCTCACTCATTCAGAAACATTTGTGGCTTTTTGCTGATCAGCAAGTCAGATTCAGTGAGAATTCTCAGAGGATACAGATCCATGTTGCCCTTCTCCTCCTTTTCCCTCTTCCTTTCTTTTCTCCTTTCTCTCTCCTTGGATGTTTTTGTCAGTTTCTTTTCAGGGACATGTTTTGTTTTCATATCACCTACTTTTTCAAATCATTCCTTAGTCTGTCCTAGCAAAGTACAACAGTTAAGTAAACTTACCTGAGAGTGTGGACGACTGGTCTTATCTGAACTTCATCTCCATCTCAGTACTTTGCATTTAGTAGCCACTTAATGATATATCCACTGATCTTAATTAAATTAAATTACCTCTGTTTTGAAGGACACCATCTCTGATGAGAAGGAAGCTTGGGAGGCCAGCTAGCCCAGTGTATTCCTGACCAAGGATCCCTCTATCTCCCACCCAACACATCATCACCCAGCCTTTGCTTCAAGATTTCTAGTAAGGGAGATCTTGTACATAGATCTAATTGTTGAAGTTCTCTTTACATCAAGTCAAAATTTATCTCCTTGTAACTTCTACCCAGCATCTAGGTGGCACAGTGGATAGAGAACTCAGCCAGGAGTCAGGAAGGCCTGAGTTCAAATCCAGACTGTCACTTATTAGGTAGTTTTCTTTGCTATTGTGTCCTGTTGACTCATACTGACTGATAAAATCCTCACTAAATCTTTTTCAGCTGAACAGCCATGTGGCCATTTTTGAGATGGCAAGATGGTAACATGATGCTTTCTAGTGTTGGAGTCCTGAAGCCTCAGCCCCTGATACTTAGTAGCCGTTTAACCCTGAGCAAGTCGCTTGACCTCTGCCTCAGTTTCCTCATCTGTAAAATGGAGGCAATCACAGTATCTACCTCCCCAGGGTTGTTGTGCGGATCAAATAAGATAATCTTTGTAAAGCTCTTAGCACAGTGCATAGCATAGCTTGTTCTCCTCTTCGCATCCACATATAATGTTATATCCTACATAACGTCTATCCCAATGCCTTCAGTGATGGAAAGCCATATACCTGAATAGGCACATACTTGAATAGTTGATTGCATAGAGAGAATATGATAAATAATATTTATTAGTAGTATATCCATAGTATTTTTGTTATTGGGTTAGTATAATTATTAGTTAATATATTGTATTGAATATTTATAGTAAATAGAAAAGGAAACACTTGAGAGATGAGTAGTGATGTCTTTTTCTATACATCATAGAAATGTATCAACATTAAATAATTGTACTTGACAGTACCAGGTAATGTAAGGGCATCATTCCATTCCATTGCAAGGTGATTTCCTTGAGGACTCGTTTGTTCTGCCTTTATATCTCTAACATTTGACACATACTTAAGACTTTAATAAATTCTTGTTGAATTAAACAAATGAGCAGTATTTCATTAAAAATAAATTCATTCATTCATGAGCTTCTTGGGGGCCAGGGATCTTTTATTTATTTTCTACCCTCATGTTATTCGATTGGGAGTAAGAGAACTGGAATTTTAAATCTTGTCTCTGCTGTTGCTAACCATATGACCTTGGATAAGTCCCTTCTTCCTTCTTAGCCTCAGTTTTCTAATCTATAAAACAAAGTGGGGTAAATTAGATTCTCACTTGGGACCGTCCCAGGTCCAAACCTTATGATCTGATCAAAGAACTAGGCATATGAATACTCAGGAAATTCTGACTGATGACCAGTGAACTGCAGCATAATGTTGACCTTTTCCCTAAAGCAAGTCCTGGGAATTGATTCAGATTGTGCTCAGCCAGGATTAATTGTGCAATTCCTGAATGGATCCAGGCCTAGGAAGCCTTAAGTTCCACACTAATTCTGTCTGTTAGTTTCAGGTGATTCATGAGATCAGGTCAATCAAATTAACACACTCATATATGCACTTCCGTGAGGGAGTTAGAGGAGCAGGCAGCATAGGAGTCTCACGATTCACATTTATTTTGTCCTATGCAAAGCGTTGTCCTTACTTCAACTGCATGTATTTTAATCCTGCTTTACTAGAAATTGAGGTTGTGAGTGGTCAGT
>CM053770.1:37752868-37787529 GCA_028658325.1 Potorous gilbertii | reverse complement strand
CATAGACCCATTCCCTAGTCAGGCTTGACAGCTGTTTCTGTGGAGACATTATTCACTGAAATTTGGCCTCTTTTTTCATCTGTCCTTAAAAAACAAACAACAACAAAACCCAGCTTTGACCCGTTTAGTCAGAATGAACAAACTGAGGCAGGAGAATTGGGACAAGGTAGATGGTAGGTATAGTAGTCAGGTGAGTTAGTCACTTGGGAACTTGAAAGGTCACTGGCCAATAACAGAACCATTTCTGCCTCCCACGTTCTGACTGAGTCAGCCCTGAATTCTCACATCCTGCTCCGAAGAAGCCAGGAGATGGCTATAATTAACACGGCCTAGTGGCAGTTTCACTTCCCAATGACTTTCCATGCTGGGCTAACAGCCATTATCGTGAGGTAATGATTCCTTTTCCAGGCCGTCCTCAATTACTCATTCCCTTGTCCCTGTAAAGCAGACATTCATATGACTTGAGTAGAAAGTCAGTTGTTATGTTTCTGTTCCCAAATATCATTTAGATATGTCACAAAGTTTACTTACCCGTCGTTTATCATCGCCTTCAGCAATATAATGCTGGGTTTCTTGACTCAGTTCTCTGTTGAAAATACATCCTCCTTTTATTAATGTGCTCCATACACGTTGCTGCATTTATACCCATTCTCAGTTGCCTGGAAGCCATAAAAACAAATAATATGCCAGCCTTTCCAACGAGGGCTCTATTTTTGGATCGGCTCTAGTTGTCAGACCGCAAGGTGGTCGGTCTGTTACCTTAGCCCTTGGTGCCCTCCTCCAGCGAAGCTAGCATCGGACAATGACCATGGAAACAAACCGTACAGATGTGTCTTTCTAACCCTGGTGTGTGAGCATATTGGGGAGGGTGGCTCCCATCACCACCCCCTGATCCAGTGGCCTTTGAGTAACTCTAAAAATCACGAGGGAACCCATGCTGTTGTCGGTTTGTGGCTTCAACTGGGCACTTCTGCGCTTAGTAGGAATGTGTTTTTCCCTCTCTGTATTGGAGGATGCATTCTTTGAGTGTTCTATGGTCAGTAGTGATCTAGCTATCTATGCATGCATATATATATATGTATATATATATATATATATATTCACATATATATCTACCTATATAGAACAACTCTTGGACTCTACTTGTATACAGGAAACACAGAGGGATTTCCAAAAAAAGATAATAGAATCTTAGATTAAGAGGTAGAAGGAATCTTAAAAGGTTCATTCATAGACCTAGAAAGAACCTCATAAGCCATATAGTCTAACCCACTCATTTTACAGATGAGAAAACTAAGGAACATGAAGTGATTTATCCAAGGTTGCACACTTCGTATTATAGGTGGGATTTGAATCCAGATCCTCTTTTACAGTTGAGGAACTAAAGCCAGGAAAAGTTTAATGACTAGCCCTGGGATCACACAGCAAGTAAGTGTCTTGAGGCACAATTTGAACCCAGCTTCTCCTGACTTCAAACCCAGGGCTCTACGTACCATGCTGTTAGACTTTTGACAAAGTGTTGAGTCCAGATTGTAAACCTGGTCATGATTTTGAGAAACAACCAAAAAAAGATGAGAAACGAAATGCCTTCTGATAGTTAGAAAGCAGTTTAAAGACTGCACCCTGCTTTTCTTTCCTTCACTTTGTTGTTGTCTAGTCTAATCCAACTCTTCCGTAACCCCATTTGGGGTTTTCTTGGCAGAGATACTAGAGTGCCATCTTCTTCTCCAGCTCATTTTGCAGATGATAAAACTGAGGCCAACAGGGTGAACTGTTGAGTGGATTTGAACTCAGGTCCTGTTGACTCCTAGGCTGAAGATCTATCTCCTGTGCCACCTACCTGCCCTTTTTTCCTTCACAGTAGCTCTAAAATCCTTTGCCCATGCTGAAGATATTGCCCTATATCTTGTCCAAGTCTTGGTGATCTTTGACCTATAGGCATAGTCCCTAGATAAAATGGAAACACCATTGTCCTTCTGGTCATGTGAAAGTAAAGCCTAGACTTTAGAATTTGAGTTTTAGACTTTCAGATTTTAGAATCTTTTTGCTATCAGGACATAGAAAGTGATATTGGAGTGGGGAGTAGAAAATAATTTATTTTGTCCTATAGTTTGAAGAGGACGTGGTTTGCACATCATGAGGATAGAGATAAGAAGTTCATATTATCTACTAATAAGTTATCTTTATAAGTTCAAAATATCCCATTGCAGCTAAATTTGGAGAAACTTTAGCCAGCTAGACACAAACGATGCTGGGATTTTTTCAGGATATTATGAGTTCGTTATTCAGATTAATTGGATCTAGTTATCCAAAATTATCCTTCAAAGCCATCATTTCTGTGATTTACTGCACAATGGAAATTGGACCAGTTTCCAGTAGCCTTGAAAATAATCAGGCTTTTTCTACAGTTGGAAAATATAGCTCTACTGGATGTAATACAGAATCACAGGAGACTGGGGTTGGAAAGGACTCCAGAGGCCTTCTAGCCCAACCCATAACCTAAAAGAGAATCCCCATTATATCACATACCTAACAAGTTGCTTTTACACTAAGTCCTCCAGTGGAGAGAAACTCACCATCTCTGGAGGCAGCCTGCTTCCCTTTTGAATAACTGTAATTCTTTGGAGGTTTTTCTTGACCTTAAGCCTTGATTTACTTCTCGGCCACTTAAACCTAGCCCCTGGTTCTACCTCTGAGGCCTAATCCTTCTGTGTCCTTTCAGATCCTTCAAAGAAGCTATCTATTCCTTTTCCTCCAAATGTCCTCCCACCCCCCACTCCCTATCCCATCCCTAGTCATATCTTCCCCGGGCTAAACATTTCTATTTCCTTCAGATGATTCTCATATGATATGAATTCTAGTGCCTTTCCATTCTGGTGAGCCTCCTTCAAATGCCTTCCCTTTTTAAGAAAATAAGAGAATTCAAGATAGGGTATACCTAAAACAAGGATTCCTGGTGTTTCACTAAGGCTCCATAAATTTTGGGAGTGGGGGGAGAGGGACTTAGTTACCAAAGACAAGACCACACCTAAAACTTCCTCAGGCCAAACAACATTGCACAATAGCATTTTGTTGAAACATGCACCCAAATCACATGTGTACATTTATTTCTCAGAAGAATACAGCCAGCTGAACCCAAATGGACTCTTTTTGTCCTAGGTGTGACCAAAGTGATGATTTGCCTAAACCATTCTTAGTTATATGGACAGCAGTTTCTGGTTTTTTGTTTTGTTTTTTACAACTAGGAAATTTCCTCACTAAATTGTATTTAAGGATGTTTGCTTTGCACTGGTCAACTTACTTTTTTTTTTTAATTCCTTTTGCATTGTACTACTTTAATGGCTTAGAGAAAAAAATTCCACTTCAAGTAAAAGCCTACAGTGGCTTAATAATAATTTAGAGTGTTGTTGTATAAAGCTTGCTTCAGTGTTAGAAGGTTATGGTAAAGTGGGCACACTAATACCTTGTTGGTGGAGCTATGAATTGACCCAGCCATTCTAGGAAGTGATTTGAAATTAAGGGAAGAAAGTGACTAAAATGCCCAAACCCTTTGTCCCAGACACTCCTGTGTTAGATATATATACTCCATGGAGGTAGAAGATTCTACCGATGAAAGGTCAAACTTCTCCAATATGCTGATTAGTTTTGCTGACCTGTTTTCCTTTTTTCATTTTTATTCATGGTCGTAAGAGATTGCTCTCTGGGAAGGATCAGGGAAAAGATACATTGGGAAATGTAGATGATGTGAAAGCAAAAGTTATCATAACTTTGGGATTTTTTGTTCTAACCAAGGAAAAAGACCTTGATCTTGTTACACCACAGTGGCACTGACTTCCTTGCTGTCCCTCACACACTGCGCTCAACACTGAGCATTTTTAGTAGCTGCCCCATGTGTCTGAAACTCTCACCCTCCTCATCTCTGCCTCCTAGCTTTACTTACTTCTTTCAGGTCTCAGCAAAAATCTTTCCTTTCACGGGGAACCTTTCACCAGCCTTAATCTTAGTTCCTTCTCTCTCCTGTTACCTTTAATTTATGCTGCATATATCTTATTTATAAATACTTGTTTGCATATTACCTCTCTCTTTAGAATGAGCTTCTTGAAGGCAAAGAATAGGGTTTGTTTTTTTTTCATCTTCCTTTTTCTCTCCAGCTCTTAACAATGCCTGGTACATAGTAAATACTTAGCAAATGCTTGTTGACTATGCTATATATATATATATTGCTTAACAAAGCTTCTATAAAAGCAATTATTTGCATAGTTCTTTCTGATAACACAAATTTTGAATTATTCACAAAGCTGAGTTGAGATATTATTCTACCTCTCTAGAAATCTCATTAATCCTTTCTGTAATTCAGTGACTAGAGGTGGTCAAGCATCTCTGAATTTTTTATCTTATTTATAATGGTACTTCTGGAACATTATGGAATCTAGAGTTGGGAAGGCTCTCAGACATCATCTGGTCCAACTTTTATCTGTATTCACCTCTCAACGTTCCTGGGGAGATCTGTGAGACAGTGATAGTCCTTGCCCTTGCAAAGGCCAGTCACCTTTGAACCCATTCCCTTCTGTCTCAGAGCTTGCCCCTTCTAACGTCTCTTCTCCGTTTCTCTCATTTTCAGTCTTTCTCATCCATAGGTATCTTTCCTGCTACCTACAAAAAACATCTGATTTTCCTCCATCCTCAAAAATAATTTCATATCCCAGTAGCAACCCTTAAAGTTATTATTCTCTATATCTCCTTCTTTTCATAGGCAAACTCCTAGACAAATCATATGCTTGTTACTGCTTTTTTATTTCCTAGCCCCATCTCTCACTTCTTAACCCTTGTTATAACTGGGCTTCTTACCCTACCACTAAAGCCTATTTATTCCAGGTTACCAGGATCCCTTAACCTCCAAATCCAGTGGCCTTTTTTCTCAGTCATCATCCTTCTTGACCTCTCTGCATCATTTAATAGTACAGAGTAGCCTTTCCCTGTAGATACTCTATCATTCCTTAATTTTCCAAATATTGCTTTTTCCTGATTCTCCTATTATTGTTGGCTGTAGTTGACTAATTCTCTAACATTCTCTGATTCTAGATTGATGTAGTAAGTTTGGCTAAAGAGTTCATTAATATTTCTCCTACCAGAACATTTCTGATTTGAGAATTCATTATCAGAAGGATAGTTTCTGGGTATTTAGAAAGGGAAGTAGTTAGCACTCTAAGGTACTATCATTAAGAATAAAACATGTGAGACTGGATTCATTTCTGTCTTGACTTAATTACTTGACTAAATGGGGTGAATGCTATAGATATCATCTATGTGAATTTCAGAAAGTACTTTGACAGAGTATTTCTCAATATCCCTGTGGAAAAGATAGGAAAAGGTAGCATAACATAGAGAAAAGACATTGCCAAATTTGGTTAAAATCTGAGTTATTTTGATTTGTATTTCTCTTAATATGTTTTTAATAATTTGGAAAATATTCATATTCTTTGTTCGTATTCTTATACATTTCTGTTAATTACCGGCATATCTTAGTTATCATAGATATTTGATATAAAGATGTTTGTCCTCCTCGTCCGCTGCTTTCTTTATCTTAGTTGCATTAATTTTGTTCATGGAAAAACTTTAAAATTTCACATACTCAGAATTCAGAAGCAGCTGTTTTATTTACATATCAGTACTGAAAGGGCTTAAAGCTGCTTAGACAAGAACCGTGATACATTCCTTACTACACTGATCATTCTTAGGACCCATGATTTTAATCCCTCTACCAATTTCCATTCTTAATTCCACCTCTCCATACAAATCCCTCTTCAGAGTGTTGAATCAATTGACTATTTCCTGGACTATCCATCATACGTGCTGTACTACTATTTCCTTTCTCCTTGCAATTTTCATCCTTCATGTTGACTTCTATGCTTGTGCTTAAGTCCCCTTCAGTAATTTGATGCCATCTTTTTGTGCCCATCATGCATCTATCCATTGCTTCTCGGGCACCTGAAAGTTTGAGTCTTGGTGTTCATTAGCAGCCCTAGAGAACAGAGGAGATTGGTATTGGGAAGATAAAGTGTTTCTACTCTTTCAGGTACTTTCTGGCTCTAAATCTATGATCCTGTGAGGAATCCTAGTGAAAAACCAATTATATTATAAGAGACCTCTGCCACTGCTAATTATGTTGTGTTCAGAATTTTGTAATCACTCTCCACCTCCCATCATGACCCTTTTGTACATGTTGTCTTCGTATATCTGGAATATATTCCATCTTCACCATTTAGAATCCCCACCTGACTCTTAAAATTCTGAACTTTCTTCAAACGTGGCTCAAGTACCATCTCCTACCTGAAGTCATCCCTTGTCACTCCATTTATTAAGTCTCCCTCCCCAAATTTGTATTGCCTTTATGTGTATGTTGTTTAATTGTTTTATGTACATGATGTTTTCTGTATTAGACTATAAGCCTCTTGAGGCCAAGGACTTGTTTCATTTTTGTCTTTATAATCCTAGCACTTTGCCTGGCACATAGTAGGTACTCAGTACCTTGTTCATTGACTGAGATCATAAAAAGCACAGCACAAGTTCCCCATCGCTATCTAACCCAACCTCTGCCTAGTCTATACTCCCTTCAGCTCATTGTTCATCTCTATTTTGATTCATATATATACCAGTGGACAAAGGCGCTGGGTATCCCATTCTTCAGTTGAGATGATTTCTGGGCTGTTCCAGCCTCGTCATCTTAACAGCTGTTTTATTCAACATGAAATTCTGTAGGAAATGGCAATAGTGGCTAATTTTTGTAAATACTGTTTTTCAGAAATAATGGCTTGTTTACGTAGGTCAGGCCAAAGCTGTTGTAATATCACATCATTCTCTTTATCCTTTTATCTAATTTGATATTAAAGTTGACCTTTTCAGTGACTGATAGATGATCCAGCTACATAGGGACAGATGATTCTGAAACAACTGACTAGTTCTTCCAGCTTTTTGACATAAAGTTATCTTTTTACAGATGTCTTCTGTTCTCACCATGTCATGAGTATGTCAATTACAAATTAATTCTAGAAAATTCATTAAGACCCATCTAGTGACTTTGTATACATTTAAAATTAGCAAAAATGGAAAGAATTTTAAAATTCTGTAATCTTACTTTCCACTAATTAGGCAGGCCTCACTCATGCCCCAGTTAATACAGGTAATTGGGTTTTTATTGAATTAATTTTGGGACATCTGGACCTGTGATTCATTTGATGTAGGAAACTCCCTTTACTAATACAGACGGACACCTTCTCAGCCACTAATAGTCTCTAAGAGCTGTTGTCATGTTACATTCATAGGTTGTTTTAGTTAAATAATTTAGACTACTTCCAATTCATTTGTCCTAAGTTTCTCTGTACAGTTTCAAATAGTGCTTCCTGCCTTAGAAGCCCACAGATGTGCAATTTTGGTGGCATTTTTTTTTCAAAGGTTAGGCATGCCTTAAAATCAGGGCTCCCAAGTTGTGTGCACATGTTTCCAATGAAGACTCACTTACTACAGTAGAGACTGGCTTCTTTCACATGTTTGGGTTCACTTTCACACTCCTGTTTATTCACTGCTAGTCGTTTGACCTAAAATGGTCCTCTGATCTTCCCAGGCTGCGTCCTCTCCTCCCCCCACCCCTCCAGTGCTTCAGCAGTTAACACTATTTGTGTGTGTCTAAGGTCTCTGCTGCCAATTTCTCTGAACCATTTTAAATGTTTCTCAAAAGCAAAAACTGCTAGCCATCAGTGGGACTGCTTCTGTCTGCCATATGGCACTCTATGGAGACTGGACTCAGTGGCCCTGAAGAAGATGCCTGCCAATTCTTAATATTCCACAGTCCCACTCCACCCCCCTCCAATCACCAGAACTGGTGTATGTTATGTACATGGGATGGAGTGGGGGAAGGAAGGAAGAAAGGAGGAAGGAAAGAAAAAAGAAAGGAGAAAGAAAGAAAAAGGGAAGGAGGGAAGGGAGGAAGGAAAAAAGCAGAAAAAAGGGAGGAAATTAAAGGGGACAGAGGGAAGGAAAGAAAAAAGAAGAAAAGGGAAGAAGGAATAAAGGAAAGAAGGAAAAGAGAATAGGAAGGAAGAAAGAAAAGAAGGAAGAAAGGGAAGGGGAGAGAAGAAAGGGAGAAAGAGGAGGGAAGGCAAGTATTTTTAAGTGATTCCTGTGGACAAAGCACCATGCTAATTACTGAGGATACCAACAGAGAGACCATCCCTGGTCTGGGAAGCTGTTTGTCTCTGTATTAGGGGTGGGAGGGAAATGTTGTAGGAGCTTGCGTAGAGAAAGTGGGTAATAAGACTTGGTTTGATTCTATTAGAGATGAGCCCCAGGATTGGTCATTATGGGGGCAAGCCCATCTTTCCCTAATTGATTCATCTAAAACCCCTACTTGACATTCTATGGTTTCCCCTTTGGAGGCCCCTCTCTAGACTCTAAGTTGCAGAACCGTCATTAATATGCATTGATAGAAGGCATTTGCAACACTGATAAATCACAGGCATGAATGATAGAAATTTGTATTTTTCTCCCCACAATTAAGATTTTATGCCTGTAGGATACTCGAAGTGAAAATTCTTCCCACTTATGCCCATTGGCTACTTTGACTGTAATTTTGAGTCTTAGAGGTTCAGCTGACTGAGAGCTCTAGTGATTTGCCTGGTCACCTAATGACTATCCAAGTAGGGTCACATCTGAGTCTGGACGTCAGTTTTTCCAACTCCAAGTTCAGTGGGTATGTATGTATATCCTTAGGCACTGGGGTGTTATAGAAGAGCTATGAACTTGGAGGTAGGAGGCCATCACAACCTCTTTTTTACTTACTTTCCCTGTCAGTAAAATGGCAGTCATTTGGACATTCATTGACTAGAGAGCCGAAATTGGAGTCAGGAAGACCAAAGTTCAAATTCAACCTCAAACTGTTACTAGTTGTGTGACCCTTGGCAAATCACTGAAGGTCTCTGAGCCTCCATTTCCTCATCTGTAATGTCATTTTAGATATTAGTTCTGTCATTTTATAAGAAGAAATGTGAGATCACTTGACTTTGAGGACTGAGCTGTCTGCTTTATGCCAGGCTCCACGTGGGGTCAAGATCATTGAGACAGGAAGTTCAGTGTGGAAGCCCTGATGACAGACAGTAATTTATATCCTTACAGAATTGCTTGAGGCAGCGAGAAGTTAAGTAACTCGCCTGGAGTTTTAGGTGCTCTAGTGGATAGAACACTGGACCTGGAGTCAGGGAAACCTGAATTCAAATCAAGCCTCAGACACTTACTAGCTTGTGGTTGTGTTTGTCCTTTGTTGCCGGAGAAGACCATGCCACCAGAGAAGGGACGACATGACTCGCACTTGACTTTCTTTGGAGGGAGGGAGGGCTGTGCAGGTCACCAGCCTCATTTCTCCTCCAGAGCCATCTGAATCCAGAGACCTGATAGTCATCAGTGGGACTCTGGACAAGTCACTTGGCCTCTGCTCGCATCTCTAAGATTCAAAGAGCACCAGCTTCCCAGGGGTTGTCATGAGATCAAGTGAGACCATATTTGTAAACCTAAAAGAATTGCATTAATGCTTATCACCATTACTGTTATTCCAGCTCTTTATTCATTATGACACGAGATTGCCTCTCGTTCTGTATTGATAATGCCCTGACTGATGAGATGGGGGACGTGATGCGTCACATTTAGGCATAAGAATGCAGGGGGCTCTGTGGGAAGGGAAATGATTCTTCGTGGTCACTGTTGATTGTTGATTGTGGATTATTTTTAGGATATGATGTTTCAGCTGCTCCGGGGTCTGGATTTTCTTCATTCACACCGAGTAGTACACCGGGATCTGAAACCACAGAATATTCTTGTCACCAGCAATGGACAGATCAAACTGGCTGATTTTGGCCTTGCACGGATCTACAGTTTTCAAATGGCTCTTACCTCCGTGGTAAGTGAGAAAGTGCTGCTTTTTCTTTGGGGTAGAGGGGAAACGTATTTGTACTCAGACTTCTGGAAAACCTCTTATTTTCCTACTGTTAACCCTATGGATAAGCATCAGGGGCATCTCAGTCTTTCACATTGTTTCTTAGCCTTCCATGTGATATGTTTACATTCATGCACATGTTATTTCTCCTCAGTGGAGTGGAAGTTCCTTCAGGGCATGAACTATTTTGGCTTTAATCTGTGTATCTTCAGTGCCTCTTGGAACATAGCAGGCAGGCACTTAATAAAATGTAATTTGAGTGAGTGAATAAATTCATTCATTCATTCAGTGATGGGTTAGTGAACAGGAGTGATTAGATGTCCTTGCAGATAGATGAATGTCCAAGTTTGTAGTGGACACAACATGTTGCAAAATCTGCATTATGCTTCTTAGCCACTAAGGAGAAATCAAAAGTTTCCAAATGTTCCCTGGTAGCCACAGCTGTTTTCAGGTCCCCTTTCTAGTCATTCTGTCATGGATGGGGAAGAAGGGGCATGATCAGCATGGTGCATTGGAGACTTACAGTGCCAGAGCTTAAAAAGGAAGATGGAAATGCTGACTTCAGGAACCAGAAACTATTCCTCGCTGTCTGTGGGGTTCCATTCAGAAGACAGAATCTTAAAGGCAAAAGCCCAGAACACTCGGTTGAGCCCACACTGCCTGCCCTGCTGAGAGCAGACCTCCGTCTATTCAGAATGGAAAGGATCTACCCAAGGATCCTGCTGTGACAAAGGTGGGCAGTTAGGAGGAGCCGCTTATCATCCCAAAATCTTGTGGATGCCTCTCTTTCTCAAGGGGGCTCAGGATTCTCATGAAGTGTAGCACTGGGAGCCAATTGCCCCTTCTCTTAAAAAAGCAAGTTTTGTGTTTATAACCTAGTGAAACTTTGCATGAGGGGGAATACAAAGGGTCTGAGAGATAGGGAGATTTTCCTTAGTATTTCACAGCATCCACTTCCAGAGAAGCACAAGAATCATCTCTCACAGGATTACTTCTTTCTCTGATATAATAAGAATGACTGTGACAACAGTAACATAGTAACAAGAATGTCAGTGACAATAGTAACATAGTAACAAGAATGTCAGTGACAACAGTCATGACAGTCATAACAGCATTTATGTAGTTCTTTCATAGAGTATTTATATAGTGTGTTGTACAACACTTTACATCTTATCTTCGTCAGCTCATTCCTTGAGTGCAAGGACTCTCTTTTGCCTCTTTTTCCATCTCCAGTGATGGCACCTAGTAGGTACTTAATAAACGTGTATTGATTGCCTGACTGTGATCCTCACAACAACCCTTTGAAGTTGGGGCTATTGTTTCTATCTTACACAGAGAGAAGCTGAGGTGGAAATTGTTCAAGCCACTTGCCCAGGGTCACACAGCTAAGGAATTGCTTGAGTCAGGATTTGAACTCAGATCTCATTGACTCCAAGCCTTGTACTTTAAACACTGGGTCACCAAGCTAAGGATTTTGTTGTTCCTCAGATGTTTCAGTCATGTCCAACTCTTTGTGACCCCATTTGGGGTTTTCTTGGCAAAGGTACTGAAATGGTTTGCCATTTCCTTCTCCAGCTCATTTTACAAATGAGGAAACTGAGGCAAACAGGTCAAAATTACTTGCCCAGCATCCCACAGCTAGAGAGTATATGAGGCCACATTTGAGCTCAGGTCTTCCTGACTCTAGGTCCAGCATTCCACCCACTGTGCCACCTATCTGCCCAAGCCAAGAATTAGATGAAAATAACAGCTCAAATTTAGATAATAGCTCTTTCAGTGCTTTTTACATATGTCATCTCATTAAATCCTCACACTGACCCTGTGAAATAGATGCTATTGCTATTTCCATCTCAAAGATGGTAGAATTTAGACTGCAAGTCTCTTAACAGCTTGCGGCTGATCTGGAGTAGAAGGGCTTCTTGGAGAAGGAGCCACATCTTGACATAGTTGGTTCAACCTTAGGAATACAGCTTCAGCAAATGGGAAATTCACAAGCATTTACTCTTCCAACTTGCTCTATTTTCCCTGGTGTACAGAGGATTTTCCAAGGTAGATTCCTCTGGATGTTTTATCATTATTTACAGATCAACCCTAATTGAACCATCCACAATCTTCCAACATCCGTGTAAAGAAAACAAAGCATAGGAAAAGTCCAGCTGCTGACCAGGGCAAGCCCTCGGAGGGCTTATTAAAATAACAGCCCTGGAAAAGACTAGGTCTGCTCATTTCCTTCACTGGGAAGGGTGAGGTAAGCTTTGGGCTTCCCTAGGAAGCTGTCTTGTAAGTGTTGTTCCCTGCCCTTGGGAAAAGTTTGAATAGGTTTTATGATAACAGAGATACATAGAGAGGGCAAGAGGAAGGGGCTGGGCTGGTTACATAATGTCCAAACTTGAATGGATGGAGTCTGGCTATCCGATCCTCTAATTTGATTCCAGAACATGGACCCCCAATTCACACGAACACAATGCCCTTTGGTAAGGCAGGGAATTCTGATCGTTTTTTATTTTTGTAACAAATTTTTTTTTGATAATTAAATTTGAGGAATGATAGCAAAGCCAGCCAGCGTGTAGGATCAATTAGCATTCTCTTCTATGCTGAAAATTGATATGACCAGGCAGGAAAATACAAACAGATTACTTCACATGCAAAGGAATAGAGAGACAAAGGCCTGGATACCTGGTTTTTCACAGTGTCTGCCAGATGTCAAGATTTTCAGGTGGTATGACTCCAAAAATTCTCAAAGCTGGAGAAATGAGTGCATTTGCAATAATATAATCTCTGTCTGAAATAATGCCTGGTTAAAGTTAGATGGTAGTACCCAGAAATGCTTTTTTTTCTAATTTCTCTGTTTTCAGGATCTATAATCATATCATCCATTCATCAGTGCAGATCTCAGGCCTTTAAAAAATAGTAGATGGTCTTCAAGACCACTTTAGCCAAAGTGCTCATGATCCTGTGGCCAACTGATGATGAATCTCTCCCACTTTAACTAGGATGGTCCTCAAGCAACTGACATGGGGTCCGTCCCTGGGCGCAGACTATCTTCAGAGGACCTGCTAGAGTTCATGTGCCACTGAAATATTTAAGAAGCCACAGCCATCTCCTCATGAGGATAAGGCATCAGAAGAAGACCTCACTGGTTGGGGGGAGAGACTGAAATTCCATGAAATTCAAATAATCTATGAAAATCTATGAAATTCAGATAATTATTTTTTGCCTTGGGGTGGGAAGAGGTACGAATCTAATTTTTTTCTTTTGAGTAAGTGGGAAAAATACACATTTATTAATGTGCTGATACAGGTGCATATTCACTAGAAAAGTCTTGTTACCAAAGTGATCACTTTTTCATAGCTTTTCATATTATACTAATATCCATCTTGAGGGAAGAGACAGTATGCCATCATGATAGAGCCAGAGAGTGCTGGGTTCACGTTTTTGCCTCTGACACATTCTAGCTTTTTAAGCCTAGACAAGTCTCTCAGCATCTCAGTGTTTTAGGCAGCTCTCCAAGACTGTAAATTGCAGAGGAGATGCCAACCTGCATTAGTAGAGGGAACTTCCTTACCTGAGAGTTCCTTATACCAATTAAATAAATCACAGGTCCAGTCCCTCTCCCATATTCGTTTTTAATAGTTTTTAAGGAGAAAATGCAACCAAGTTCCATTTTCTCACAGTCATTTTCAAGACGTCGTGTTAGAACTTTGTAACAAGGGGACAGATAATAAAATCATATCTACTCAATGTTTGCTTTATTTAAACCGAATTAATAATAGAAGTAAAAACAGCTGGCTTTTTAATCTTATTGGGACCTTGAGGAAAGGTATAGTGTGATGGAATGCCTTGAAGTCAGGGATTGTTTGGCAATGATTCCATATTTCTGGTGCCATTGGGAGAGGAGATTTCCTGATTAAAGAATTACCTTCATCATTAAAATCACAGGTCCAGTCCTCATCCCTTAAGGTCTTCAGTGCATATTACAGTGTCTGCAAATAGTCGACATTTATTAAGTGCTTATTGAATGACAGCATAAATGAATTCTCTTAAAATGCTGAAATTAATCACTTAGTTAGTAATTGGTATTATTAATAATTAACATATGTCTGATATACTATCCATTAATTAAATATATCATATGTATTCATTATTAAGGGAAACATTTTTGTACTAGACTTTGACTAGACCCCTGTGTACTAGACCCCTTTGCCAATACAGAGCTGAATTTCTGTATAACTTATAGTCTGAGTGGTTGACACTTGCCTAGGACCACTGGCCAGAATGTGAGAGAGGCAGGGTTTAAATGCATCTTTCCAATTCCAAGGCTAGTCCTTGATCATCCCCTTGTCTCTCATCATGAAGTTATTTTACCTTTTTTTCCACTCATTTTAATGACCCTACCCCACCTGTTGGGCTTCCCTATTTATGCATGGCCAATTGATGGCATGTGGGCTCATTAGAATATGTAACTTAAGACCCTATGTACTATATGCCTGATTCACCTAACGGTGTTAGGTTAAGATCCTGATAGAGAGTTGATCGCCTCAGAGTATAAATTGAAACATATTTTTAGACAAGGCCAGTGTAAGAATTAGTTTTCTTGACTATGCATCTTTGTTTACAAGTTTTTTTTTTTCTCAGTGCAAGGAGAAAAAAAAATAGAAGGAAGAGAAAATAGATTTTTGTTCATTGAAAAGAAATTTTTTAAAGTCCCTATGAAGGCTACTCTCCCTAGATCTGTTGGATTTGGGGTGGTAGAAAATAATAATTCATATTGAAGTTTACACTGTGTTTGCTTCACAATCTTGTATGGTAAAATACAATATGAGGCCCTTTCGCATTCAAGAGAACCCCACTGTCCTACCTAGAATTCAATAACTAAAGTATCTGAGCCAGAATATAGACACAGGTTTCTATCCCATTAGTCCAATTTCTCCCCCACTACACCATGCTGGCTTTCTTAACCTTGTATTGAAGCTTCCTCTTGGTCTACTATAATGTCTTTAATCCTCTATCTTGGCCCCAAAAGGAATGGAAGGAGTTGAATGTATGACTTGAATATCTGAGAGTCAAGCAGAAAGTGATGGTTCAGAAAGAATGCAGTGTTTTGAAACTTGATGACTTATTTGAAGACAAAGCTATTTTTTGCCCCTAGAGTCTTTGGGGCTTGGCAAGCAAAAGAAATGAGATCAGATTATTCAACTCTAGGATAACTGACAGCGCTCCCAAAAAAAGAATAACCAATTTCATTTCATCCTATAAATTTTTTTAAAGTTTGTAAACACGTTGATTACATTAACATATAAGAAAAGAACACTAAAAGGCACCTCAACTCAGGTTAAATGTAATAACTAATCATGGCCTTGGAGAACAACTGATAAAATAACTTTCCTTCTTTTGCTAGAGAGGTAGAGGACTATGGGTGCTGAATGCTACATACACTCCCAGATACAAATACTTAACTGTTTTTCAATGGAAGACCTTACTGGAGTTTTATCAAGAAATGACTAGTATAAAAAATAGAAGACATCAACAAAACTTCAAAATATCTGTATATTGATGAGATCGCCAGTTGGTGAGATCTTACCCATCCTGATGTACCCATGTCCATCAATGTGTAAATGGCCCCAACAGCTTGTATCCAAATACTTCCTTCCTGACAGAGTTGAAGCTTTTTCTCAGAGGGTACCATCTGCCTAGGAGGTGGTGAGGAGGCTGAATTCATGCCTATTTACAGATGGAGAAAATGGAAAGATTTTTAAATTGTGACATGAATAAAGTTATAACACAGAAAAGTCAGGAATGAATTTAGTGGGTCTGGAGAAGATGGAAAAGGAGGGGAGGAGAACTATTATTGATCATTGGCATTGTTGAAGCTTGCAAAATACTTCTCATATCACTTGATTCTGACAGCAACCCTATGAGATAGAGAAAATATATATTATCCTCATTTTACCAATGGAGACACTGAGGTTAAGTGATTTGCCCAAACTCGTATAGCTGATGAATGTCACACCATGGAATTCAAATTTATGGCTTCCAACTTCCTTTGTGTTCTTTCTCCCCAAGATGTTTTATACCTTCTCTTCATACAGTAAAATCTCTGTTATCCAGAATTGACAGGAAATCAGCCTTTCTTGGAGAAAAGAGCTTTCTGTCCCCCTAAGGATTTAACCTTTGTCATACCAAACTCAAAAAGAAAACAAATTTTTGATATATTTCTAAAATATATAGTCTCTGCAGCTTTGTTTCTTCAAGCAGAGGAAACAAATAACTTTTCCTTGACAACTCAGGCTCATCGTGAACCTTAGTCATTGGTTTTTACCACAAAAAGAACTCTAGATGCAAATGTTGATGCTGAGAGATGTTTTCCCATTCTCCGGTCCTTCCTTATTTCCAGAGCTAATCCCTCCATTCCCATTCTCAATCTTCTCTCTTCTTGTGCTTCTCTAAAAATTTGCCACCAATTTAATTCAGGCCTCCATTTCCTCTTTTCTGAAGTATTATGATAGCTCCCTACACTCATCCTGAGACCCGTTTTTTTCTTTCCCCATCCTATTCACACATTGCTGATAGATTCCATTTTTGAAAGCATAGTTCCAATAATATGTCCCCTTCCCTTGCAAAATCTTTCCATAACTCTCTGTAGGCTCCTGAATAAAGTCTGTCCTCCTTTGGCTGGTGTCTAATGCCTTTCACACTGTTTATTTTTCATTTGCTGTCTCCCATCCAAACCTGGCTCCTTTCTGTTCCCCAACGTTAGCCTCTCCTTTCCAGTCTCTCTTCTCCCATACCTCAGGAGTTTTCTTCCTCTTCACTCTTTCCTTCAGTTTCCAGTTGATGAGATCTTACCCCTCCTTCAAGGCTCAATTGAAGTGTTACCTCTTCCTTTGAAGCCTTCCCAATTTCCACAGCTTAACAATATTCTCTCTTTCCTCAGATGATTAATAATCTTTTGTCCTTGTGCTATGCATTTATAACATTTCTAACTCTTTGCATTCTTTCTGGCTTGTCTATGGAAAGATTTTCCATTTATAGATAGCCAATCAGATCCCCTTCCTGCTTCCAGCCTGCAGATTGACCAGTAGTCAGAATCCAACAGGTATAATCTGAGGATGTTTTTCTTTTCATCCATGCTTTCCTTATAGCTGGATTTTGGGGAACTCCTTCCTGAAAAGGGGGAAAATAAACTTGGGGAGGGAAAGAAGATTCAAGATTTGGAAAAATACAATGGTTGATCGGTTGGACTCAGGATAGTGAATATAAGCAAAAAATGTATACATGCACATCTATGAGTTAGGAGACAGTGTTGCTTTATTACAAAATATTTTATTTAAAACTTATGGAGTAGCTTCATAGAGTATATCTGGGATACTTAGCAATAAAGAAGAAACATTTTCTCTATCCCCTGTTATAACAAAAGTGTCTTCACTAAAAACCTGTACTTTGTAGCCAGCTTAAAATTTCTTTCTTCATTTGTTGCCTCTTTTAATATCCTGTTGTCTCTGATAGTGAGATAGCCTTCAGGCTTAATGCATTTTACCCGTTGTAACTTACACCTAATATAGTACCTAATGTATCTGGCTTTGCACCATGTGGGCTCTCTGAAACTATGAAAAATGGACTTCTCTGACCTTTTTTGGTGTATCGAGCTTGTAGCGTTCTGAAGAACTGAGAGAGTCTGGAATTTATCCTCCTAAACATGTCTCAGGGAGGTTCTTTCCATTGCACAGAAACACTACGGAATATTAACTCATGCTGTTAAAGATGTCTTGGCCCCCAAAAAAATAGTGAGAAGGAAAGATTGTTTTCAATAAGATGACTTACAGAAGTGACTAGCATAATGAAAAACTGGAACGTCTGTTGTATCTGATGGGAGTAAGAATCACTCAAATTTCAGACTTAAATTTATTTCCCCTTAGAAGTGTGCAAGTTGGTGGGGGGGGGTTGCCTCTAAAGATAAGGGAGGGCTGGGGAAGGGGGAGACACAGGCAGCTCAGATCAGCAGCTAAGTAGTTCTGTGTACTTTCCACACAGCCAAAATATGGCACATAGAAATTTTTTAAAAATAGATTGATTATGGTGTCCAAGATTGGCTATTTTCACTTTTCTTTGTACCCTTTGCACTTAGCACCATGCTTGGCACGCTGGAAATGCTTAATAAACATTTCTTGACCTGATTTACCCAGTCTCCCTCTTTGCCACTGCTAATCTATGACTTCGATGGAGGCACGGTTACTCTGATGGACACCAGCATACTGAGCAGGCTTCCTCTTGCACTCTGTTGTAGGTGCAAAGGTTTTATGAAATTTCTTGCTCAAATCAGAAAATATTTTCAAAATCTTAGAATTTTCAAACTGAAAAAAGGACTGACTTTTTGATTAGCATCCTCATTTGGTAGATACTCAGATGAAGAAAAGTATCTAAGATTACTTGATGGTGGAAGTCTGTTTGGGAATTGAGCATCCCAGATTTCATTCCTAGCATCTGTGTGACCCCAGCCTGAAACTCATTTCTGTCTGATGCCTGGTAGATAGTTAACAAATGCTTATTGGTGGACTTTTGTTTTGAATTTCTCATTTTAAATGTGATCTATAATCTTCTAGGATAAGTAGTTTGTTTTAACATGTAAATTTCATTAGAAACTCCAAGTATCAGTGATGTTTTGATTCTATTGTGAAATGTATATGTCTTTTCCATAATTTGGAATAAAATTCCACTATTGATTATCTCAGCCACTTTTGTTATCATAGGAATAGTTCATATCTGTGTCACTCTCCAAGGTTTAGAGAGCTCTTTCCTTCTAACAACTTTGTGAAGTTGGTATCAGGATCACCATTTTGCAGATGGGGGAATTGGAAGTTTAGGGAGATGAGCATCTTGCCTATAATTGGGCGGTTAATAGTGTCCATTTAATTCAACAAATATTTATTAGTAACTCATCTGAAATGCCTGGGAAGCTGCCAAGGACACTTTTCTTACCTGCCTTCCTCTCTTGGCTAGCTTATTAGTGTCTGGGGCCCTGGGCAAGTGACTGAATATTTCAGGCTCAGTTTCTTCATCTGTAAAATGGAGGGGGTGGTTAATAATAGCACTTGCCTTACAGTTATTGTGAGAGTTGGGTGAGATAATATTTGTAAAGCATTTTGCAAATCTTAAAAAGTCCTATATAAAACTAATTAATAGGGGAGGGAAATAGCTGTATAAACAAGATACATACAGAATAAATTGGGGATCATCTCAGAGAAGGCACTAAGATTAAGGAGGGCTGAGGAAACAGAAGGTGAGACTTTAACTTAGACTTGAAAGTAGGTGCAGAAGGTAAAAGTGTTTCCAGGCAGGCGTACAGCCAATAGAACCGAGAGAGATAAGAAATTGACTGTTAAGTACAAGGAAAACCAAGGATACCAGTGTCACTGGACTAAAGATTCTTGGGAGACTATATAAGGTGTAAGAAGGACCTGGAAGGTAAGGAGAGCTAAGAAGAGTTGTAAAAACTAATCAGAGGATTTTCTGTTTGATTCTTGAGGTCTTGTAGGCTTTCCTCCTGTTTGCCTTAATGTCCTCCAGAACCCAGGGCCTCGCTCTCCCTTAGAACACTTTTACAACTTTGGGATCTGTCCATCCACCATTTATGGATTGTCTACTCCAATCAGGATGGAAACTCCTTTCTATTTATGTTCCCAGCCCTTGACACTTAGTTAGGGCTTAAATGTTTTCATTCATTTAAGCATTTACTATGTAGAATGCTTTGCTGAAAGGTGCTGGGGAGGCCTGCCCTCACAGAGCTTATATTCTATTGGATGCAAGAGAGGGAACTCTATTCAGAGGTTTCTAACTTAAAATACCTTGCTCTCATTAGAGTACTGATGACTTGATTAAATTCTTAATGGAAGAATTATATTGTGCAGTTAGTTGGATCTGGAGCCGTTCGTCTGTTTCAAATGTATCTTCTCTGATTAGTAAAACTCACATCTCCATTCCACTGGGTTATATGAAGTTACCAATGTATATGCATTTAAGTGATGAGGTTCTTTCCCACTGTCCTTACCTAGGCTGCTGCCATTTATCATTAAAGCCTAGGTAAATGCATCCAACATTTTACAAGCTGCCATTTTCTTGTGCTAGCAAGGTAGGATGCTGAGCACATTCTTAAGTCAAGCCCAAACTATGCGTCCCCCACTGGAGTTGTAGAATGTGAATTGTTTCTGGTTTTTTTGTGGTGTCTTTGTGTCCTGTATCGATGTGAAGGGGCTCATTACTTCAATGACATTTCAATACAAATTTCAGTGATTTTATTCTGTTTAGCAAACCTTTATGCTAGCTTCTAGGAACACAAAGACAAAGGCACAAACAGACCTCCCGCTCAAGAAAATAATTTTCTGCTAGGTAGGGGAGAGGACAGGATACAGTATGAACACAAATGAACATAATAAAAGGTAAATTGAGGCAGGAGAGGATACCAAGTACACACAAAGCTAGAGGCACCTAAATATAAAGTGAATGATACAAATATATTCAAAGTAGTTTGGGAGGGAGGGCAGGCACTGGGAGTTGGAGGCGCCATGCAGAAGATGGTGCCCACGCTTCATCTTGCTTAGAAGAAGAGAGAGCTCCTGTGAGGCAGAACTGAGGGAAGAGTACATTCCAGTTTAAAGTCATGGAAATGGCACATGGAATGTTGTGTGTCAGAAACAGAGAGAAGGTCACTTTGGATCACAAAATGTGACAGAAAAAGAATACTCAAGGCTGTCAAAGTAGGTTAGGGCCAAATTATGTAGGGCTTTTAAAACTAAACAAACAGAAGAGCTTGTTTTTTTATTCTAGGGGCAATAGGCAACCATTCAACCAATAGATTGCTTAAGAAAATTTGGCCTTAATGAACAGTCATTTGGTAGTAGTATGTAGGATGGGCTGTAAGAGGGAATTAGAGGACATCAGAGAATCAGTGGAGGAGATTGATAAAAAATAAAGCTAGGTGGTTCATTGGATAGAGTTTCCAACCTCGAGTTAGGAGGACCTGAGTTCAAATCCAACCTCAGACATTTAATAGTGGAGTGTCCCTGGGCAAGACATTTAAAACTGTTTGCCTCAGTTTCTTGTAAAATGGGGATATAATAGCACCAAATTTCATTTCATCAAATGAAGAATTGTAAATTGTTTAGTACAGTGCCCTACACATATACCTACACATACATACATACATACTTTATATTACATTATTGTTAAGGTAAACTGGACCCACATTGTAGAAAGACTTAAATGCCAGGCTGACAAGTTTGAATTTTATCCTAGAAGCCATGAGGGAACCAGCCCAGATGGCCTCAGAGCCAAAAACTCCAAAGCTGTGATTCTACTTGAAGGTCTGGTTAGGAGAGTTGTGAATGGGACAAGCCAAAGTAAAATATGCTTGTCAAATGCACAGAATAACTAAAACATCCTCCTCTCTCAGCACACCCCGGTTTGAACATCATGAGCATTGCACACTTAGACCTGAAAGGGATCTTCAGGACACCTGATCCAAACTTCCAATTTTACAGATGATTACACTGAGGAACCCAAAGGAGCTTAAGAGACATCCCCAGGGTCACAGAGGTAGTCATTGGCAAAGACAGGATTCAAACCCTGTGCTTCAGAAGACTTTCCACTACACCATGACCAATTGCATTGTGAATGTGAGCTTTATGCAGTTGTGTCCTTGGAATGGGGCTGAATTGGTTATTTCCAAGTGATAGGGTGAAACAGGACCAGAAGTTGGCTGAACAATGTCATCATTTACTAGAGAAAATAAATTGTTTATGCTTGTTTTCCTCTTTGGGCATGTTATATTTACTATGGAGACCTGGCAGGATTTGTGACTCTCCTTGGGCAGCATGCTCGCTCCCACAGAAGCCTCCTGACTGTTGCCAGCACATACTGAATAAATCAGGCCAAGAGCCTTACGGGTGAATATAATGGAAAAACCCCACCACCCCAGCAATCTTGTCCTCTCTGGGGAAAGCCAGGGAACACCTATCCAGCCGGAAAGACTCCTGAAATTCCCTTCCCATTTATCCCCTCCATGTTATGACTCAACCAGATCTGTTTGGTTAAAAATTTGTTGTTGCCAATACCCATTTCCTAGTTAACAATGGAGTGTTTGTGTTGGTTTCATTTTCACTTTCACCAGTAAGGGAAGTGGGACACAATGCAAAGAGCTGGGAACGGAGCATGTTGGGTTTTTTGGTTTTTCGGGTTTTTTGTTATTTGTATTCAAGATTCCCAGGGTTGGGTGGGTACACAGGCCTGGCCCAAGCCAAAACAAACAGAAAAACCCATCCGGATTCTCAGTTGTACATTCTCAGTAGTAATAAAAATACATTTTGTCTTCCCATCAGATATGTTCACTGGGCTCCAGTGGCAAAGGAACACATTGATAACCACTGGGGACATTTCTTGCCAGTCTGAATGTCCTTGATTCCACCTTTTACAGAAGGCTTCTCAAAAGGGTGGTGCAGATGCATACTTGTGTGTGAAATTCTACCATGTTTATTTGTGGACTTAATCAGAAGACAGCCTGCTGTGTTATAAAAGCCAGTCCTTCATGAACTCATCCAATTCTAGTTCTTCTTATAAGTAGTCACTGTGGCAAATTAGTTCTAGATGAACATATTTAACTCTGATACTGCTGCTTAGATGATGTTTTATTCTTGGGAGAGAGGACATGGTTTTCTTTCCATCAATGCAACTGTCTATCCAGGTTGTCACATCACGGTAAGGTTTGTGAAAGACTTGATTTTGTATCCCAGCACTGGTGAACTATGCTTTTCTTAAGAAAGATATGATCTTAGAACACTTGGTCAACCTTGAACGGTGAAGACCAAGTATTGTCCAAGTTGAACCATTCTTAATCATTTTTGTGTCCGCTCTGGACTCCTGTGGCAGTCTGATGAAGCTTAGAGACCCTTCCTCAGAATAATGCTTTTAAACATGTGACTTAAAACATATAGGATTACCAAGAAAACCGGCCATAATGAAACATTGTTCAGTTGTTTTTCAGTTCTGTCCTTCATGATCCCATTTGGGTTTTTCTTGGCAGAGATACTGGAGTGGTTTGCCATTTCCTTCTCCAGCTCATTTTACAAATGAGGAATTGAAGCAAACAGGGTTAAGTGACTTGCCTAGGGTCGTACAGGTAGTAAGTGTCTGAGGCCAGATTTGAACTTAGGAACATGAGTCTTCCTGACTCAGTACTCTGTCCACTGTACCATCTATTTGCCTTCCTATATATGTGTGTGTATGTACATAAATAATAAAATGATTTATATAATTATAAGAATTATTATAGTATATAAATAATAAAATACTTTTAATAATAAATAACTTTTATTGTATAAATAAATAATAATAATAAATAAAACTTCAAGTTTACAGGGCTCCTGGTTTAGAGAAATATTCTCGGCAGAAGGTCATCTGTTATATTCACAATCACTGTAGGAAACCTCCATCAGCCTATACAACTTTCCCTCAAATCTGTGTTTGCTTTAATTACCCTGACAATTAAATTCTAGTACCTTCCCCCTGGGATCATCTTCAATTCATTCTGTATATATTGTACATGGTTGTTTGCATGTCACTTCCCCCGTTATATGGTAAGCTTCCTGAAGGTGGTGATTATTTTTTTAAATTTTTTTGTATCTCCAATACTTAGCATAGTGTTTGGCACATAGTAGGTACAACAAATACTTGTGGACTTGAAAGAGATCTCATAAACGGACCTTTTCACAATCCCTTCAGAAGTGATTTTTTCAATGGGAAATTCTTGTTTTCTAATTAAAATTTTTTAAAATGGGAGAAGACCCGCGTTTATAGGATACATAATGAATTATTTTAGTATTTGAGAGATTCAATCATTCAGTCAGCAAGCACCTATCAAGTGCCAGCTATGTACTGGGTCCTAGGGAGACAGAAACAAAAAGGGAAGCAGTTCCTACTCTCAATGATCCTATCTGAATCTTAGTCAAATGCAAATGATTTTTTCCAAAATTGAATTGACTTAGATAATTCTAGACCATCTGTAATAGAAAAATAGGCTGGAAGAATACTTGTTGTTTATCTAATTGCCAACTCTGGGGGGAAATGGAACCTATCAATTCATTTGAATCTTATTCTATCTTTAATTTGTTCTTCGGGTTCCTTTACCTTGCAGGCATCCCCTATGTTCCTACTCTTCATTTCCTAGAAGATAAACAGATAATCCTGACTTTTCAAAGAATATTCCCCATCTCCCCATCTTCCTTTTCACCTAATGTTACATTTCAAATTAGACCTTGAAGACATATCTTATTGTTGTCAGTAAAAATAATAGCAAATCAGCCAGAGCCTGGTTACCACTAATAACAGAACTGAACCCTATTTTATGATATATCCATTATTACAAAAATCTCTGTATAACAGTTTTCAAACTCTAGTCATTGCCCCATTTATTTGCAGCAACATTTACTCCAACAAAACCAAAGCAAAATAAAGCAGTCAATAATTAATTGGTATTACTTAATTGCTTACAATTATAGGATACCTTGCTAATTGCCATGAGGAACAGAAAGATATGAGGCATGGTCCTTGGGGTTCATTATAAAAGGGCAGAGGCAGCATGGTAGAATAGAAAGGATTTGGAGTTAGTGGTTTATGAGTCTGAAACCCAGCTCTGGTATTTTATACCTCTTTGGATCTGGACAAGTCATTTTCCGCCTCTGAACCTCAGTTTCTTCTTCTGTAAAATGAGGAGGCTGGAGTAGATGATCTCTCAGGTCCTTTTCAGCTTTCCTTTAGTGAAGTGACTTGTCGTTTGGGTTTTCCCATCACCTTCTTGACATAGGACTCAGGGTGCTTCATGAATACATGTTTGTGTGTATACATACTTACATGCACGCACATACACACGTACATGTGTCACCGTTATTATAGTATCTCTGGGTGGAAGGTAACGTTGGCTTCATTCTTCTTTGTTACAACAGCCTTTCTTCTGGTGACACTAATCTCAGGAAGTTATTTCATGCCTAAATATGCATAGTTTCTTAGTCCTAGGTCCAAGGTTCATGTTATTGGAATTCTCTATTGTCCTGTGTTGGGCATGTAAAAATTCCCCTTATCCGGTGTGCTGCATACCAGCTGGGCTGCTGGAACAAGAAAGCTTTTAAAATTGTTGTTGATTACTTTTCCAGTGGCTTCAGAATAGTCTGATAAAAACAGATGAGTGATTCTGGGATTTTCACTTTTTGGTAAGAGGATGAGATTCAGTTCTTTTAACATCCTCATTAAGCAGTGTTAAAGCTTATGAAACCCTTCTCAAAGTCCTAAATGTTGATTGGTCAGTATCCAGTAGGCATCAGAGCTATAACCAGGGTAGGATGACTGAGATGACCTTAAATGTCAAAATTGTAGGTGTACAGGTCTAACATTTATGTTCAAGGGGTTCTACTACTGGGATGAATGTAGCATTATCAAACTGTCAAATTTTAACGAACTCTGACCGTTCAGCTGAGTCAGAATTTTAGTATTTTAGATCCAACTATCAAAGATAGATTTATAGGATACTTGATCATTCTTTTTGCTATTGATTCTTCAATGTTGATTTTGTCATATGTGATCATCATGGCATAAAACACACAGATACATTGTGTTGCAGCAACTAGTATCAGAATTTTTTGAACAACGGAGAGTCAAGACAAGGAAGGGCAACAAATATTTATTAAGTTCTGTCTATGTGCCTGGCACTGGGGAAACTAAGAAAGATAAAAACAGTCAAGGAGCTTTCCATGTAATGGGAGAGATAACCTACAAACAAGTATGTACAAATAAGATATATACAGGTTGAACTGGGATATTTTCGTTTGTCAGCTATTAACAGTGGAGCTGGAATGGGGGCCCTACCTGCTGAGCCTTGTATGCACAGGTCATTCTAAATGTTCTCAATGATGTGACCCAAGACCACCTAGCACACCATAGGCACTCAATAAATATTAGTAGTTTTCAGTTCAGTATTTTTTAATTGCTTCTTTTCATGGTTCTGGTGCAATTTACTCATCTGTCATGGCAGGGAAGTGTATGTGGTTTTTGTTTTTTTTGTTTTTGTTTTAAATTTGTATCATTACAAGACTGTGTCTGATTTGTTAAGACTCAGCTTCTGAAGATGACAGTGACTGACTTCCTGGCGCAGGGATCAAATGCAAATTCCTTTGTTTGGCATTTCATTCCTTTTACAAACCCGACCCCTTCCTGCCTTTCCAGCCTTTCCACTCTTATTTCCCTCCCTACACTCTGCAGTCCAGCTCCACTTGCCTTCTTGACACTCCCATCTCCCACCCAGCAGTCCCCCACGTCCTGGAGTCCTCTCCCGCCTCACCACCATCTCCTGGCTTCCTTCAAGTGCCAGCTGAAATCTCACCTTTTTTAAGCCTTTTCTAACCCCTCTTAGTTCTAAAGCTCTCCCTTAACATCATCTCCAAATGGTCCTCTGTATATATCATTTGTATGTAGTTGTTTGCAGGTTTTCTCCTCCATTAGATTATAAACTTCTTGAGGATAGAGATTGGTTTTGGTTTTGCCTTTCTTTGTATCCCCTGGCATATACTAGGTGCTTAATACATGCTGCTTACTCATACAACTTGTTTGTATCCCCAGCACAGAGTTGGTGCTTAATAAATGCTGGCTGTGGACTTGCTGACCTTCTGCCTTTGTATCAGCTGCCCCTCCTACCTAGGGACTGGTTTCTTTCAAAACTCCACTCAGATGCCACCTTCACCTTCTCACAAAACCATTCCTTGTCTCACTAGCACCCTCCCACCCAAAACTTCCTTGGGTTCATTTTGTTCATATTCCATAGAGAGTTACAGATGTTTGTATCATCTACCACGTTAGAGTAGCTCCCTAAGGGAAGGGATGGTTTCACCTTTGTCTTTGTATCTTTGGCACTTAGCACATAGTCTACTATACGTTAAGTACTTAATAAATGCTTGCCAACTGACCTCTGAATTATTTTCTGACAAGAACTTGAGCACTTAAGGCATCTCACATTAATTCTTTTGTAAATTAGATCAGTCACTTATCCATCTTTGTTACTGGATAACTCCTACCATATGGATCAGACAGGAGTCCCTAACTCTTTTCCTTTCAAGAAAGTAGAGGACCAGTGGGCATTACCACATGCATCCTGATGTCCCTCAAATCCCACCATCATCCCTGCCTCTAGGCCCTCCATACATCAGCATTGTCATCTAATGTATGGATGTAACCTAAGAACCCTTGGGCCTTGGCATCTGCTCAACCACTACAGTGGAAAAGACTTTACATTCATCCTTTTATGTGCTACTCACCCACATTACAGCATAAATTTCTTGAGGTCAGGGACTCTGGCTTTTTCTGTTTGTTTCCTCAGAGCTTAGCACTGAGTTTGGCACAAAATAAGCCCTCATTACGTGCTTTTTATTCATTCATTTTCAAAGTTGTAGCCCAATATCATTACTTTGATTTTATGAGCCCTGGGAAAAATGCCATATGGCCTTCTAAGTATTTTAAATATTTTAATCAATTAAGTTCTGTTTTGAGAAATTGACAAGATCTTTTTAAAGTCATTGGAAACGCCCTGGAGTTTCACAAAATCAGAGTTGGGAAACCACTGCCCTTGGGTATCATTTAGTGCACTATCCAGTTGGAAGGAGTAGAACCCATTCCTGTAACATTATGTACAGATTTCTCCCAGAGGCAACTCTAAAACTTTTATATTTTTTGCAGTTTGTAAAATTGTAGAATTGTAAAATACAAAACAGGCACTGGCTATACCTGTTTAGTTACAGGGACTGCAGAAGCAAAGACAGACAATCTCTCTTGCTTCTGTGGACAGATATTGATAAGTGGTCACCATTTTCTATTTTTTGGTCAGCCTTTTATGTTAATTTGACAGTTGCTTATTTCCTGTCTTGTTTACATAATTATCTCAGCAGCAGCAGCAATATTATCATTCCTATTTCTGTTCTGTAGTTGGCAGCTTAAATGACATGATCCTTGACTGATGAACTACCATGTTATCCAATAAGGCCTTCTGGTATACCAGCATCTCTACTTACTCCACAGTAACAAAGGGACAAAGTAGATACCTTGTAGTTTTATTTATTTGTTAATTCTTCTGCAAATCAAAGATGCAAATGCAACCCTTAAAATCCTCTACAACGCTGAAATATCAGGATTTGTGGTTAGCCCTAGAGAGATAATCCAGTTTTTCTCCCAAGTCCCAGGAAATTTTACCTAAATGAAAAGAAGAAAAAGAAGGCTTAGTAGGGTTTACTTTTGTTTGGGTTATGTGCTGAAATCTTATAGAGTGCAAAACAAACTTGCAAATATAGAAACCACCAAAACAAGAGAGTTTAGTCTTCATACCTTGTATCCTTTGATGCTGATAAAAGATTACTTAAGATTTCTAGGTTTTTTGTCTTTCTTTTCTTTTTAATCCATAGAGACCCTCTTTCCCTGCTCCCCTTTTTTGCCTGACTGATAGCTTTTTTAGAAAGGATACTGGTGCCTTGAAATGGATAGGAGTGTTTGGGAAAATGCAACTGGGGAACTCCAAAATTCCTAGGCTGTGGAGAGATTTGATGGGTAACATCAAAGGCTATCTACACCTTATGTAACACAGGATGATTTCCACGAGGTGGGGACTGAACGTGGTATCAGTTCTTGTGGGAAAATATGCTTCAGTGACTTACTGGCACTGGTTTTGGAATGTGGTATTTAAAAGTACCTTTTTACAGTGGGAAAGAATTCTGTCAAGAATAAACAGTCTGACCTTGTTAAATTGACCAAAGTCTGTACATAACCTAGTTCCAGAAAACTAGTTTTTACTAGTCTTAAAAAAAGGCAGATTAAAATAAATGTAACTAAACGTTTTCAAGGGTAAAGATAGTTTTAATTAAGAATATAAAACAAGTTCCCCTTTCAAAAATGAAAATGATAGACTAAAAGCAAGACAGGACAGTAGAGATCATCGGTACAACCCCCTTATTGACTGTTGAGAGCCCAGGGAAGGAAAATAACTTGTCCCGTAGATGGCAGAACTCAGATTTGAATCCAGTTCCTCTGATTCCAAGTCCATCAATCTCATAGTGAATTGTACTGCCTCCATCTCTGAATTTCATTCAAATGTAACATAGAACAATTTTCCCAAGTAAATCAACACCAAAATGATTTTAGAAGAATAGTTTTGGGACAGGGGAGAGAGCAACTGGATCTAGGGGGTTGGGACCTTGTCATCAAAGAAGGTGATAGTGAAAGAAGATTGGACAGAGGAGGCTGGCTACGAAAAAGGAATGTGGAGAAGTGGACTTTAACAGGAGTGGAGAGAGTGGGACATGAATGAAGGGTCAGGTGGTGAGTGGAGAGACACTTCCTCTTGTTAGCTTCCAAAGGCCCTAAGGCTAGAAGGTATCTCAAAGACCCTGTAGGCCAGCCCCTCATGTTACAAATAAGGAAACCGAGTCCAAGATCATATAGGGAGCAGGAGTTGAAGTCTTGTTCTTTAATTATAGAATGATTACTATACCAGATAACTACATGTAAATTCATTACTCATCAATTTTATTTCCAAAAAACCAGAATTTCTTTTAAACTGTTATTCTGAGAAAATAGTATTTCCCATGGACCAGTATAGCAAGAGGGGTAGTACTATGTAATATCGTGAACAGCAAGTACACTTGTCATTGGAATGTACCGGAACTCTGTGATCCAAGTTTATGCGAAGGTTAAATTACTTTGAATTAATTCACATTTCATAGAACATTTCTTAAGTGCCCTCTTTGTGCAAGTTGCTGCCATCAGGGTGGGGATACACAGTTGAATAACACTGATCCCTGCTCCTCAGGGGGTTTGCAATATGGTGAGAACAAGTACACTGCTAACTTCAATTTAGGAGAGAGTGAAAGAAGGACAGGAAAAGGTGGAGACAGAATGCCCTGAGAGATTTACTAGGGAGAGATCTTTTGTTTTTCATCCAGAGGATGCCACCTTTGAAAGAAAGAACACCATCTCATTTGGCCTTTAAGGTGAAGAGATTCTGTCTATGACAGAGATGGAGGCAGGTATAGGCATGGGGAGAGGAGAGGGAAGAATGAGAAAAAGGAACCAGAAGAGTCTAGTTTGACTGAAATATAGAATACACAAAAGGGAGAAATAGAGGAAGGCTGAACAGGTAATTTGGGATGGTATTGTTGAAGGCTTTGAATACTTGTGTTATGAGTTTATACTTTAACAGCAACTTTAGACTGAAATAATTACATAAATTTGATATTTGAAAATTTTTTAACAGATTTAGAATTTCATTTTCTAAAATTTAATATGTGTATCCTACATCTAGTAAGCTGCATCTGTACGATAAGAAAATCTTATATATTAAAATTTTGAATTTCCAGGATGGGCAAATTAGACATTTCTTTTCATAGGGGTTGTTGCCTCAAGATTCCCGTAAGATTCCCAATTCTAGTATATTTGAAACAGTCCCAGGTACAAAAATTCAGTTTCATAGGTTAGGAATCTAAATATTTCTTTACAGACTTGTTTTTTGAGGAGTATATTTGTTAGACTTGGAATATGTCCATGATTTTAACACAGTAGATAACATTTTAATCTATATAGTATAAACCCACACTTCATATGGTATATTTGACAGATTTAGTAGATCCTGGTAAAAATACCTTTCATATAATTTCAGGGAGGAATATTTATGTCTTCAAATAACATTCAGTATTTAGAAACCCAATCTTAACAGTTCAGAAATACTAAATAGTATTCTATCCATGTCAGAGTGAAATCTTAGGTTCTGAAGATCAATTTAATTATTCATTGGATTACTTGGCCTCAGAGGGAACAAGGAAAAACAGGTAGGCAAACTTTATAAGGAAGCAAAGTTCAGCTCAGTTTCCTGAAGAACTTTGCAACAATTCCAGCAATCCAGCCTCGGAATGGGCTGATTCAGGAGACAGTGAGTTCAATGTCACTGGATGTCTTTAAGGTACTGGGTGTCCATTTGTCAAGATTGTTATAGAGCAGGAACTCTTCATTGTTTGGGAGGTTGTAGACCTCTTTGGCAGTGTGATGAAGCCCCAGGACTCCATCTGAGAATAAGGTTTTAAAATTCATGAAAATAACAGAAGATTCAAGTCAGTAATCCAGTATTGATTGATTGTTCACTGCGTCCCAGGCACCGTGCTGAGCATTGAGCATACAAAGAAAGACGAAACTAACCCCTGTGCTTAAGAAGCTTTAATTGAATGAAGGATACAACATGCAAACAACCGTACAAACAAAATATATTCAGAATTAATTGGGGCTACTCTTAGACTGAGAGACTTCTTATGGAAACCAATTATATTGAAATAAAAGTGTAATTTTTTCCATCCAAATTCGTGGACCTTCTTACATCTAATGTGGACCCCAGATTAAAGCTCTTCTTACAGAGGGAACTGAGGCTTTTGGGTTGGGCCACCACTTGAAAGGCCCCTAGTTTGAGTGTATGATTCAAGAAATAAAATTAAATTTCATTCAGGAGAAGACCTGAACACCTTGACTCCTTTAGAAATAAAGAGAAATACTCATTTAGTATGTAAGTACAATTTTAAAAGGGCAGGTAAGTGGTACACTGAATAGAGCACTGAGCCTGGAGTCAGGAACACCTGATTTCAAATGTGACCTGAAATACTTACTAGCTGTATGACCTTGGACAATTCACTTAACCCTGTCTGCCTCAGATTTCCTCATCTGTAAAATGAGCTGGAGATGGAAATGGCAAACCACTACAGTATCTTTGTGAAGAAAACCCTCAATGGGGTCAGTTACTAAGAGTCAGATATGACTGAACAACACCAAAAAAGATATTTTTTTTAAAAAATAAAGTAGTGTTTACTTTCCATCTTGGCAAATGTAGATAAAGAATCCATCTTGAGCCAGAAAAGTAAAATCATTCTGTTTTACCTATACTTTTTTAAAGTTCATGGTCATGTTTTGCCAGCATAAATGTAATCTGCCCTTTATCTGAGTTTCCCACGTTGCTTAATATTTTCTTTATATTTAAAATATGAACCTTTCTTGAATCCTATAAAAAATTTTTCCATGCCCACACTGTGACTAAAGTACCAAAGCCAAATGTGATCCTGATTCTTCTGGTACCCCATCATGGTATATTAGGACACTCTGAAGTGACTAAGAGAACCTTCTTTCCTTTCTGTAAGACTTACTTTCCATATGTTAAGTTTGCATGCTTCTATTTTTTTAAAGTCATTAGTGCATCCCTGATATTATACTATAGTTCACTCTTATAGTCCTTGGAGAACTTATAAGACCTTATTCTCACAGATGCCCAATAGGTACCTCATCCATCCATTGTGCAAATTCAGTTCAGGAATTTTGATCTTAGAAGACCCTTCTTTCAAGGAAAAAAATTTTTACTAAATCCTTTTGTTTTTAAGTCATTGTCATTTCTAAATATTCCTTTCCCACCAACAGTGACCAAAGAGCCTTCCTCTCAGTTAGGTAAAGCAAGGCAATCAACCCAGGGACCACTTGTGTGAACATGTCTATGACGTTCTGCATCCATAATCGCCCACCTCTCTGCTGGCAGTTGAGGGAACTGCTTCCTCATCTCCTCCCCAGAGTTAGGGCTAGGATGGGGCATCTCACTTACTCAGCATTCTAGCTCTGTTTTAATCATGTCAATCTGTGCCTTTTGTTTTCTCACTTCTTACCTTTGCTTTTCATCAATTCATAAAAACCAAGAAAACCATTCATTCTTTAGAAAAATATTCCACTTTCTAATTGTTAAGCTATTACATCATTCCTGAAATACAGGAGCACTTCCCCTCACAGGCAGGGTTGGTGGGTAAGGTGCTTTCTGGAGAAGTGAAGGTTAACCCATTTCTATAATAAACTTCCTTAGGTAAGGATACCCCAGAATACTCAGGTGTGCAAGGGGAGTTTGGCTGGTCTTCCCGTTCTGTGTTTCAAGAAATGTAGCCCTACTTAATAATTTGCCCTTCAACCTCAGGGTCAGCATACCCTGAAAGAAACCTTAGCAAAATTAAAAGTTGAAATGGTAGCTGATAATTTTAACTTAACTAGAATAAACCGATAGGAAGAAGGAAAATCTCCCCAACAAAACTTTCTATAGGTAGAAAGCAAAACAATGTTAGACATTTGTGGGAAATGGGAGATACTAAAAAAATAAAGATTGGTTGTCAATGAAAGAAGTCAGATGACATTGGTTTGGGGGAAATGGAAATATGACAAGGCAGTTGGAAAGTACTTTTAAAGTAATTAGTAATAAAAGCACAAGTCTGAAGTTATTTCTGGATTTCTTTGCTAGCAGAATAAACAAAGATTAGTCTAGATAGACCTATTTTCCGTCTTCAGATCAAAGTTGCAAAGGTAGAAAGAAAAAAGTCTTGGAAGGTCTTGGGAAACAACAGGTGAATCGTTTGGTAGTTACCTAATCTGCACCTCCCAGATAATCTGAACTTTTATTTAGCTTGCCATGGACTGGTGAGCCGTAGTAAATTTCAAACACTAGGGAGCACCTCCTCCCATCACTGTTCACCCTGTTGTTCCTCACAGATAATATTCTAGTTCTTTCTGCCTTTGCCCTAACTGTCCCCAATTGGTGTCTCTCTTACCATCCCTTGGAATGCTTGGCTTCCCTTGAAGTTTCCACTTAAGTATAACCTTCTATGTGAAATTTTTCCTGATCCCTAGTCCCCAGCCATCAGAGCCCTCCTCTTGTCCATGCGTACATGCCATCTTCGCCGCTCTACCTTTGTTTCCCTAGTACCTAATACAGTTCCTGGCACACGGTGGTGGATGCTTAATCAGCACGAGTTAAATGATAGATGATTGATTTAGGGATCTAGATTAGGTATGTAGTCTTTATAAAGGGAAAGGGAATCTTGTTTTTTCTTCTGTCTGAAGGTATCAGAATGACTACCCCTAGTTCTTCTGGGCCTTCCCGGGCATTCTGGGTTCCCCTTAATGCTGTTGGCTTGACGTGTGTATCAGTAAGCACCCCAACATACACAGGGGGTTCTACTATCACAGGTTCTTAAATCTGCATTTGTACCAGGAAAGGCAACTTTTGGGGGATCAGCAATCACTTGAATCAGTTCAAACAAATGCTTCCAGACACATCTTTTTATCTTTTACATTCCTCGAGTCACCAAGCCTTCCATCTATTCAACAAACAACGTGTCATTCCAGGGTTTTCCTATACCATCTTCTGATGTTTCCTGTCACTGCTGGTCTACACTTAGTCAAGTTCAATTCAATGCAATCCAACACTGACTGATTGCGTGGCTTGTATGCAAGACGCTGGGGCTTGGTTCTGAGGACACAAAAACAAAAGGGAAACCAGCCTCTGCTTTCCAACTGATATCCCTGCTGGGAACTGGGGTCTGAGATTTTTCTGAGGGGGGAAACTTCCCAAAAATTAGAGCCGTCCTACAGTGAATTGAGCCTGAAAGGTGGTAGATTTTGGTAGTGGTGGATAGAGAGTTAGGCCTGGAATTACAAAGACCCTAATTGAAATCTTCACTGAAACATTTGCCAATTGTGTGACCCTGGGCAAGGCACTTAACGCTGTTTGCCTCAGTTTCCTCATCTGTAAAATGGGGATGAT
>CM053770.1:37695564-37752368 GCA_028658325.1 Potorous gilbertii | reverse complement strand
ATACCTGTGTTTCAGTTAAATTGGTTTCCATTCTAATTGTATGTACTTTATCTGACCCATTTAAAAACATTATTCCAAGAAGGGTTCCCCATGCTTCTTCAGACTGTCAAAAGGGTTCCATGAGACGCTCCTGACTTGGAGCTCACAGACTTAGCTCTCTTCCCATTAGGCTGCTGCGTGTACATTACCATGATGAGGTATGTTCTTAAAAACCTGTACAGATCAGGCTGAGTTGTGTGAACTCTGAGGTCTTCCCCTGTTACACAGACTCAGATGCCTTGTACCACTGAGTGCAGTATTCATTTGGAATTTGCGTAACATTTCAAATTAAAACAGAACTGATCTCCTTTTGAAGAATTTGCATAAGGTTTCTCACCAGCAGGGCATGTGAGATGCAAAGATTTCCAGGTGGTTGGATTTTCATCCTTACTGTAATTAACACAACAGCTTTAAAGAAAAAGGGGGAGGGGGGGAGTGGTACAAATGCCTTGCCGAGAACCTTGTTCTAAAAACATTCCCTTTGATCAGGGTTTAAATAACACATGCTAGTTGGGCATTTTACCTCATTAGCCACCTGTCTTTCTGTTTCCTTTTTTCCCATCTCAGGAATCCAGTCTTTGCCAAACTTGGCAAATTATATACCTCACATGTGGCCTTTATATGCCTAAACTTAATGAGAGGCAAATCATATGAAAAGTCATACCAGGGACTGTTTCTTCCTTAGATTTCAAACTTCTTGAGGGTAAGGACTTCAAGAAAATCTCAAAGTTCCCAATATCACACATTGAGTATTAGAAGGAACCATAAAGGCCATATAGTCTATCCCCCTCATTTTACAAATAAAGAAACCGAGTCCTGGGCTGACCAGGAAGTAAATGGCAGGAGTCAGAATTTAAATACAGGTCTTTGAGTTCTTACAACTTGGAAGCCAGCCAGTCTAACCTGCCCAGATGAATAATTCCCTCTAAAACATTCTCAATAAGTGGCCATACAGTCATTGATTGAAAAATAGAAGACAGCCTCACCCTCCACTCTTTCCCTACCCTGCGATCTCTCTGTTTTTGGAGAGTTCTGTTTGTTAGGAAACTTTTCCCCCATCTTAAAGCCCTAATCTGTCGCCTTGTAACTTCTACCTATTGTTCCTGGTTTGGCCCTGAGGGCCAAGCAGAACAAATCTAATCCTTCTACCTTGCAACACCCTTAAGACACACATACTTGAAGACTCCTATTACTTCCTTATGTTAATATATGCCCTACTCAATAAATGGTTATTGATTACAAGGATTTTTTTCTCTACTTTTACATGGCAGGGCAAGTGTTTCATATTTTTAAAAGGATTTTAACATCCTTTTTTCCCAACTAGACTTTAGCACCTCATTTCATTAAAAATGGTAACATTCATTTTTTTTTCGGTTTTTCTCAAAGTGTTAATAGAAGTAAACACTTAAGTAAATGACAATACAGAATTTTCTTCTCAGTCCTTTGTAAGCCTGGCATCTATGCCGAGTCCCCCATCCCCATTCCCCCATAAGTAACATCTTAAAACAAGGGGATAGATATGAATGTGAGGCAGAACCCCTCCAGGGCAACCCAGACTGGAATGGGGGAAGTAGTTTAGGGTTCTTTACTCTTTAGTCTTTGCTCTGAGGAAACAATGTTTTAGCAAAGACGCTAGGATTGGGTGGGCTTGTAGCCCAGATTTTGTCTAAAGCAGGGCTTCTTAAACTTTTTCCACTTGCAACCTTTTTGCTTTTCAGCAGGCAGTGTTACTTGGTGTTCCATGGCCCGAGGGTAGGCACAGTGCAAAAGTGCACATGCTTTGTGCTCAGAACCAAGGCTACGGTGAAGCTGTACGATACAACATGGGCAAGTGCTGGCAGAAGCACCTCAGATTAATTATGAGTTTGATTTTGAATTAATTTTTGATTGTTGTGCATTCAGAAACCTTTTAACTGTCAAATTTTTCACAACCCACCATTTAAGAAGTATTGTCTAAAACATTAATATAAAAGAAAAGAAAAGCCTTAGCCAGGGAAGAATAAGCATTTAAAATATTTATCTAGTATTCTTTTTGGTTTTATATTTACTCTGTGTGTGTGTGTGTGAGAGAGAGAGAGAGAGAGAGACAGAGACAGAGAGAGAGAGAGGGAGAGAGACAGACTCTGAGTCAATGACCCCAGTCACCTCTTTAAGACTATAAGTGACAAATGAACTGCCACTCCACACTAATGGAAGGATTTTCCTCAAGAATCTCATGGAATGCTCCCTTGCTACCAAGTAAATTCCCAGTCCTTTGCCTGATATTCAAGGCTATTCCCAAGCTGGCTTTATCACTAGGTTTATCTCACATTGCTTATCCCACATTTCTTAAACCAAATTGGACAGCCCATGTTCCCCCAGATATACCCAGAGTTTTTTCATCTCCTTCTCTTTGCTCTCATTATTACTTATATCTGGAATGACTTCCCACCCTTTCTTCACTGGAATTTGACTTTTGGAACCAGGAAGACTTGAGCTCAAATGCTACCTTAGACACCTACTGACTGTGTGATCCTGGGTAAGTCATTTACCCTCTCTCCATATCCTCGCTTTGCTCCTCAGTAAAATGGGGATACTAACACCACCCACCTCGCAAGAGTGATACGGGGATCAAATGAGATATTATATGTAAAGTACTTTATAAACCTTAAAGTACTGTATAGATGTGAGCTGTTATTGTCATTATCATTTATCCTTTCAAGACCAACTCAAATGCCATGTGCTTCAGTCTCTGACCCTCAGTCCCAGTAAAAATGACTTTTCCTTCTTTTAATCATACTTTGTTTCCACCTCTCTGATGCACTTAATCTCTATTCTTTGCTACCCTTCCCCTGAGAATGGCAGAATGAGGGGGGATGAGAACAGTTTGTTCCCATGGCCACGAAGGTAACTGAAGCAGATGTTGCGTGGTGTACTTAGAACTTGGTCAGATACTGAAGATGCCAAGGTCATCACTGCATCCTGAGCCGTTACCGGTCATCTTGACTTTTGTCTAGCCATTGGACTTCAATGACTCTGGAAGAGCGAGTGAGACTGATGACCTTATACAACCCTCCCTTCACTCAGAGGTCAAGACATCATCCATCCCATCATGATGGATCCACCTGGAATAGTCCCCTCCAGACCAAACCACCGAAGATAATGAATGTGCCTTCTCCCTGGGTAAGCCACTCAGTTTGGGGCTTCTGCCCTGGGGCTGTCCTGTAGTTGAGTAAATAAGTGCAAACTCTTCCAACCCACCACATCCATCTTGACCCATCAACATCACCACCATCCCCTCCATCATGTGTGCATCTTCTTCCCAGGGCCACCTCCTTGTGCTTGCCCAGTCCTTACTATAGCACTCAGATCCATATGGCTGTTGCTTCTGGAATGGGCATGGCAATCAACTGGACTTTGGTGCAGCTCACCAGCTTTAATGTTTCCCAAACCATAAATCTCTTCCTTAGCAATCACTCTCATCTTTGTTTTCCTAAGGAAAGGATAAAAAAAAACAACAACAAAAGCTGTGGGCCAGGCACTTTGCCCAACACTTTACAAATACCATTTTATTTGATCCTCTGTGAGAGATAGTTGTTCTTGTCATTCTCCTTTTATACTTGATCTAGCTGAGGCAGTCAGAGGTCAAGTGACTTGCCCAGTGCCTGAGCTCAATTGGAACTCAATTCTTCCTGACTCTAGACCCAAGCTCCTTGAGGCCAGCATTGGTCTCACTTTTGTTTTTGTGTCCCAGTGCTTAATGGAATATCTGGTAAGTAGTAGGTGTTCAGTGAATGCACTGTCATTCATTCATTCAAGTTAGTTGTGCATAAGTCTCATCCCTCTACTAGACTGTAAGCTCATAGAGGGCAGGGATCAGTATCTTCCTTCAACATGGTGCTCTCCCCAGGCACTAGTTTAGGTGATAGGAACTTAATGAATGTTTGTTAGATTAGTTGTTTTCATTTATTGAAGCAAATGAAGAAAAGGGAAGAGAAACAACTAAAAATTTCCCTCCCCAAATTGCAGCCAGTCATGAAGACAGATGAAAGAATTTTTAGGGAAAGGTGATTGTCTTAAAAGAGGAAAGTGACAAGAGCTGAATGTAAGAGAGGAAAAAATGAGATTCATTCTCTCTCTCTCTGTCTCTCTCTCTCTCTCTATCACTTTCTCCTTGGGACTGAAGGTACTCATTAGTTAATATTCAGAGAATCTAATTTCCTAAATAGGTTAAATTCTTCTCTAGTGAATAAGTGACTCATTATACCCACGGATTAGGAATTAATGTCACAAATGATATGCATTTCTTTTCCATGGTCTGCTTAAGGTGTGTCTCATCAGAACCATTCCAGCTAAATTAAGCTTTTTTTTTTAATTAGTTAAAAGAAATTCCTGAGGCTTTCAGCCCAGCCCATATTTAACCTGCTCTGGCTTGCTCTATTTTCCAGCAAGCAGCCTCACAGGAATGCCATCCATTCACAAAGTGAACTGGTACCTCAGCTAATAATTCAGTGACAGTTCAGTGACATAGTCAAGCTGCCATTCTTCATGTGTGTGAGTATGTATGCGTGCGCCATTGTTTATATATACACATATATATGGAGAGAGAGAAAGAGAGAGGGAGAGAGAAAGAGAGAGGGAGAGAGGGAGGGAGAGAGATTGGTCTTAAATGTAGTTTCTTCAGTATTCTTTCCTTAGCAACCTCTGCTTTCAGTGACTTGAATTGCCTACTCAGTGGAAGAACCTACAGTCAATCATTGCCATCTTAAGCTGTTGTCCTGCATCACATGTTTCTTTCCAAAATACACCAAGGGATTGATTATCATCTAGGAGTTTTTGCATCTTCATCCCACCTCATACCTCTTCCTCTTCTCACTTAGAATTGTCATCACACAATTAGTCTACTTTATTTAAGCATGCACTTTCTCTCCCTAATTTAAACTTTAAAATAAGGTCCTTGAGTTTAACAGGGTCTGTCTCATACCTATCTAGTTCTTCCTCAGTACAGCATCTTACACAGGATTAGAGATTTAGAATAGGAAGGGACGAACCCTGGAGGCCATGTATTTCAACCCCGTCCTTTCACAGGTCAGGAACATTGTGTAGAATTTAGAGGTGGTGGGGACCTTCGAAGACATCTCTTCTTTGGATAAAGAGACTGAAGCCCAAAGGTTAAGTAACTTGCCTGAGGTCACACAGGTAATAAGCAAACAGAATTTGAACCATTCCCTCTGTGATTTTGCCCTTTTTCTGTATCCCTAGTGCTCAGCACGGTGCCCAGCATGCCATAAGTACTTGATAAATGCTTTTGACTGACTCCAAATACATCCTCCTTTCCTCTGCAGAATGATAAATCTTTGTGGAAATGTTCCTTTGTGTTCATTTTTACTACCCAGTTAGATTTATTGTGAGGTAGTAAAATTAATAAGAAAAAGAAGAGCTTCCTTCTATATAGTGTTTTAAGGTTTACAAAAATATATATAGCAAAAATGCGAAAGAAAAGAGCTTGGAGTGGGGAATCCAGATGCCAACTGGAGCACTTGCTGTTTCTGTTGTGGTTTGTCCTTCGTTTTAGAGGAAGACCATTGATGTCACAGGGGATGTCTTGGACTTGAGTGTGAATTGGATGTAAGTGAGGCAGCTGTGCAAAGTTGTCTGTCTGTGGCTCAGTGCATTCAGTCAAGTCACAAATGCCTTCATCTGTAAATGGGGACAATACCTAACAGGGTCATTGTGAAGAAATCTCTTTGTAAAACTCAGGGCTTCCAAGATGTCAGCAATTTAGTGTTATTGTTCTGTGGTCTCTGTACTCCAACCTTCACCCCCACCCCCACCCCAATACTGGACACATGACAGGTACCCAAAGAGTATTTGTTGAGCTGTTTGTTGATATCGTCCTTCCACCCTTTTCAGCATGTTGCCTTCTCTTCCTACCCAGCCCCACTCCCCGGTCCAAGGCTTACCTCCTTCAGCGATAGTGTGAGAAGAAATTAGTATTCATAAACGATTATTTAAAAAATGAAATACTGTTTCATTATATGTTAACATATACCCAATTTATCCAGAGGACATTTTGGAAAGAAGAGATGAAGGGAGGGAGGGAAGGAAGGATTATTAAACACTTACCATGGGACAGACACTATGCTTAGCACTTTGCAAATATAATTTCACTTGAACCTTATGACAATCCTGAGAATTAGGTGCTATTATTTATCCTCATTTTACAGTTAGGGACACTGAGTCAGACAAAGGTTAAGTGACTTTGTCCAGCTAGGAAGTATCTGAGGCTAAATTTGAACTCGGGTCTTCCTAACTCCCAATCCAGCACTCTTATCTCCTGGGCTACCCACCCACATACTTGGAAGAACTGCTGTGCCATGAAAATATGAACCAACACTAGTCAAAGAAGCAGAAGACATTAATTCTGTTTCTGGGGCATGAATTCCCACATCAAGATATTCTACTTGATGTGGGAATGATATGTTTAAATGCATTTAAACTCGCTTATCTGTGAGCAGAGTTTTGTCCATATGTGAGCTGCCTTGGAGGCCCAGTTTTGCTACCCTGCTAATCTGCTTGCCCTTGGACCAGGAATTTATCCTCCTGGACCTCAGTTTCTTCTTCTGCAAAATAAGGTGATCACTAAAGGCCATCTTAGCTTCAAATCCTGTGGTCTAAACTTATACCAAAGTCAGAACTTCTGTAACTTCTTTAATATGTAGCTTTGAGTGGCCTTGGTTATCTGGCATTGCAGATCACTTCAGGTAAAAAAGGGTCTTGCAGCTTGGAGGAGTTGAAGTTAAAGGTAACATGGTGATCACAGAAGCAACAGCTAATGATATTTAGGGCAGAAACAGAAACATGAGACAGATATAAAACTTCATCTTCTCCTGAAGTTCTATTCTGATGCCATTTCATATAGTAGAGGGGATGCTGGACTCTTATGCTACAGCAGAAGGCCCTAGCAAGACTTCATAACCTGGCAAGGCTTTGTGTTCTGGCCTGGTGACAGACTGTGTGTCTGTTATTCAAGCCCTAGCCTACCTAAGCTTGAAAAGGGTCAACACGTAGTTGGGTACAGATTGATGAATTGTTCAGACACAGTAGTCATCAAACAAATTTGTGTTTCCCAGATTAAAAACTCCTATCCTGTTAGAATGTGAGCTCACTGAAAGAATGAACTGTCTTGCTTTCTATCTGTATCCAAGTAAGTACTTAGGAAACATTTTTTTCATTTATTCATTCAAAGAACTATTGAGTTGTAGAGAGGGGTTGTAATATGAGTCAGTGGAGGGAGGACCCATATGGATGAAATCATAGGTGCTTAAACTTTTGAAGCGTAAAACTGCATGAACACATGGTCTAGCCATCAGTGTGCATCATCATGACTGTAGAGTTGTCCACAAAAAATTTTTTTTAGATTAACTGTATTCTCAGTGGAAATCAAATAAATTGCTGTGCTTGGTCTTGGTCCCCAAGAAAAGAGGAAGAAACCTACATCTGTCTTTGGTAGATGGGAACACAGGTACAGGATGCTTTCTCAGAAGGAACTTTGTTGGGTGAGTTTGGCCAACAAAGGGTAGGAGGATTGAGGTCAGGGGTGGTATGCTGAGAAATGTTTCAGAGGTTTAAATAGAAGCTTGGGAAAAAGAAATCTATGAGGCTTTTTAGCTTAAAGATGAAAACTTCCATAATCTGGAAAATTCATTTTTATTGAGTACTGAACTTCATTCCCTTACTGTTACTCTACTCAGCAATTTGCCTATATGAATAATGTTATAAATTTAACCAGTACAGGAAAAGAATTTATTTATGGTGCCTTGATTTCCCCACCTGTAAATTAGGCTACAAATCTCAAGTTAGAAACATATTTTTGTTCCTTTGGGTATCAGGGAAATATGGTAAGAGCCTGGGCTTGTGAGGACATCAAAATAGGGAACTATGAGGTGGAAAATCCATTTACCGATGCAGTTCCTCTATAACTTAAAGTCTTAGTGGTCGTCAGTAAGAGGTTAATGGAGTCATAGCCAGAGTCATACAGTGGGTACATGTCAGAGGCAGGATTTGAACTCATGTTTTCCTGACACCAAGGCCCTCTCTTTATCCTTTCCCTCTCCCATCAAATGTGTATAGCCATAAAAAATATATGCATGGAAAGGACAGTAAGAACGTTATTAATTCTATCATAATTCTAATGTCAGATGCCCCAAAAATCTTAGTGAAGTTTTAAGCTATTGAAATTGAAAGGTGCACTAACACTTTTGGGAAACCCTTTATAAAGACATGGTTTTTCATCTGTCATGGCTCTCCTGAGAATGTGGTTCCTCTGAGATGACTCTTTTATCCCACGTGGTACCTTATCAGGTGGCATGAGCCATATCTAATAAAGTATATCTCTGATAACACAGTGACCACATGGGGTCTTAGGTTTTTGATCCTCCTATACTCAGGGTATTTGTTCAAGAAATATAGAATGGGATTCTCCCTGACTTCCAAGATCCCTGAAGACACAGTCCATCTCGTGTCTTTGTAGGCAGGAGGCCCAGCAGGGTCCCTGGCACATAGGGGGAATGTGATGAATGTTTATTAGGTTTGACCAAATGAAGTCACGAGGCCGTAATGAAGGATATAAAAGAAGACATACCTTAGATCTTAGCCTTGGAGAAGGTTTCAGCCTTGTTCAGAAACTTTTAAATAGACATAGTAAATTACCTACATGGTGTCATTGTTAAATTCTAAAATGATTATCTGAATTAATTCTTAATAGTAATTATGACTGGCGCTTACATAGTACTTTAAGGTTTGCCAAGCACTTTACAGAATCTCATTTGATCCCTAGAACAACCTGGGGAGGCAGGTGCTGCTCTTATGCCCATATGACAGATGAGGAAACCAAGACCAACCAAGGTTAAATGACTTGCCCAGGGTCACACATCTGTTAAGTGTCTAAAGTCAAATTTGAACTCAGGTCTTCCTGACTCCAGACACTAAGCGACCTACCTGCCAGGATCCAAGTTTATGTGTTTGAGCATTCATTACTTCTTAGTCCATGACAGAATCAGTCACCCAGTTGCTGACTTACATAAAGCAAGGTTTAGTGCAGACAGTTTACAGAGTATATTAAGAAACCTTGGCCAGTTTACATGTCAACCTTGGCTTCAAGGGACCTGAAATGAAAGCGAGGCTTCTGTGTTTCCAGTCCAGGTCATTAATAGGGAAGGAAACACTCCCAACAAGCCGGAACCTTCTTCATCTTCCCCAAACGTTAAACAATGCATTTATAAATCCGTAATAGGCTCCAGGATTCTTTTAAATGTGTGTCAACCTTATGCGTGTGCATTAACATACTCATATGTGCCCACCATGGATTCTGGAATTGTTTCCTAAAAATTACTAAAAAGCTATTAGAGAAATATTCCTTGCAACAAAGTGTGTACATTTCATAATCCAAAGTCCCCTTCTCCTTAATATCCTTCTTCCCATCCTTCTCATTCTTTTTCTCCTTTTCTCCTCCTTTTTTCTCCCTCTTTTCTGTTCATTCCTCTCCTTCTACTATCTGCTTTTTCTCCCTCTTCTCTCTTCCTTGTTTTCTTCCTTCTCTCTTCCTTTTCTCCTTTTCCATTCTTTTCCTCCTTTTCCTTCTCTTCCTTTTCTCATCTCTCTTTTTCATTCCTCTTCCTTCTTTTCCCCCTTTCTCTTTTCCTCCTCCCTTTCTTTCCTTTTTCACTCTTCCTTTTCTCCCTTCTTTTCCTTTTCCTCCTCTCTTCCTTCTTTTCTTCTGTTTCTCGTCTTTATTTTCCTCCTTGTCCCTGCTTTTCCTCCTTTTCCTCCTTCTGCTCTACCTCCTCTACTTCTTTACTTCTTCCTTCACCTCTTTTCCTCCTCCTTTCTACCTTCTTTTTCTTCTTCTCTTTCTTCATCATCTTCTCCTTCATCCCCTTCTTTTCTCCTCTTATAAATGAATCGGAAAAATAAATGAATGACTAATATTAGGAGGTTACTTATCTATTATTACATTTAGGCCACAAGGTGACTAATTAAAAGGAATGTGGGCTGGAGCACTGCCACGAATCCGCTCGCTTGATTGAGAGGGCCACAGGCTGAAGCCGATGATTGTGCGTGACAGATTCTAGGAACAATGAGCCTGCGCACAGATCATACAAATGAAGCGCGCTTGTCTAAATTACACACACCAACAACGGGGTGGCCTACAGGCAAACAAAATGGTTAAACAATACATAATAAAGTTTTTATTTGGTATTTCCTGTGAAACTGTGCCAGTTGCCAGGGAGTGTACTGTATTTTTCTTCTGCTGCATTAATTGTTGACTACAGCTGGCAAAGAACCAAACAGGGACAGATAAGAAAGAAAAAATGGCATCTGGACATTAAAGCCCCGATGGCAGGGGGGAGTGGGGGGCAGAGGCACAAAAAATTACAGCATATATCTGGAATTTTCCAACTAACGATGTGCGGATGTGGTAGCACGAGGGAGAAAGAGCCAAACTGAGCTGGCTTTGTTCGCTAGGAGAGGCCCCCCCCCCCCAACATTCCTGCGCGCTGTGCATACTTTGGCTCCTCTTGTATAGCTCTAACTTTATGCTGAACATGGACCAGCTCAGTTGTTCCTGCATACATCTAATGATTTTGCTGCAGAAATTAAAGCTTTGGGAACACTTCTAGGCCATTAGGATTTAGAAAATTGCTTCTAACTGCTCCCTGCCTAAAAACTTTTTTTTTTAAAATGATGTGTAGTTACCCTATCAGAAGATGGCAACAATTATTGTCTTTGATTTCACAACTTTCTTCTTTAAAGAAAAAAAAAGATTCATTTATGCAGATGCCAAATAGAAACTGTTTTTCAAAGCTTAGGCAAAAAAGACACCCCAAGCTTTTAAACTTCCCAAAAAGTGAAATGTTTTCTAACCTTTGTGACAAAATAGTTGTGATAGGACTGTTTCCACATTCTGTTAAAAAATAATGTGTGAAATAACATTATGGAAATATTCACCCAATGAGATCTGGAGACCCTTTATGGAGCCACTGTTTTCACTGTTCAAGGAGAAGAGAGATCACTGACAAGAAAGTGACACACACCTGCCATGTACAAAATGAAGGATCTTGTAACTTACAAGTTACCTATAACAGAGGGTTGTTTGTTTGAATTCTTGTCTACAATAATCAAATAAAATACCTTAGAGTATTTGTCTCTTCATCTTTCCAGATTGTGCCGTTTTAGAACATTCTCTCCCTTTCCTCTTCTACTAGGTATAGTTTTACTATGATCTGCATGTCTTCTATATCTTGAAGTGATCATGAAAGTTATGAGACATCTTTTTGGTTTTTCCTTTGCGTGTAGTTTTATGTGTTTACTCAACCACCAGGAAGCTCTACCACGGTAAGGAAAGGATCAGTAATAACAGACTAGACTTGGTGTGGACATGAAAGAGGAGGGGTGGTCTCGAAGATTGTTGTTAAATGTTCTTGGAGATGCTAGAACGGTAAATCACTATAATCATCAAAAGCATTCATTAAATGTCTGTTAGTCCAAAGACATTGGGATTCTAACTATCCCTATTCCCTACCTAGTAGAAGACAAAGAGATGATGAAAGGATTGATATACTTTAGAGTAATTACCAAAAAATTGTGTAAATTCATCAAGTCCATGGATCAGCAGGTAATCTCAGTATAACCAAAAAAGGATCCGTTCATATTTGAATGTTAGATTCCCAAAAGAGCCATGTTAATCATAGGATTACAGAAGTAAGCTATGCATGAAACTTTTCATGTCATAGAATCATATGGGCCCTTGTCTAACCCCTTTATTTTATAGGTGAAGGACTAAATCCCAGAGAGGTTCATTGTCATATCTAAGGTTTTGTTGTTCAGTGGTTTCAGGCATGTCCAAGTCTTCGGACTCCGTTTGGGATTTTCTTGGCAAAGATACTGAGGTGGTTTGTCATTTCCTTCTCCAGCTCATTTTGTAAATAAGGAAACTGAGGGTAAGTGACTGACCTAGAGTCACCCAGGTAGTGAGTGTCTGAGGCTGGATTTGAACTCAGGTGTGCCTGATTCCAGGCCAAGCCCTTCATTCATTACACCACCCAGCTTTTGCTGAGCTAAGATTAGAATCCAGATTCTCTGACTCCAACCCTATTGACCACAACTACTCCATCTACTTTGCACCATTTTTCTTTTTAATTTTCTTCTTCCCTTTTAAAAACTCCCTTAAAGTTTGAAACTATTTTAATGGAAGGGAGAATTTTTTCTGAGTCATCAACCTTTCTCTCCCTTCCCCTCCCAAGTAACTAAAAGTGCTCTGCACTCAAGTGAAAACAGTACTGATGTTGATGGCATGGAGAGTGTTTCTACATTTTTTTTAGCCTACCAAAATTCTTGCAGGCCATTCAGATTTTTAGTATTCCTTTCTATGATGAGCACCATTCCATTACCATGGAACACATTCCTTGTATCAGTGTCCTACAAGGGCAGTCAGGATGAAGTGGATTATAATTACGGAGCATCAATTCTTTGGACACCCAGCATTTCACACCTGTGATACTTCACACATTTGGTTTGAAACTTACTGGGTTGCCCTTGGAGGAGGTTATATGTCACAGAATTTTGAGAGTACCTCATTCATTCAAATATTTATTAAGAGCCTGATATATTTGTGTGCATGTCATATTGCAGTGGGGAAAGAGGGAGAGGATTTGGAACTCAAAATTTTAAAAAACAAGTGTTAAAAAATATTTTTACATGTAATTGGAAAAATTATACACAGAGAGAGAGAGAGAGGAGAGAGAGAAACAACTATGTGTGAGGAATGATATTTAAACAAGGAATTTGAATGGATGAATGAAAGAGAGTAATCATTGATTAAGCACCTACTATGTGTCATGCACTATCAACCTTGGGAGATACGTGGTTTAATTTTCCCTATTTTACAATTGACAAAACTGATTGAGGCAGAAGTTAAGTGACTTGCCCAGGGTTACACAGGTAGGATGTTTCTAAGGCTGGATTTGAACTCAGGAGCTTCTGACTCCAGACCTCATTTTCTATTAATTGTCCCACCTAGCTGCCTAATAAAGAAGCATTTATTAAATGCTGACTGTGTGCCACACAGTGTGCTAGGCATGCAGCGGCAATGCAGAGAGTAACATACCTGATGTCAGGTATGGATGACATGAAGCCTGGCCTGGGACCAGCTGCAGGTAGTGGGTTAGGGGAGTTTGCATTCATTTACTCTCAGGCAGAAAGTTCCAAAACTGTCTTTATTCATTCACTTTGAAATAGATTGCAAAATACCAGATCGGTGTTGGGGTCTTGTTATCCAAATTGCTCTTATGCTGTGGTCAATTATGATATAACATTATAACTGCCCTTCCTTCCCCCCCCTAGAAAAAACCATGGCACTCCTGGGAACAGGCATCCCCATCTATCCATGGCAAAATGCCAATTCTGGTCAGTGTACATTTAAATGACACATTTCTGTGTCATTTAAGCAAACACATGTGAAGAACTTAAATGATGTTTACTATTGGGAGCCATTTTTGGTGGGGAGCAATTACATGGGATATAGAGTAGCTACCTAGCACATTTGAAACTGGATATCTCTTAGGTGTCTCAAATTCAGCACATCCAAAACTTAGTTCATTATCCCTCCCTACAAACACACCCAGTTTCCAAACTACTCTATTTCTGTCAAAGATATCATAACTGAATTTGTTACCTTGATGTATCCTCAACTGCTCCCTCAGGCTACACATTCGGTCAGTTGCTGGATCTTACCTTTCCTATCTCTACAACATCTCGTGTGTCTGACCTCTTCTCTCCACTCACGTGGCCATAACCTTAGCCTGCAATCTCATCATCACTCCTCTAGATTACTTCAACGTTTTGTTCTCCCAGCCTCGTCTCTCCCCACCCCAGCCCATCCTACCCACTTGAGCCAAAGTTACCTTATGTAAGTGCATGTCTGATGACATCACTCTTCTCCTCAATCAACTTCGGTGGCCTCTAAAACCAAATATAAATTCCTCTGTTTAGCTTTTTCAAAGCCTTTTGTAAACTTGCCCCAAGCCATCTTTCTAACCCCTCGTGCATCATTCCCCCAACCCTGGCCCACATGCTCTCTGCAATCCAGCTGAACAGTTTTTGTCTCTGGTCCTTACCTTTGATGCACTGTCTCTGTCTGAGTACCTGGGAGCCAACCATCCCCCAGACCTGGAATGTGCTCTCTCTTCTCTTCCATTTCATAGATTTTTCTCCCTTCAATGACACCATCTACATCCTGATTCTCCCCAATCTCCATCACCCTCCCTCCCTAATGATTTTTTTATGTTTAACTGTTTCGTATTTGTTCTGTTAACATTCTATCAGTGTCTTCCCAATTAGAATGTAAGCTCCTTGCAAGTAGGAGTCATTTCATTCTTTGTATTTGTATTTGTTATTCTCAGCATCTGGCATGTAATAAATGATTGGTGGCACTACCCAGCTTCTACTGGTGGCCCCAGGAACATATGGAATTTAATTCAGCCAACAGTTATTCAGAGCCTACTATATGCAAGCTTTCAGTGAAGTCAAGAAAGACCAGTCCCTGATTTCATGCATCTTCTAATCTTTAAAAGAAAGATCTGACTCTGCCCATGTACTAGAAAGTAAGATTCCATAAGTAGAGAACTTTGACCCATCCAGTCAGCGGGGGGGTTAGTGAGAGGCAGTAGGTGCCTCAGTGGATAAGGCAGTGGGCCTGAAGTCAGGAAAACCTCAGACACTTACTAGCTCTGTGGTCCTGAGCAACTCATTTAACTCATGTCTTCCTCAGTTTCCTTAGCTATAAAATTGGGATGATATAGCACCTACCTCCCAGAGTTGTCGTGAGAATCAAATGAGACTGTATCTCTAGTAACACAGTGCCTGGCATTAATACATGCTGGGGGTTTGGGTTTTTGTCCCCTGAGCATCAATAAAATATCCTTCAATGTGAAATGAGGAGGGCTATGTGACCTCCCTTTCAACTACAGAGCTGTGATCCTGTAACAAATCACTTCTGTCTCCTCACCTATAAAATGAAAGGGTTTGAACTGGACTCACTGCTAGGTCTACTGGAAATCCTAGGATGTGTACACAGATTTCTCTGTTATAAAATAATACCTGGAAAGTGCATGGGAGAGGCATGCTCTGTGAGGTCTGTGGGCCCAAATTTAAGTTGACATCAGCTCCAGAAATGTGGTGGGAGGGGGAGGGGCGTATAGACAGCTAACCCCCTCATTCCTTGTGTGCTTTTGCCTGTTTCTGTTCAGCTCCTCTGGAGTAGGGATGTTAGCAATTTAGCCTGGCTTTCATTTTAAGCACTATTCTACTCGGAGGATCTCAATCGGAAGCCCCCACTGCCACTAGCCTGGATTTCATTGGCCCAGCCAGGGAAAAGAGCATTTCTGCATAAATTGGATGCTTCCTTCTCCCCTGGAGACTCAATGTGCTCATGTTTCACAATCCCGGAGCCTGGAAGCTCAAGTCCACAGCCTGTCTAACGCTGGAAACTTTCACTTTGTAGAACACAGTGGCTCTGGCACCTCTAGCTCCCCAACCACACCGAGCTCATGGCCAGGGAGCTGGTTCGCCTGCCCAGCTTCCTGAGCCAATGGGTTTGGTGGCTACTGATGTTGACATCAAAAGCTGATGCATGTGTTCTAGGGAGCTGCTCCCCAGAGAAACGTATTGCAGGCTTGGGGTTTTTTCCTTCATCTTCTTCCCCAGCCACCCACGCACACAGAACCCAAAGGGTTAACCAGAGAGCCACTCTGAAAACAGAGGCAGAAGGTCATTGTCGGCAACAGCAAAGGCTTTTTTTTTTTTAAGCCTGCCATCCACAGCCTTTCACCCTGCATTTCCCACCCAGGGGATTGTAAACATTGGCTTCTAGCCACCAAATCCTCCCAGCACAAAGCTGCTCTTTCCTTTGGGTCATATATGTTGAGGCTTCCTTGGGGAACCCTAATTGTCCAGCCAGAGGGACAAAGGCTCTGGTCATGGAAGAAGAGAAAGAGGCAGGAGGAGGAGAAAAGAAGGGGCATGTCTCCCACTGGCACTGGAGAGCAGCAAGATGGTTCACCAGGGCTTCCCCTGCAGCAGAACGGCTGCTCTTGGTGAGACTTTCTTCCCAAGTCAAAAGAATGTGTAGAATGCTGTTACTTAATCAGAACCCAGAAGACAGCTTTATCTGCCAGTTGTTGGTAACCAGCAGTACTGCTCTTATCTCTTTGTCCTTTTGGCTAATCCAGTGCCAGCGATAGGCCTACTAGTAATAGGAGGGTACTTATTACCTTCAGCACTGTTTTTTCTCCCTTTGGAATGCCCCAATAAAGGACCTCCTTCCCCTCACTTTTAAAATAAAATTGAGTCTTCCCAGCCCCAGAAAGCCCCACTTTCCAATATTTAAAACACACTAGAATCACTTCATATGTTTCAGAGATCTTTTCTATCATATAAAATAATTTTTGGATTCTTCAGCCAACCACAAACAATTGGCTCTTCATCATAAAAGTCTTCCTTCGTTGAACTTCCTGGTAGGGGTAGAATGGAATCATATATCTAGGCTTCCAGTTTCAAAATTTTAAAATATGAAACATGGAGTTAATTGCCTTTTGAATATACATAATTTTGTGTAATTTTACTCACATTTCTCTTCTGCTTGGTCATTTTAAGGACATGGATGGAGAATTCATTTTGACAGATCCATATGTAGCAGGAGGTGGAGCCAGGACAAACTTACCCTGTATCATTCCATTTGCCTCTCCTCTATTTCTGGAGATGCTTATAACTCAGGGGAGGCCTAAGACTTTGTCCTTTCTTGTACAACTTCCAGAGAATATGTTGTGATTAAGTTTTGCCCTAGTGGATTGCAGACCTCAGTTTCCATAGCTGTAAAATGGGTGTGACTGTAATAGTATCTACCTCATGGTGATCTGGTAAGATCCAGTGACTTTCAAGTGCTTTGCAGAACTTTGATTTCATTTGTGTAGCAAATTCACAGCAAGGAAATTACCCACATAAACAACTGCTTTGCACTTTGTGTAGTCTTAAAAAGTTGATTGAAGTTCTGAAGTGTTAAGTGATTTGCCCAGAGTCACACAGTACAAATATTCCTAATTCTGAACCTGGATCTCTGACTACTTATTGCAAATCCTAAACCACTATATATAAATATCGGCTGTTCTGCTATTATCTTTATTATAAGGTAGAAACTGTGATTTGCTCATCTTTAGTGCCTACTACAGTTCCTTTATGTAATCAATAAACATTACTTGAATTGGACAACAGTACTAGCTGGACAAATTGACCAAAATGAAAAAAGATGGAAAGAATCTGTGATGGAGGGGTTGTGAAATCAGATATACTGACGTTGTTGCTGGAGTGTGAATTGACCCAGCAGCTATTCTGGAAAGAATAATTTGGAATTATATGAAGAAATAACTGTAATATTCATACCTTTTGAGCCAAGCCAAGGCAAGGAGGTCATTAACAAAAACAAAAGCCCTGTCTGCTCCCAAATATGTTTAGGAACACTTTTTACAATAGCAAAGAACTAGAAACAAAGTATACACCCATCAAATGGCTAATAAGAAATATATTGTGGTATATACATGTAATGGAATATGACGGTATTATTAGACACTATAAGATGATTACAGAGAAGCATTAAAAGATGTGTACAGAGTGAAGTAAGAAGAACTATGAAGGGTATACGAAATGTCCGCAACAATGAAAATGGAAAGAATTACAACCACCAGTACTAAGTGCCATGAAATGATAACTAAACTTGACTTCAGAGAAGAAATTCTGCTTCTTTGGAGAGGTGGGGGAGCCATGAATGTGGCCTGAATGAAACATCAGCCTTTTAAAAAATATATTGGTTAGAGCTTTTTTTAAATTCCCCTTTCTTGTTTTGTATTCTTTGCTATAAATGATGTATTTCTGGGAAAAGAAGAGAGAGGGAGGGAGGAGAGGAAGAAGAGGAAGAAGGAAGGATGGGAGGGCAGAGATGCAAGTGATACAGAAAGAAAAGACATTAATAAAATTATTTTAAAACAAAAATTGTACTTATAGAGCAATTCACGTTACCTGGTTTGATCCACACAACTCTGTGTCGTTATTCCCATTTTATAGATGAGGAAACCTAGGCTGAGGTTGTGACCAGCCCAAAGTCATTCACCCTTGTAAGTGGCTGGAGCAGGATTCGAATGCAGATCCTGCTGATTCCCATTGCAGCATTCTATCACTTGTGCTATGCTTGCCCATCCATGTGACATGGAAGGATTTTAACAGTCATCGTTCTTCAGGATGACTGTAGGAATTGGGCCTCCATTCTGAATACACCAGTAAGCCACCAGTGATCCCTTACCCACAGTGTAATCATCACATCCTCTCTGTGAGCCTGCAGGATCAGCTGATGTGTGAGCTTGTCACTCTTTGTGGCTTTGCCCCTTTGCTCACACTAGACCTCCTTATAAGTGCCTTCATGATGCAAGAGCCTCACACTGAGCTGTCTGAGATCATGGTTTCTCTATAACTGGACTCTGGAAGCTGGCTAGGGTTATGTAGAATATTTCAAAAGTACAGTTAGACATTAGGTTTTGGAGGGAAATCACTGAATTTTTGCTCATTGTTTATGAGCTTGTATGAGGATTTATGAGCAGCTAGGTGGCACAGTAGTTAGAGCGCCGGGCCTAGGGTCAGGTAGAGTCCTCTTCCTGAGTTCAAATCTGGCCTGAGACATTTACTATCTTTGTGACCCTGAGCAAGTCCCTCAAACCTGCTTGCCTCCGTTTCCCTATCTGTAAAATGATCTGGAGAAGGAAATGGCAAACCACTCTAGTATCTCTGTCAAGAAAACCCCAAACGGGGTTACACAGAGTCAGACATGACTGAAGAACAACAATGAGAATTATATTTCTGAATCTGGTTCCGTTTTTCCTCTCCTGTTTCAGAATTACACTCTCATTTTCACCCTTACAGTGCTGCTATATTTGGTATGATCGAGGCCTATTACAGAAAACTATCAGCACTTCTTTCTGCAATGGGACAACGTGTTAAACTCTATTACGGCCAAAACTTTAAGTTCTTGCCTTCTTGTTACTAACAATGATTTTTTTTTTAATTGGAAATCATAGATACAGGTCATTCTTACCCCAAAAGCTTCCACGACCATAAAAAAACTCCATGAAGAGTTAGTCACTGGTGTCTGGCTAAATATTTGTATTTCTATTCTCATTCAGATGAATAACATCTGGACTCTTTTATTTGATGCCTACTGTATGCTGAGCACTGAGCCAGGCAGGGGCCATAAACCATTATCATTGGCCCTTAGGAAGCTCACAATTGAGTTGAGAAGAGAGAACATAGATTAAAAAACAGAACAAAACTCATAACACCTATCTTCCTGAAGTACCAAATTAATTGATAAAGACTATGAATACTGCAGGACTTCAAAGAAGAGAGGGCTTCCAGCATCCCATCTTTTGTCGTTGTTGTCCAGTCATGTCTCACTTTTTGTGACCCCGTGGACCAGAGCACAGTAGGTCCTTCTATCCTCCACTCTCTCTTGAAGTCTGTCCAAGTTCATGTTCATTTTTTCTGTGACAGTATCCATCTCATGTTCTGCCATCCCCTTTTCCTTTTGCCTTCAATGCTTCCCAATATCAGGGTCTTTTAAGAGTCCCTTTTTCTCATTATGTCGCCATAGTATTTAAGCTTCAGCTTTAATAGCTGACCTTCTAGTAAATAGCCTGGATTAATTTCTGTCGTATTGACTAGTTGGATCTCCTTGCAGTCCAAAGGACTGTGAAAAGTTTTCTCCAGCCCCCCAGTTTGAAAGCACTGATTTTGTAGCACTCAGCTTTCCTTATAGTCCATCTCTCAGCCATACATTGCTACTGGAAAAACCATAGCTTTGACTATACTAATCTCTGTCAGAAAGGTGATGTTTCCCTTTTATTCATCTGTAAAATGAAAAGTCAGACTAAATCATAGGATCACACAGACAAGAGCCTTGAGCTCTTCTAGTCAACTGAGTTTAGGTGCAGAGACTTCCCCAAGGACACACAGGTATTTAGGGAGAAGGCAGACAGAAAGATAAAAGAAATGTACTATTTCAAAGTTGTGTATCTGTGTATACTCTTTGCAAAGTAAAATCTCGTGTAGTCTTGGTTCTAAAATGGGTAACTTTGTATCATTTCCATGGCTAATAAATGACAAAATTCAAAGAGCATTTACCATCACAAACTGAGAGGGCTAATCTTTTTTGCAGACATCTGCTTTTTAATCTTGGAAATTCAAGCAGTAAGTTTAGCATGATGGGAACACTCCTCGTTTAGGGAAACCAAGCACTAACCAAGCAGTGTGCTAGTGCTAATTGACAGATCCCACTAAGGCATGCTACATCTCTTCCCATTAGGGCCAATTAGTCACATTTTTGTTGCAAAATTTAATTTACAGCAACTTTCTGGTGGCCAGCACTTTCATATGGCAGAGTTCCTCCTTTCAGCCTTTTCCTGAATGACCGAACTAGTAAGATGGAAATGCTCATTACCTCTGCAACACAGTTGTTTCCCCAAGTCTCTAGTTATCTTTAAGCTTTTTAAAAACAGATACTTTGAAGGATTAACCTTTGTGGCTGAAGCTTTCTATAAGTCGGAGGATTTATCATTCATGATAATTATAGCAAGTCTTTCCTTAAAGAGATGGACTCCCTCTACTGGTTCTGATTCTGAAAGAAGACCTTTTAATAAGGTAATGCCTGAGAGCTCCTGTAATCTAGTTCTGGAGTTTTGGGAGACTTAATTAAAAGTCTAAAGCTAAACTTTAATTCTTGCATTAGGGGATATAAAATCTTTGGAATCAATAAAAGAAATTTAACTTTTTTAGTTTACTAGTATTCTAGGAGTCATTTAATAACTAAGAAAGCTCAGTTCTCAATTTGTATCTTTTAATTATGTAAGCCCAATCACAGAGGTTCTTAATCTTTTTTTGTATTAGGGACTAGCTAGGTTGCAGTAAATGGAGCCCTAGGCCCAGAGTCAGAAAGATCTGAATTTAAATCTGTCTTCAAATACTTGGTAGCTGTGTGACTCTGAGGAAGTCACTTAACCTCCATCTACCTCAATTTTCTTGAGCACCTGCCTCCCAGCATTTTTATGAGGATAAAATAAATGAATACTTGTGATTTGTAAAACTTAGGGCCCTAAATAAATGCTATTTATTATGATGATGATGGCCCCCTTGGCAAAGCCTATGAACCTCATCCCAGAAGAATCTTTTTAAGTTCACAAAATGCTTAGTGTTACAAAGGAAACCCATTGAAATAAAATTATAAATATATTTGTTTTTAAAAAAAACAAGTTCATGAACCCCAGGTCCTGTCCTGTAATTACATTCCATAGTTCATTACATGTAGCCATACCAAGTGCTCAGTAGATATTCATTGATTAAAGTCACTTTTCATTCTACAAAGGCAGATGACTCATGTGCATTTCAATTTCATTGAAATAAAATGTAATGGAATGATTGTTACTCTAACACCTCTATATTAACAAAATCCTTTGTTAACCTCTACAGCTACAGTCACCTTTTTATTCTGGTGCACAAGAAAACCTAAAAAACTGGAATTTTTCCTGAGCTCTCTCTATGTAAGGAGATGAAACGTTATTATCAGTTGATATCAGAGACTTAATTTTTAAAAAAAAAACAAAACAACTCACTTTTCAAGGTTAGAACAAGTTTATTAGTTCAGTCTCCTACACCTGCTATTTGGTTGTCTTGATACAGCCACTGGCCCAGGGGACAAGTGCATCTTCTCTCATTAATAAGCCCCAGCTTAGGACTCATACTAGAACAAATGGGTTCCATCCTGTGGGGTGTCGCCATTTTTCCAGTTATGTCCAACTCTCCATGACCTCATTTAGGGTTTTCTTGGCAGAGATACTGGAGTGGTTTGCCATTTCCTTCTCCAGCTCATTTTACAGATGAGGAAACTGAGGCAAACAGGGGGAAGTGACTTATCCATGGTCACACAGCTGATGTCTAAAGCTGAATTTGAACTCAGGAAGATGAGTCTTTCAGGTTCCAAGCCCAGTGCTCTATCCACTGCACCAACTATTTGCCCTTACTCCTGGGTGAGCCTGGCTTCTAAAGAGCAGACTTAGGTTTTTTCTCATTTTCTCCAGGGAAAATCGACTACAAGATGAGGTCATTGGACTAGATGATTTCTAGAGTCCTAGCTCTAAATCTCACTCTAGGAATAATTTTGATTTTATATCTATTTCAAAGAAAATCTAGAGACTCACCGCTAATCTGTACTGACATCAAGATGGCCTTCAAGAATCACAGAATTGCGAAAAGTACCTCAAGCAGGTAGCCAGCCTCTGACGAGCAATCAGTCCCCTCCACATCTTAATCTATGATATCAATAAATGGCCCCACAATGTGTCATCCAGCCTTTGTTTGTTCAAAGACTTCCGTGAAGGAAGCCCCTCCTGACCTGTTATCTCCTGACATAGCTCTTGCCATATTTGGATACTTTGATATTTTAGGGAATTCTTTCAAAGATCAAGCTTGTGTGTGCCTTTTGGTAATTTCCACTCACTGCTCCTGGTTCTGCTTCCTGGGACCAGCAGACTGAATCCAATCCCTCTTCTACCTGCATTTTTTTTCTGTATTGTAAATGTTATAAATGTGGTTATCTCCATCTCTGCCCTTCTTCACCATACCCTGGGGACATCATCATCTCACATAACACCTGCCAACATACACTAAGAATTTCTGGACCTTACCATCTTTCCTGCTGCCAAACCCTAAGGAACATTGAATTGTTCCAACCTATAACATACACATAAAATACATACATGCATCATACATATATATAAAATACTATATACACACACACACATATATATATATATATGCATGTGTATAGGGCAGCTAGATGATGTAGTAGATAGAGTGCTGGCCCTGGAATCAAGAGAACCTGAGTTCCAATCCAGGTTCAGACACTTAACTAGCTTAATGACCCTGGACATGTCCCTTACCCCTGTTTACCTCTGTTTCCCCATCTGTAAAATGAGCTGGAGAAGGAAATGTCAAACCACTCCAGTATCTTTGCCAAGAAAACCCCAAATGGGGTCATGGAGAATCAGATATGACTGAAATGAATAAACAATGTGTATGTACATGTATGTGTGTTTATATGCATATATATAGAAAAACTATCAGTCATCTTCACCATCCTACTTTTTTAAAATATATTTTATTATTCCCCGATTACATGTTAAAACAGTTTTTTCAGCATTAGATTTTTCTTTTAAGTTTTGAGTTCTAGATTCTATTCTGTTCTTGCCTCCCCCTTTCCCAAGACAATAAGCATTCAGATATAGGTTATACATGTGCAATCATGGAACACACTTCCATATTAGTCATTTTGTACAGTAAGTCTCAAATAAAAGAAAAAGAATGAAAGAAAGTAGAAAAATAGAATATTTCAGTCTATATTCAGACAATATCAGTTATTTCTCTGGAAGCAAAGAGTATCCTTCACCATTAGTCTTTTAGAATTGTCTTAGAGCATTGTATTGCTAAGAATAAATAGCTAGTCATTCACAGTTTTTCATTGAACAATATTGCTATTCCTGCATACAGCCTTCTCCTGGTTCTGTTCACTTCACTATGCGTCAGTTCATGGAAGTCTTTACAGATTTTTCTGAAATCATGCTGCTTGTCATTTCTTATAGCACAACAATATTCCATTATGGTCATTTACCACAACTTGTTCAGCCAATTGATGGGTATCCCTTTGATTTCCAATTCTTAAAGCTACTATAAATATTTTTGTACAGATAGGTCCTTCCCTCGCCCCCCCTGTTGTTTTTTGATGTCTTTGGGATTTCAACCTAGTAGTCATCCTGCTACTTTCAAAGAAAAACACCGACTTTAGATTTCTAGAAAGCAGCAGCATTGTTTGAAATGCATAGAATTGAAAGGTCATAATTTCCTTGAATTAATTTTGAGGTGAAAGCCAAGTATCCAAGGACTCCTATCCCTTTCTAGTCACACATAGTCTCATTGAGCAGCGGTAGAGTATTAAAGCCCTAGGAGGTAAGAGCCCTGGGGTCTGGGGCATAAGCCTGCCTTCCGTTGGTTTTTATAGCACGCATCCTCCTACCTTCACAACGGATGTACCTAGAAATACTCTGTAAATATCCTCAGTTCTGTGGTTCTTCCTAGAAACAGTTTAAATTAACTTTATGTGAAATGCTAAGGTGTATCATTAAGGACAAGTAAATTGTTTTAGTTTTTAATTTGGATACTGATGAACAGATATTCCTCTCTAATTGTTCAGGACTCTTCAACACCACCACCCCCCAAAAAAGTTTTTGAATAGTGTATAATTGTATGTATAGTGTCCAGCACAAAGTAGATAGTTAATAAATGCTTTAGTGAATGAATGAATGATCCTCAAAATAGGATTAAAAATCCTTTACCTATAAAGAAAATTAGAAAAGGGGAGTGGGAGATAATGGCTACAAAATTAGATGACCTGGATTCAAATCCTTCCCTTCCATCTTACTACTTATGAGACCTTAGGCACAATTTCCTCACTTTGAAAAATAAGGGACTACAGGGTCCTGAGGTCCCTTCCCCATTAGGTCTGTAATTAATCTTATGAGCAACCAGTCAGTCCAACTGTCTGGAAAGAGCTGAAAATGAAGATGACCTTGCCTTGCCATATCATCTCTTTTTATATCTTCCCACCCCCAGACTGTGATTCAGTATAACTGAATCTTTGAAGTAAAGCAATGTTTCTTGCTAGTGGCATAGATTGAAATAATTCATTTTAGGAGGTATGAATACTGTGTAGTGTTGAAAGTTCAGGGACTCTGAACTGTATTCCCATGCATTCGTTCTCCATTTACCTTTTCATCATTGTACCGATCCTGTGTCATTGCTTGGAGACTGAAAAAGCCAAGCTCTCACTGTTTGTTTACCTTATTCACCAAAGCAACATGCAGCTAGCCCTGATTAGACTCTGTCCTAAGCTACTGCACCCAAAAGAATCCATCATCAGGTGATTTCAGTCTTCTGGTAATGAGTCTCTTGAAAAGTTTTAGGACAAGAAGTAGGAAGAAAACTAGCATTTATAAAACTCTTTAAGGTTTGCAAGGCACTTTCCATATGTTATCTCATTTGGTCCTCAAAACAACTCTCCTGTTACTGTTCCCATTTTACAGATAGGAAAACTAAAACTGAAGAAACTAAAGGAATTTGCCCAGGATCACAGTTCGAAGACAGGATTTGAATGTAGGTCTTCTACTTCTAAGACCAGGAGTCTAGCTACTGTACCCACTGGCTGCCATCCCTCAATCATTTATTAAATCACCTACTAAGTGCTAGTCACTGCCCTCAAGTAGCCTACTTTGTTTTTTAGAAACACAACCTACGTGCTTGCATGTGTATATTAACCTACAGTGAATTTGTCTTCCAGTTTGATACTGACTTCACCTTTCAGCCTCAGTTTTCCCATCTATACTAGATTATCTCTGAAAACTCTTTTAGCTCTGACATTCTGTTCAATTCCTCCCAAGATACAAGGTCTATTCAAAGTATATAAAACCTTTTGAGAAGAGATCAGGATGCAAACTTCATTTAGGAGTTGGCATTTGATCTGAGCTTGGAAGGAGCTAGAATATATTCCAAGCACAGAGAATAGCCACCTTATACCATAAAATCAATATGACATATTTTTCAAGTTAAACTCTCATCCCCACTTGGACTTTGAATCACCTGGGCATCACCTTGGAGAAAACACAATCCATTCCAGATCACAATAAGGAATCAGAGTAGGATGGTAGTGTGTGGCCAGGCAAAGGCAAGAATGGATATATGTTTTCCTGGGATGGGATTATCCAATATACATGAGTCTATTTTCCAACCAGCAAAGCATGAATTGCTTCCCTGGGGGAATTTGGAGGTGAGGGAGGGGACAAGGATAGTTTCAGGATATATGGGTTGCTGCAACTGCATGTGACAGCCTCAGTACCTCTTACCTCCTCCTGTAGACTATGCCAGGTGAGAGCATTTTCTGTCTTATATTTCCACCCACATACCCATCCTTTTCTCCTGGTTCCAGCACCAGGTGGAGATTATAGTGATTTGGTGGGTAAGCAGAAAAAGTCTGTTTTATACCTTTGTTCTATAACAAATTCTTTCCATGCTCATTGGTTTTTTCATAAGGTCCTTCACTGATATGGAAATGCTGATAGTTCTATAGAGACAGGCTTGTTTTCTGTTGTAATTATGTTTGATTTTAAGCATTATAGAAGCTAAAATTTGGAAGTTACAAAGAGTCCTCTGGGCTATCTCCCTGTCTCTAAATAAGATTGCAACTAAATTATTCCAGAAAGATGAAAGATCTGTTTTTAAAGTTGTTCTGGAAAGGTGAAAAGAATGCATTCATTTATTAAGTACAAGTTATGTGCCAAGAACTGTACTATGCACTTGCAAAGATTATCTCATTTGGTCCTTACAAGAACCCTTCGAGGTCAATGCTGTTGTTATTCCCATCTTACAGTTGGGGAAACTGAAGTAGAAGGAAATTAAGTGGCTTTCTCAGGATCATAGCTAGTAAGTATCTGAAGCTGAATTTAAATTCAGGTCTTCTTGACACAAAGTCCAACAAGCTGTGGACTGCACCATATAGGACATTCCTTGGTACCACGTTCAGATGTATTCTCACAGTCAGAATGCTTTCTTAGGTCCAGCTTAAATTCTTAATGCTGCAATCTACTTCCCACTTTCTACTTTTCTTTCAAGTGTGGTATGGTGCAAAGAACATCAAAGGCAGGGCACCTGAGTTCCAGTCCCATCTTTAACACTTACTAACTGTATGACCTTGGGCAAGTCTTTTATTCTAATCATCAGTTACAAAATATGGGAGGTTGGATAAAATGATTTCTTAAAGCCTTTCCCTGCTGGTAGTCTGTGAATCCTGGATTTTTGTGATGACAGCTAAACAGATATCAGTGAGGTTTCTGCATCTTTTTAAATTTTCTTCTCTACGTACTGATTCAAGCGTTAGTGAGATCAACAGCATGGTTGGGTATTGGCTCCCTGCTTGGTGGTACTGACAGATGGTGGAGCAGATCCTCTGCTCCCCACAAATCCCTCAAGGTCTCTTCAGTAGGAAAATCCTGCAACTGTAGGTTTAGAACTGGGCAGACCCAAAGAAATCAGTGAAGACACTGAACCCCAGAGAGTTTTATGCCCAATTTGTGGAATGTTTTGTTGTTTCCGTTTTTGTGGGAGGGAATCCAGGAAAGGATAGAGCCCCTTTCATCTTAGGACCACCCCCCACCCCAATCCTGCCCATCTGAGGAAGATGAAACCCACAGCCTATTGAGATGTGTGAAACATTTGCCATATGGAAGACCAAAGATTCTTTTGTCAATAGTCACTTCCTCCAGAAATCTCCCAGTCCTAGTGCTTTCTTATTTCCTGTTTAAAAAAATGATTGAAGTCACTCAGGAACTAGAAGAAAACTAACTTTGGGGACCTCTGACAGTGTTTGATTAACCGAAAACCTTTCTAAAGTTGTCCAGCAATTCTGACGAGTGAAGTTGTTTCACCACGCATGTAGATTTTTATGAGCTTTCAAACAACTCTAAAGAGGAAATGATGAGTTATTCAACCTACCATATCCTGTGTTCAGAATAATTTTCATTTCTACTATCTGTAAAGGGTAAAGGAATGCCGATAAATATTTGCTCGGTTTCTATGGTGAAGGGGAAGGGAGGGGGAAGAGAGAGGGAGGGAGGAAGGGAGAGAAAGAGGGAGAGAGAGAGAGAGAGGAGGGAGGGAAAGATAGAAAAGAGGTAGAGAGTGAGAGAAGAGGGGGTGAGGAGTGGAGGGGGTGAGGAATGAAGGGGGAGAGAGAAAGAGAGAGAGAAAGAGATCATGTGATTGTCCAGTTTCAGAATCAAATCTGCTCTCTGTGCTTGTAGGGAGGAAGATGTATAGTTATTACATGCAAGGCAGCAAGCATTCAAAAAATTGGCATCCATTTTAAGCTGCAGGTGTCTCTTAAGGGTCAATTCAAATCTAATAGCCTGGAGAGGAACTTGGATGCTTAGAGAATTAGGTTTAAATGTTCAGTCTGTGAGACTCCCTGACTCCCTGTGCATTAAGAAATCATCTGCTTACTAAAAATAACTAGCTGAGCTGTAAGAGTTCTTTTTTTTAAGGTTCATAGTTTTCGGAGTGCCCAGGGGTTTTGACATTGTGTCTGTACATGGTCTGGCAGTAAGGAAGCAGCAGCCTTCCTCCCAGCCACAAGGAAGTCAGAAGACTTCCCCATGGCAGCCTCATGCCATGTGTCAAGAGCATCCTGTTCGAGCCTGTACCTTCCCTTCCCCAAAGGCATTGGAGTCAGGTCATCCTCAGAGCTCCCTGACTTCATTCATGGATGGATCTCTTTGAGGAACAGAGTAAGAGGGCCCTGGTGGGATAAAAGAGAAGACAATGGTATTCACGAGTATAAGAGACAGAGGAGGTGGGATGAGTGGTCAGGGCTTTCTTCCAGGGCATCAATACCTGTGGGGGCAGAGGCTTGAGGATGCTTCTTCCTGATAGCACTGGTACATTTTACCTCCTTCCCCCTCCCTGCTTCCCCCTCAGTCCTGCACAACTGCATCTGCCCGCTTGTCTAGCTTCCAACTAATAATCCTTCAGAGATCCCATCTCCAGTGTAGCCTTCTCCTGGGGCTACCTTCCCTGAGTTCTATATCTTGCTTCCTCCTCAGGGACCAGAAGATTGAAAGTCACTAGCTATATGTATCAGTGCAGGTTTCCTGTCTCAGGATAGCTGTACTGACTAGGATGGACTCAGTTTATTCCTCTGTAAAATGTGGAGATTAGACTTCATGACCTGCACATTCCTTCCTAGATGTACATCCTATGACTGCTCATTAAACACGCAGTTAATAACAGTCAATCAACAAACATTCCTCAAGTGCCTGTTATGTATCAGATACTGTGGTAAATACTAGAGACACAAAGACAAAAGTAAATCGATCTCTGCCCTCACTAAGCTCACCTTAAACAATGGACGGGGAGATAAGAGGTGTATATATAGGTACATGTAGGACAAAGAAGATGTGTATCCGTACATGCAAACACACATCCCTGTGGTTGAATTTTCTTTGTGTTCCAGCATTGCTAGTTACATGCCCATACCTATCTTAGGGTATCTAAAACTGAAAAGGATTTTCCCAAATCTTTGAGTCCATTCTCCCAAACAAAATATTTAGAAAATGGATTATCTTTCACTTTATTGCCGATTCTCAGGTTCAGAGCCCTCATGTTGCTTGTCAGTCGATATACTGAGATGGAGTAGCAGTATTCATGAGCCTGTGAATGCTGGACTGGGCCAGACAGGGAAAATGGCTTGGTTGTCTAGGTAAAGAGCTTCTACTTTTACTCATCCATCAGCATTATTAAATGCCTACTATGTACCAGGCAGCTGGGGATATGAAAACAAAAATGGCCCCATCCCTGCCCCTAAGGACACTCTTATCTCTCAGGGGACTGATTTGGGGCTCCAGCTCTTGAGGGTGCAAGGTGAATAGGGAGGCTGAATGAAGGAAGATTCTGAATAGAATGGTAGAGCCAAGATCCAGTGCTCCTTCTAGGCAGTTTTGTGGTACCATAGTGCACAGAGCATCAGGCCTGAAGTCAGAAAGTCCTGAATTCAAATCCACTCTCAGATACTTAGTGATTGGGTGATTTGGGGCAAGCCATTTAATCTCTGATTGCCTCAATTTCCTCACCTTTAAAATGGGGATAATGATAGTACCTACCTCTTAGGGTTTTTTGAGGATATTTGTAAAGCAATTAATACAGCCCCCACCACATAGTAAGCACTATGTAAATGTTCCTTATTATTATTAAGTATTACGGTGTTTAGCACGGTACCTTCCATATGGTAGGCACTACACAAATGGTAGCTATTGTTATTAAATTTAAAATAATTTATAAAAAATAATTAAAATAAATTGTTAAATTCAATGGGAGCTATATATTATTAAAAATTCTAAGTGTAGCAACATCTGAAGGTGAAAGCTGCATGCCAGGGAGTAGGGTGGGCTCAAAAAAGAGCCTCCAAATTACCTGTTTCTCAGAAGCCCATTCCAATTCATCCTTCCCCTGGAATTCTAGGGTCTATCAGTAAGCCATCGACTGCTTCAGCTGTAGGAGGGGTGAGACTGGAACAAGTCTCATGTGACCACAAGAAATTTTTATGTGGTCCATGGATCATGACCCTGGCAAGAATTTACCTCTTTAGGACCATGCTTGCCCTACAGAAACTATCATTCAGATATTTCTCTGCCTCTGTTTCCCCATCTGTAAAGTAAGGATGGAAATCCTTTCCAGCTTTAATATTCTGACCCATTCAATTCCAGTAGACGTTAATTTAACACCTGCTCACTTCAAGGCACTGTGCTCGAAATAGAGAGATGTTTCCTAAGAAGAATGCTAACCTGACCCCTCTCATCTCTGAATTTGGATACCAGACTGAAGGTCAATTCTGAACTAATTTCTCAGAGACAAGGTGAGAGAGAGAAACAGGTGATCCATATAGAGCCCTCATATTGCTGACTAATGCAACCCCTTCATTTTCCAGATGAGGAAACGAAGACAAAGTGATTTACCCAGAGTTACAGGGAGAAGGCTCCAATTTAATAATAAGTTTATATTCATATAGACTTGTAAGGTTTGGAAATGCCTTATTTTGTTCTCACGACTCTGGGTGCTTTTATTAACCCCCTTTTACAGAAGAGGAAATTAAGGCAAATAATGGTTATTTGCCCAGCGTTACACAGCTGGGTAGTATGAGGTCAAATGTGAACTCACATTTTCCTGTATCCAGGTACAGTGCTCTATACAGTGCTCTGCCTGAATACCTAACGATGATGATGATGGTGATGATGATAGAGGTCTGGCATTGTGCTATGGGTTTTACAATTATTACCTCATGTGATACTCACTACCACTCTGGGAGGTAGTGGTGGTGGTGGTGATAACCTGTGGTTGTTCATGAGTCATGCCTGACACTTCATGACCCCTTTTGGGGTTTTTTGGCAAAGATACAGGGGGTTTTCCATTTCCTTCTCTAGCTCATTTTACAGATGAGGAAACTGAGGCAAATGGCATTAAGGGACTTGCCCAGGGTCACATCTGGGAAGCATCTGAAGCTAAATTTGAACCTGGAAAGATGAATCTTCCTGACTCTAGGTCTGATACCCTATCCACGGTACCATGTCATTATCCTGGGAGGTACATGCTGTTACTATCCACATGTTACAGATGAGGAAACTGAGGCAAACAGGGGTTAAGTGACTTGTTCAGGGCCCCGCATGAATGAGTGTCCGAGACCAGATTTTAATTTAGATCTTCTTGCTTTTATTTCCTGGGCTCTATCCACGGTACCACCTGACTGCTTTCCACGTGTAGAAAACATTTGTGTCTGTGTGTGTGTGTGTGTGTGTGTGTGTGTGTGTGTGTGTGCGTGCGCGCGCGCACGAGCGTGCATGTGCTGTTGAAAGGGTTCCCAGATACAAGACATTACTAAGCTGAGTTGAGAATTCTTCTTTTGGAAAGGCAGTTTTCATGGATGTGTATTTTGGGACCAGGGCTGGCCTCAGCCCGACTTTATTTTATACTGTCGTTGAACTCAGTTCCAAAAGAAAAAGAAATGCCAGGACAGATCAAAGGTATTTAAACAGATATAACCTCTTGTGTAAATATCCTTGAACTTCCCCCCTTTCTGCTGCCCTCAGATTGCTAAAACCCCATTCAGCACCTCCCAAGGTTGGCAGGTTGTTGCAGCTTGTAAAGGGCTCTAATAAACACTGCCCTTGCCTTTGTTCCAGCCGGGCACTCCAGCTGATCGTTGCCATTGTGATTTCTGCTTACCGGACAAACGGTATTGTGATCATCAAAAGCCCCCTTTGGCACGGAACTGGCCGAGCCGCTCACCATTTGCTGCCTTCATTGTTTCACCCCAGGTCTTCCCCGCTTCCCTCACCCTGTTCCCCTTGTCTTACTTTAATTTACAAGAATCAAGTCTAGACCCTCATAATGAAGCAGTATGTGAAAACGTTTCCCTAGTGCTGCCTAGAGAGACTGTAGGGTATAGTCATAGTGGATCAAGGGCTTCCTTCAGGTCTCAGCTAAAGTGCCACCTTCTCAAAGCGCCTTTCCTGCTTCCCCCTGAATCTTAGTGTCTTTCTGCTGAGATTGTCCCCCAATTTACAGGGTGTTTCAAAAGTCTTAGTGCACATGTAGGCTTCCGGAACTTTGCGATACATTGAGACTTTTGGGACACTTAATTGTTTGTTTGTCATCTGCCCCATTAGCCTGTGAACTCTTTAAGAGTAGGGGCTATTTTTTTTAACTTTCAATGTCTAGCACCTGGTGGGCTCTTGATAAAATGCTTGGCTTGATTCCCTGTGTGACCCTGAGCAGGTTCCTTCTCTAAGCCTCAGTTTCCTCACCTGTAAACTGGGGATATGAACAGCATAGAGTTGTGGGGAGAATCAAGTGAGACTATGAACTTAAAGCACTTGGCAAGCTTGAAAGTATGATATGCATGAGTTATTGTGATTGTGAGCCTAATTAACTTCTTGTCTTTTTCATTGAGGTTCAGATAGAAATCAGCGCAGGACAAATTGCTTTCCTACCTGGAGTCTGTTCTTTTATATTCTATAGACAGCTGCCTAGATGGATAAGATAACTGCTTTTTGTAACTGAATGAAAGTATTAGAATGTAAGTTCGTCCTTTGTGAACTCACTGAAAGCATCCCTAGTAAAACTCCCATAGCAGAAAGGATGACAGGAATGATAGATGTTACCTGTTACCCTGTGATGTCAATCTCTCCTGCCAGGTCTTACATTTTGAAATAGGTTTTGTTCTATATAGCTTAAAGATTGTGTTTGTTTTCTTTTTTTTTTAATAGTTCTTATGAATCAATGTTCTCTTCAGGCAGTTATCAGGTAATCAATAACATTTATTATGGGCCAGAATATGAGCCCTGGGGATATGAGATGAAAAAAACAGCCAATCCCAGCCTCCAGGGTCAATCTAATAAGGGCAGACAATACATAAAACAAAAGCAGAAAACGTTGGAGGGGATGGGGATGAAGGAGTACAGCTGGTGAGAAATAAAGAGATGGCTGATCCAGGAGCCCTCTCTACATGGAGGTTTGGGGAGAAGTTCTGAGTACCAAAGCTCATTCTGTGAGAAAGGTCTCCACTTTAAGGACCACTTATTGGTGAAATATTTTGGAGTCTCTTTTATAGTAAGGAACTCTCATTTGTCAGTACATGAAAGCTTATGAGCTTCTAATGAGTTGAACTGCAAAGGAAGCCAATGATATCAAAGCATAGATATCAAAATATTTAAAAAGCAAATTTATGACCCCTCAACCCAGAAATAGACTACTTTAGATGACATTCAACATATTTAGTGGTGTTTATCTAGTATCAACTTGTACTGTTCCTCAATGAAGGGATGCTTGCATGTTTCAAAACTATTTCTGTAGGTTTTTGTTGTGGTTGTCATATGCTCTTAGAATGTGTACTATCATTTTCTTTTATTTTTTGGTGAAGAATTATTCATCTTTTTGTGGCTCATTGAAGTGACATTTTGTTAATGTTATATGAGTTCTTGTTAGGAAATTTTCTAGAATTGCTCTGGTCCATTTTATAGTACCAAAAGTATATGTTAAGACTAATTTATGTAGGTGTTAATTGCTTTAAACATTTTCTACCCATCGAGCTTTGATTTTAGATTTCCAATAAGTCTCCATTTATTTGGCCATCACTTTCTCCTTGATAACTTCATGTTCGGCGTTACAAATACTAAGGAATTAGTAAGTCTCATCTTCATCTCTTGCCTCAATTTGACATCCAGAGTTTATAATTATGGTCTCCTCCTTTTTACCTTTTTTGATAGATTTCAAATGCTGATTTTTCAGATACTGATTTTCAGATTATGAATGTTTTTATTCTGTGCTCTGAAATCTTAAAACACTATTAAAGAACCTTAGATTGTCTATCACGTGGAAAACTGTGATCCTTTAAAATGTACAAAAAAAAATTAAATCAATATATTTCCATTCACAATGGCCTATGCTGGTATAATTTAAGAAAGTTGCTTACTCCGATTATTTTAAATAATGAATGTGAAGATAACTCAGGATCTAAAGGATTTGTGAGTTGTTTTTTGGAGGGAAATAGAGGACCCAGGTTGGTTAGGGTGAAAATTGGAAATCCATTGGAAATCCATTGGAATTGCAGAAAATAAGTGGTTGAAATCTCATTATTTGAGATATTTAAAATTAAGTTCTGCTAAATATAGAAAAAATAAACTGAACAGACCTGGGTCAAATAGCAGAAGGGTTATGCAGGATGAATCTTTCCTTAAAAGAGAGAAAAAGACCTCATGGCATATTTGGAATGATCGAGCAGGAATTTTTTTAAAGCACCTACTGTGTGTCAACCACTGTAGTAAGTGCTGGATGCATGAAACTGTGCCTACTCCTGAGGATCCTCTGACCTCTGGACATGTACATACAATGAATGAAACACTCCCTACCCACTGAGAGCTTACATTCTAATTGGGGAAACAAGGTCACACGTAAATATATGCTGAATTAATTTAAAGAGACTAAAATACACAATACTTTGAGGGGGAGGACACTAACTGTTGATGGGATCAGCAAAAGCTTCCAGTAAAACTATGATGTCTGGACCAGCCAGGGCAAAAATGTGGAGAAGGGAGATGTGGGGTTGTGAGTAAGGAATCAGAGAAAAGACCAGTTTGACTGGGTCCCAAACTGGTTGACAGAATGGTGTACAAGGAAGCTGGAAATATAGGTAGGGCAAAGATAGTAGAGGGCTTTACAAGTCAGACAGAGGAGTTTATATTTGATTCTAGAGGCAGTCATAGGAAGCCACTAGTGTTGATTGATTAAGGGAGTTACTTGGTCATACATCCCACAAACAGGAAAGAGCTAGTAGCAAATGCTGTATTTTATGTTATGGTTATATTAGGAAAAGTAGCCGTTTCTTAATACAAAAACACCAAGTTCCTTACTTATGTTATTCTCCAAGACTCTTGATTAGAAGTAAAGACTAATACAGTTCTTGGTTTTTGACTATCCATGACACCATTTGGGATTTTTTTGGCAAAAGATACTGAAGTGGTTTGCCATTTCTTTCTCCTGCTCAGTTGACAGATGAGAAAACTGAGTCAAACAGGGTTGCATGACTTGCTCAGGGTCACACAGACACTAGAAATGTCTGAGGCTGTGTTTGAACTCAGGAACATGCATCTTCCTGACTTCACACCTGGCACTCTATCCACAATTTCACAGAATCCAAATAGGAAGTAGTATCAGGAACCAACTCTGGCTCCACACTCTTCAGCCTCCCCTAGGACCTCTTATGATGATGAATTCACTTCATCCCAAAGAGGGTCTTCCACTTGGGAGTAGCTCTATTCATTTGGAAATCTTTCTTATTTTGAATTGAAATCTTCCTCTTTACAATTTCTGCCTACTTCTGCCCTCCAAGCAAACCAAGTTGAATTCCCTGTATTAGAGGTCTTCTGGTAGAGGGATAATTAACTGCTTGTTGAGTATGTCCCTATAGAGATTCCCTTAGGATATGGTCTAAACCCCTTCCAGCTCTGAAATTCTGGGGTTCCAGAATCCAGACTTCTCTTTTCAGGTTAACTATCCCCATTTCCTTCAACCAGTGCTCATATTGCATAGTTCTGAGACCTTTCCTGATCATACCCTCCAATAGCTATCATATTAGTGTTCTTTACAAAATGTAATACCCATTGATGAATACAGTACACAATGCTCTTGGCACAAATTCAGCGTTAAATAAATACTTGCTCATCGATTGATTTCCACATCATTCTGTTGCTTCAGAAGGAACATACATATTACTTAAAAAACAACAACAACCCAGCTTCCTTTCAGAAACTGCTAACTAATTCAACATCTTCCAACCTATGTCTTTGCAACTAATTTTTTAGGCTCTTTTAAACGTACTAAATTTTATTTTAACTACTTTCCAAGTCCTATGGGTCAAGACTGATCATTTTATCCATTGTATTCACCATTCTTCCCATTTTGCATAATATTACTGATTTGATAAACATACCATCCAAGTTCCTGATAAAAATGTTGAATAGAACGGGGCCAGAGAATCGATCAACAAGCATTCTCTTTTAAAACATTTTTTTTCTTTTGAGAAAACCCCTGGAATACCATACAAGGGATTTTAGTAGAAGTTTGTTATCGTAGGAAAAAAAGTATCAAATTTAAGGTCAGTGTACCTAGTTCAGATCTTGGGTCTGCCTCTTACTACTCCAGTGAGCTTGGACAATACTCTTAACCTCTCTCAGTTCTCAGTTCTGCATCAATAAAATGAGCAGATGAGATTAGATTACCTCAAAGGTCCCTTTCCGTTCTTAATCTAGGATCCTATGACCTTTCCCTAGGTTGATATCAGTTAATTAATCCCTGTTCCTTGGGTCTGGTTGGTTTTAGTCATTACTGAACACACCCAACTGTGGTCTCATCTAGCTGACATTTCTCCATCCTGTTCACAAGAATAACATGAGAATGTATAAGAAGTATCCTATTTCTTATCTTCTCACTAGTTCAAGAGAGGGAAAGAAGAATTTAATTAATTTTTAAAAAAAAGAATATGATGAGAGACTTGTTAAATGTCTTATTGAAGTCTGATTATATACCATGTCTACTGTAGTTACCCTGCAAAAAAAAAGGAAATGAATCTGGCATGACCTCTTCTGGATGATCTCATTCTAGTCTTTAGTGAGCATCATTTCCCTCATAAACCAGTCCTTTAATAATAGGATCCCTAACTTTATACGTAACTTATCTTACAGTTTAAAAGAAAGCTACATTATCATCATCAGAATGGATTTTCTAAAACACAGAATCACAGAGTTTGAACAATGACTGTGACTTTTATGTCCATCTCATTAAACCTACACATGAGAAAAGCAGTCCTCACTGTAATATACCCTTTTAGTGCTTATCTAGCTTATTTTGAAAATGTTGACCTATAGGAACATTATAAAGATTTGTTAAATCAAATTATATACTGTATTTATTCATTGATTCATGTCCCATGCTTTCTAAAATTTTTATAAATTTTTTTTGTTTTTATACCACCAGTTTTCCCCAGTAACCCTACCCTTTCTCATCCCAGAAAACCATCCCATTTAATAACATTTTTTTTTAGAAATGGAGAGGAAAAAAAAACACTATCACTGGGCAATACACTGAAAAAGTATGAAACGTATGCAATACTCAACATCTGTGAACCTCCATGAAACAGGTTTAAGAGTGTTGTTGCTTTTAAATTTAGTTGTGTTCTTTTTTAAAAAAAAAATCACTATATTTTGTAGGTATCTTCAGAATAGTTGATCTTTATATTATCAGCTTGCTGAACTTGTAGATGAATATGTGTCCAATTGGATGACAATGCTGAATTTTTGAAACTGAGCACAAGTTTATGATGGTAATTGACAGTGTGACATGTAACCACCTTAGTATCATAGATTTAAGACTTGAAGGAACCTCAGAGAATTTCTAGTCTAGCCCCTTTCTGCCTGACCATTATTCATTAATTTGTTCATCATTTTCCCCCTACACATACCCCCAAGAGAAGGCAAAATGGTGAGAAACATACATGGGATACTAGGACTGTCCATCACTACTCTGATGCAGCTGTTTCCCATTTGGGAACTACTGCTGGCTGCCAGGAGCTGTCCAAGGCTGAAGCTCCTTTGGAGGAGGAGTAAGAAGTTGGTAGAGTAACATGCTGTGCTTGTGTTTGTAAGCACAAAGCCACGCGTGCCTTGTTGTGCAGGACCTGATAGGTGACTTCTCGTTGATGACGCTCAGACCTTGTTGGATGAATGTGTGTTTGTGTGCATTCATGTGTGAGTATGTGTGTGTATGTTTGTCTGTGTGTTTAAACTCTAACCTGACCTTGCACTTTGTTTCCAGACTATCCTTCATAACTTGCTAATATTTTGTTGCCAAATTATCCTTCTAGTCCTTGAAGCTGCCTTCTATCTTTGACTTTTCTGCCTATGACTCTAATAACTATCTCACTTGCTCTTTTGTTTCTTTGAGATCATTAACAGAAAGTTTTCTTGCTCCAGTTCATTCGGATTTTCCAACCCCATGCCCACCAGGCTTCAGCCAAGGCCATGGGTGACATGGTCAAGGGGACCGGAGACTAAAATCAAGCCAACATTGTTAAATAAAATTAATGGGTAGATGTCATTCCAAGCTGGAATCGTGGTTCAGAAACTGAACTAGGAAACAGTAAATCTATTTTCTTAAGATTCATATTTTTAAAATCATTTAGGACCCAACCAATCAAAAGCTTTTTATTAAATCCCTACTATTTACCAGGCACTGTGATAAGTATTACCAGAGAAACTTGAGAGTTCTTTTAAAGATACTTTCAAACTTTGTAAGTTCAATTTAGCTTATTTATTCTGTATGATAAATAAAACCTATTTCTTTGGTTGTTGGCCAAGAGCTATTTTGAATGGTTACAGGAAAATTAGGAAGACACCTTGGGCAGCAGGAGTGAGCATCACTAATTAAAGACCTGATGATCAAGAAACGAGAACCCTATTAAAACTCATTGTAAGAGGAAGTACCTAATGCTTTGGGTTTATTATACGGAAAAGATTGTGTACTCAGAATGATTTAGAATATGAACTTTTCTTTTCATCCCATGAGGTCGTGAAGCCAGAAAGATGTGGGTTTAAGTCTTGCCTGTGATACTTTGTAGTGGTATGACGTGAGGCAAGTTATCTAACTTCTCTATGTTTCAGTCAAATGAGGGGAGTTAGACTGGATTGAAGATCCTTCTGGCTGTAAATCTATGGTCCTATCATTATCATCCTAGATGGCATCAGTCTAAATACTCTCTCCTATGATACTAGTCATGGCCCATCCACACCTTGTCCTTCTCTGTAACTCTTGTCAAGTTTCTCCCTGGAACACACTGGAGATCTTCCCTATCTCTTGACATGGTATGGACTGATAAATGAAGCCCAGGAACTTTCCATCAGTATCTCTCATTCTCACCAGGTAATGGTAGCACCTTCTCCAATAATATATGTGTCCATTAACATGCCAGCAAATATGGAATTTAGTAAATTAAACTAAATTTCAAAAACTTATGCAATCTTAAGCTGAACTAAGACAGATATGGTGCCTGCAACAATGGACATGATAATCCTACTGTACCGAGTCCTATTTAGACCACATCTGGAAATACCATATCCATGTGTGTAGACATTGCATCTTAGACATTACCAAACTAGATGGTGTGCCCAGACAAAAGTAACAAAGGTAGTGAAGACTTTTGAGGTCATGCCATTTAATGATCAGTTGAAAGAATTAGAGAAAAAAGAAAATTTAGAGGGATGTATCTGATGGCTACTTCTAAGTATTTAAAGGGTTTTTATTTAGGAGAAGGATTAGCTTTATTCTTTGTCCTCCAGGGTAAAACTGGAAATAAGGGGTGAATGATGCAGAGTGGCAGATTTCAACTCAATGTGAGAGAAAACTCCTTAAACATGAAAGTTGTATAAAAGTAAAATGGACTGTTTCCAGACATAGTGGACTCCCCTTTACTACATATCTTCATGCAAAGGAGAATTGACCTCATTTGTAATGTTATAGAGGAGATTCTTGTTATAACTTGGACTTGGTGGCCTCTGAGGTCCCTTCAAGATGCTGTGAATTGAAAGCAGAATGATCAATACCTGAGTTTTACCTCTTGGCCTCTGGACATTCTGGCCATCTTGATATTTCTATCTCACTTCCAACAAGCATTTCCACATTTTGGGTAGCATCCATTTAACATCTCTAATAGTACCCCACCACCGCTATAGTCAACATTAGTCAGCAGTTCCTCCAAAGACGGCAACCATTCCAGTACCAAAAAAGTCTTCCTGAAACAAGGGTTTGACTATGTCATTCATTTCACATTATCCTTCACACACTCACGTATTTAATGTTTCCCAACTTCAGTTCCATCTTCTGCCTTCCTGCCTTTGCACAAACGTTTCCCTAAACCTAGATTTATTCCTTCTTAATCTTTTCTTTCAGTCATTCATAGCTGAAGTACCACTTCTTACAGGAAGCCTATTTTGATCCCCCTCCATCTTCAGATTATTTTGTATTTACTTCTGTGTGTACATGGTAGATATACCAGTAGAATATAAAGTCCTTCGAGGCTAAAATTGTTTTTTGCTTATGCCTTTGTCTGTAATAGGCACTTAATAAAGCTTGAATTGAATTGGATTGGATAAAAATGAAAATGGTTAGCACTAGCCTACTTTCCTTACCCTCAAATGAGGAATGATTGCTGGCCATTTTAAAATCATAATTTTAAACTTAAAATATCTTTTAAAAAACACTCACATTTATTTGGTCCTAAGTGATTTTTGAAACATGTGTTAATATTTTCTGAAGAAAAATTGATTTGTGAGGGAATGTCCATCAAATTGGGGAATGACTGAACAAGTTGTGCTATATGCATGTTAATGAAATACTATTGTGCTATAAGAAATGATGAATAGTCGGACTTCAGAAAAACCTGCAAAGACTTATATGAACTGATGCTGAGTGAAATGAGCAGAACCAGGAGAACACAGAATGAAGCAGACTATTTTATCTTGTGTTATGTTTTGTTTTGGTTTGGTTTTTCTCATGGTTTTTCCATTCGTTTTAATTTTTCTATGCAACATGAGTAATGTGAAAATGTGTTTAATAAGAATGTATGTGTAGAACCCATATAAGATTGCATATTGTCTCAGGGAGGGAAGGGAGAGGGAGGGAGAGAAAATTTAAAGTTTATGGGAGTGATTGTTGAAAATTGAAAACGATTAAATTAATTAATTTTTTTTAAAAAAGAAAAGAAAAATGGATTTGTTGTCTGTAGAGAGTTAGAACATTTATACTCCCTTTAGAATGATATTCTAATAATGATAAGTGGTCTTATCTGTCTGGGATGTTTTAGGCATTTCCCCACCTGCATTCAGGAAAATAATAGGATTTTTTGTCATTTGCTAAATAGACAGTAAAGAAATTTGTTATCTTGTCAGGAGGCTTTGTTAAGTTTACTATGTTCTCTCACTAAACACTTACTAAGCACCTGTAATTTAGGCTTTAAAAGGTCCCCCTCCCCAAGCAAAGTAGTACTGTGGAAAGGGGTGTCAGGTATAGAATCAGAGGATTGGGGCTCAGATCTCAACTCTGCTACTTACTACCTGCATGACCTTTAAACTTTCTTGCCCTCAGCTTACTTTTCTGTAAAATGAGACTGTTCAACTAGATAGCATCCAAATCCTCTTCCTTCTCTAAATGTATAACTACTGCACTCTCCAGTTTCCAAAGCCATTTCTTCTCTACCAAACTGCTGCTCTGTAGATGCCATTTTTAATGACACCAGAAATAAATACTGATTTTAAGAGAAGGGTTCCTAAAGTCAATCGAAAGCTTGCTTTTTTTAGAGGCTTGCTCTCCAAAATTTCCTTGTGTCATTTTACTGCCCTGAGCCAGCACTAGGGTCAGAGAAAAGGCTGACATCAATCAATCAACATTCATTAAATGCCTGCTGTATGCCAGGAACTGTATTAAAAGCTGTCAAGTTTCTGGTGAGTCACTTGATGTGTTCACATCCCTGAAAAAATTCCTCTTTCCCTTCCTGTTTTGGTTGTAATGCTCTGAAGAATTTTATGGGGATTTTTTCCTCCTTGGATCTTAGCATCAACTAAGATGGGGTATTGGCACTGAAACAAATAATTATTTTCTATTTCATGTATTTTTCTATCTTTTGCAGGTTGTCACTTTGTGGTACAGAGCACCTGAAGTCTTACTTCAGTCCAGTTACGCCACTCCAGTAGACCTGTGGAGCGTTGGCTGCATATTTGCAGAAATGTTTCGTCGAAAGTAAGAGCTACTATTATATGCCTATTTTACCTGAACTTGGGATCTGAGTCTCCCGGTGACTTGATTGGCAGCCGAAAGCTTAGCATTGGTGTTATAGTGGGAACAGCACTGGATTTAGTAAGAAGACTGGTGTTTCCATTCTGGAAAGGGACTCTTCCTCCCTGAGCCTTAGGTTCGTCATCTGTAAAATAATAGGGTTGGACTACATAACCTTGGAAGTCCCTTCCAGGTCTACATCTGTGAATTTAAGATTATTAACCTGTTTCTATTTCCAAGAGGTAATTGTGGTTTCCATTCCCCTACCCTGGCAACTTGTCATCACAGAGTCACAAATTTGAGAATTGGAAGGGATCTTATTAACTGTCTAGTCCAACCCATAAATGAAAGGAATCCCCAGTATGTATGGCATCTCTAGCGAGCAGTCATCCAGACTCTTTCTAAAACTTCCATCCACCAGGAGCCCACCACCTGGGATTGAGATGACTCATTCCACTTTTATGTAATTACAAGGAAGTCAGAATTGAGTTCTTTGCAACTTCTACCCGCTGGGGCCAAACAGAGCTACTTAGATCCCCCTGCCCTATCTCCCCAAATCTTCTACCAACTGAACTCGTCCAGGCCCTCCAGTCAATCTTCATATAGACGTGACCAGTTAGTAATCTTTCCTTTTTAGGCACTGAGGCCTTTTTTCTATTCACCAAACATTTATTAAATAATTACTATGTGAAAGGCACACATGCTTGGCTCTGGGATTACAAAAACAAACTGAAAAGAAAATATTGATGTCCTTAAGGAGCTTACATTCCATTGGGGATACAGCATGTAAATAGATAAATAAATACAAGATGATTTAAGGAGGCAGGTCAGGAATAACTTCCCCTGGAGGTCACACTTGAAGGAGGATAAGGATTCTAAGGAGAAGAGGTGGGGAAGCTGTGCCTCCCAGGGATAGGGGTGGGAGGAGAGGGGGACAAGAGTGTCCAAAGTTGGACAGAGCAAGTCTCACGAATAGGCAATTTTGGGGAGTGGAGTGAAATAAGTGTAGGAAGGTCAGATTATAAACATGAAGCTGCATTGTATTTCATCTGAGAAGCAATAGGAGCTATCAAAATTGAGTAAGAAAGACATGCAGTCAGACGCATTTATAAGGGAGTATTTTAATGGTTTTGTGAAGGTTACCATGGAGATAGAAGGATTTTAAAAGCAGGAAGACCAACTAGAAGGATTGCTGTAATCCATCTGAAATGTGATAAGGGTGATGAGAGGAGGCAGAAAGAGAACATACCAGTATCACAAAAACTGATGGAAGAGAAAATATTCAGGAGGGGGCATGATCAGGGGTGTTCTAAACTGCTGGGAGGTTAAGAAGAATGAAGAGTGAGAAAAGGCTACCATGTTCAATGATGGAGAGAACATTGGTTGGGGAAAGACTAATTGATGTATGAATGTAACAATACCACTAGGCTGTAAGAATTAGGAAAAATTCAGAGAAGTGCTTAAGTGAATTATTGAGTCATGATATAAGCAGAACCAGGAAAAAATAAACATAATTAATGACTATAGTAATGTCAATGAAAAAAGCAAAACCAGAACTGAACACAAGGTAATCATGAAGACCAATCTTGACCCTGGAGAAGAGAGCAGAAAAAATATATCCCTCTCCCTGTATTGCAGAGGTGGGGAACCTGGGATCTGGAATAAGGCATATGTAAATTCTCTTTTTAATCTCTTTTACAATTTTTCTTATTTTTTTCCATGAACTCAAGCACCAGAAAAAAGAGCACATCCACATCTATAGTAGAACAGATAAGAGTATCACAATTAAATACAATTTGCTTTTCTTTTTAAGTATATAATAGGTACCTGTAGTAGCTTTTCAAAGCCATCATGGTTGTCTGGTCCTCTTTCAGGTTTTCCTTCTGTTCTCTTCATTGCATTTATAGAAAAGATACTTCAGTGATCCTCTTTTCTTTCTTTTTGTTGTTTAATTGCATATCCTTTTCTCTACATGGTTAATATGTTGGTTAATTTTATGATGAACTGCTTTTTAGCTTTTTTTTTTATATTTTATCCCAAGAGATGATTTCTTAGGTAAGGGACAGAGGAAAAATATATTCAGAAATAAACATTAGGAGAGAAAGGAGCAGAAGGAAAGAAAGAGTAGATAGGAAGTAAAACCAAAGGAATAAAATAATTTTTAAAAAAAGATTAGATTCATTTGAGTTTTGGTATCATGCTAAATTGCAAGGGATTTGTAGGTGAGGAGATAAAAAATTGGTGTTGAATGTAGATGGCTGTTTTTAGGAGTTTGGGCTATGAAATGAAGGAGAGGTATAGAAGGATTAGGAGGAGATGGCATACTCTTTCAAGTAAAGGATTTATAAAGAGCCTATTCAACCGCTTCAGCAGGAGACCTGAACATGCTTATAAAGCAACAGAGAAAGAGGCAGTCAGTAAGGATGAAGATAGAAGGGATGGAGATAGAAGGGGCTGAGAGAATGATCAAAGGTGCATGCTCCTGAAGGAGATGGGAAACAACATCAAAAAAACAAGGAAAGGGATTGCCCTTTATGAAAAGAAAAGCCTTTCTCCCCTGGTAGGGGTAATGTAGAAGGGTTTGGGCAGATAGGATAGGGGAGAAAAGGAAGCACACAGCGGATGGCCTCTATTCTCTCAGTAATGACAGAGAAGAGGGAAGGGTGGAATAAGAGATTTAAAGAAAAGATTGGGATAGATATTGTGAGGAGAATAGGAGAGAATCAGTCAGGAAGAATAAAAGGATTGTTGTGCAACATTAGGAAGCCATCTGAAATTTGAGAGCAGAAATTTATAGTGGGTCCGGTTAGCACAGTTGTATGGCTTCTCCATTTGCTTTTACCAAGATATGAGTAGAAGCCATTGATGGCGGGGGTAACCCAGGCCTATCATTTTGCAGGGCATGAGTGGTGATAGAACAAAGGGTCAAAGGATTTGAGGGTGAAAGGACAATGTATAGTTAATTAACTATAAGGTCAAGACTACAAATTCCTCACTTTGGTATTTAACAATTACAAAGAGAAGAAAATGAACCCAGATCAAAGATAATTAACTAGGGGAAAATTAGGATTTGATGACCAGAAGTCCCAGTGAGGATAAAGAAAAGGTTTAAGGGGGAGTAAGGCAGAGGGATGGGGAATAAAGCAGAGGGATAGATAGAAAACTGGTACCCAAAAGAGGAAATTGATTGCTCTAGACCATGGAAGTAGGACAGTTATATAGGGGAAGGTGAGGCCAAGGGGACAGGCCAGTAAAAGAAGTTTAAGAGGTGACACACATTTTTAATATCAGAAAATGCCACATGTTGAAATTCATTCTTGTGATGTCATATATATTAATGGGAAAGCCTAAAGCTTTTGATATACGGTAGCACATAGAGAAGCCATCATTTTCAAAATGAGTCAGAGGAAGCACAGTTTTTCTAATGCGCCTGTGGTTTTTTTAAGTCTTTCCTCAGTTCTGCTGAATATATTCTGTCTTTCTATTCTAGTTTTGCATTTATTTGCATTAAAAAAGCAGTCACCAATTAGGAAAGTGTTTGCCATAGGCCAATGATTGGATGATCTTTGTCTTATGATATGGCAGCCAAAAGAGAAATTATGGATGTCCAGGAAGGGAGAAGGGGTCGCAGACTTGAGCAGACTGTATAAACCATATAATGCCTTTGCAAACCCATTGATTTTAGGCAAGGCTAAGGTAATCCAGTGATTCCCTAGGATTTTGGGTCAGTCATAGTGCAGATCCTATCCATTTGACTATAGAGTGGAAAAGAATAGACCATAGAAGTAGAACCAGTGTGAGTAGAAAGGTTATTCAATCTAAAATCATTTATTAAGCACCTACTGTGTGCCAGGTCCTCTAGTAAGCACAAAAACGTGTTATGCTGGTAAAAGAGAGAGCCCAGGATTGTGACTGGTAATTTATCAGACTCTTTTACTCTTTTATAGCCATAAAGGCAGTTAGGAAGTACAGTGGATAAAGCACTAGCTCTAGAGTTAGGAAGACCATAGTTCAAATCTCGCCTGAGACGCTTACCAGCCATGAGATCCTGGGTAAGTCACTTTTAACCTCTTTTAGCCTCAGTTCCCTCACTATAAAAGAAAGGTTAATAGTAGCACCTCTTTCCTTGGGTTATTATAGGGACAAAATGATAGAATATTTGTAAGTCATTTTGTAAACCCTGAAGCGCTGTGTAAGTAGTAGCTATTACAGGATCATAAGCTTAAATATTTAGAGTTGGAAGGGACTTTAGAGGAAGGAGGGAGAAAGGAAGGATTGATTTTTTAAACACCTACTATGTACCAAGCACTTTACAAATATTATCTCATTTGTTCCTTTCAACAATCCTAGGAGTAGGTACTATTATCTCTATTTTACAGTTAAGGAAACTGAGGCAAAGAGAAGTGACCTGATCAGGGTTACCAGCTAGGAAGTGCTAGATTGGTACTCTAAGTCCAGCCTCTAGGACCATTCAGTTCAACTCCTCATAGAAGCTGAACCCCAGAATGATAAAGTTACTTGCCCACAGTCAGTCGCACTAAGGGTTGGTATCAGAGTTGGAATTTGAACCCAGGACCTCCATCTCAAAATCCATTACTTTCCCCCATAATAGTCTACCTTTCCAGTGCCTCTAAGATGGAAGTCCTTCAACATTCACTGCCTTTCATCCTGTTCCATATTGATGGAACTGTGCCAGGACAATAGCTGAAAATGAAAGTCATCGAACATGTGCCACCTACACAGGTAACTTCAGGAGCATGTTTACACGGGCCACTTCAGAAATCAGATCAAAATCTCCTTTAGGCCACACTGATTCAGAGGGAACCCTCATGTGTGTCCTCTTCTGTTTAGAACACTTTCTCTTACTTGGTTCTGGCTTTTTTATCTCTATAACTTATTTGAAAGATCCAGGGGACCTCCACTCTTTATCCTTGGTTATCTTAACAATGGCCTGGGGCCAAAGGCAATACAGTTTTGATGTAAAGTAATTTGTGGAAAAGGAGAAATCCAGAGGGAAGGGAACTGGAGATGGAAGTAAGAAAAAACTGGCTATATAACACATGCAAAATGGAGAAAAAGCCAATTTTTAAATTAGAAAAGAGGCCTGTGGGATCGAGTCAGATTCCCAAGGGCATTTTGGGTAGAAACAACTTCAGAGCTAGAGAAGTAAAAGACAGTAGAGCCATTGTTTCTCTACCTGCAGCATCATTCTCAGTACCATCCACCTTTCATGCCTGGCCCCTTTATTACCTCTGTATTTTTGTTTACATAAAGAAAAGCCGTTCACTGAAGGCAATACTATGTGATATCAAAGCCATCCCATTGGGGTAGGCTTGCAGTTATGTTCCTCACACTACTGTCTCCTCCCCAATTTTTTATTGTTATTTTTTTATTTTATACTACACTTATTTCTCCTGAATCCCCTCTCCCTTGAGACCTTTTTTTTTTTGTAGACAGAGTCAAATCAAAAAAACTGTTTAAACAAAGCCGCCTGACACAGCAACAGCAGCCAACAGTGCACGTGCTGTATTCTCATAATCTGTATCATTTTACGGGGAGGAGAAGACGTACATCTTTATCAGTCTCTCAGGACCTGTTTTATTCATTAAGGTTCATCATAATTTGACTGTGTTTTGGGTTTTTTTTAGCATTGTCAGTTAAGCATTTGTGCTTACTACCTTAGTGATGAATTTGGGTAAGTCACCTCACCTTGGAGCACTATAAAATGAAAGGTCTGAGCTAAATGACCTCTAAGAGTCTTTGATCTCCAAGGTTATAAACTGTGGCTTAATGTTGACTTGAGAGACATTTGGAGGAATTATGAGTCCATCCCTAAAACTCCCATCACATAAAAGTATGTCTTTAGGCCCCTTCTCTCTGGAATACTCTCTCCTGGTGGTTCCATTCCATCCCATGGCTTCATTTGCCACCTCTGTGCAGATAGCAGCTCCCAAATCTGTATCTGCAGCTTTGCCTTCTCTCCCACTCCCTACATAGACTCCTCTCTCCTGGCACCAACAGAACATCTCTTCTATGTCATCTGCTCCTCCTTCAGGCATTACTCTTTCTGTCAGGAACTCATCGCTATCCTTAATGTTTCCTCTGATTGAATTCACATGCTTTGGAGGTAAGAACTGTCTCACTTTGATATTTTTATTGCTAGCACTTAGCACAGTGTCTGACACTTAGGCACTTAATAAATGAAGATTGATTGATCAGTAGCTAGATTCTCCAGTTAATGTCATTCTTCTGCCAAAGACTCACATTCAGCTCTTTTCTGTTCCCAGTGTTACTGTCCTGCTTGCCACCCCCTTGGCAGAACATGTGGTAAGGCCCCAATTATCATGGGGTACATCGTTAGGACATGTAGTAAAATCTGATTATCTCAGCCAAAGGATTATAAGTGGTGACTCTTAGCTCATCAAAATGATAGGAACAACCATGAACCTTCTGCCTTGCCATCTCCAGATGCCTTGAAGGTACTGACCCACCACCCTTGGGAATTGGGGACAAGCCTAAGAGAATTCGGAGTTCCCACCAAATGGGTGCGGTAGAGGTTAGTTTCCATTCAGAAGGAGGGGAAAGAGAGAGAGGCATTAGCAGGGAGGTGAAGGAAAGGTAGCTCCATTGACTGGCCAGTCTAAGGGGTCTGGACAACCTGATTCAAAAAAAGGAAAGGATAAAGGTGAAGGGTACCTCCAACTATTGAGGAGTTTTATGTCCAGTAGCCCCAGTGACCCCTAACACCAGTCAGTCATCTTGAACAGTAGTACAGTGTAATAATAAGAATTCATAATAATACTTCATCTCGTGCAATCTTCTCTGTTGATGGCAAGATGTCATTTAGACTTTATCATCGTAAAATTCTTAACATACACCAAGGAAAGAGAGAGGAAAGTCGTTGATTTTGAATCTGGAGATGATGTTGAACTAATGGACAGTGGTGATCTGTACAAATGCTTTGGTCTCCCCCACAAAATATACACACTGACCATAAAAGGTGTCAAGGAGAAAAAGGCTCTTGGTGAGTACAGTGAGACTTATTAGCATCCTGAAATCATTGTTTAATGGGAAGAATGCATTAAAAGCCATTAAAACCTATACTGTACCCATCTTAATATACCTTTTTTTAACAACTGTAAAATGGATTCCAACAGATGTGAAAAGCATCCTAACAAAAACCCATACCATATTTTAAATAACACAAGACCCATATAGGAAGAGAAATATTTCCTCCCCCAAAAAAGGAGAAAGAGTATTGAAGAACATTCTTGGAGTATGAGGACCCCCAACAGGACCCCGTATACCTTAGTCTGTTTCTAAGTAGAGATTGTTTCATTTTGTTATGTCGTCTGTGCCTAGAACGTGCCAAGCACATGTCAGACACTTACGAAATGCATATTTGTTGACTGATTGATCCCATTTTGTTCATGTTGGATAGCTGATTCACCTTTTCTCCACATTTTAGTAATGTTAATTCTTACGATAAAGGCATTGTTCGCAGATATATTTTGACTTGTATTTTTTTTTTGAGGCATCAGTACACAATAGATAGATCATAGAGCCTTGAAGCCTCCCTTCGTGGGTTCAGACTGAGACCTGATGCTTAATCCAGTCTTGGCTTCTCAAAGATTCAGTTTCCTCATCTGTAAAATGGAAATAGTAACGATGATGAGCATGACACTTCCTACATAACAAGATGTTACAAAGAGAAAAGCTTTGTCAAATCTTCAATAAATGAGAATAGTATTTATTTATTATTATTAATTTGAACAAATAAGAAATGAGGAAAAACAAAAAATAAATACCTTGTCGTTAGCTTCACTGATGAATTGATGTAATATCTTTTCTTCAGAGAAGAATTTCAGAATTCCACTCATCATTAAATTAAAGTAGTGGCCAAGATAAATAAGTAAACAAACAAATAAACACAAAGATTTCTCCAGGGTGATACTGTGAAACTAAAACCTAGCAATCCTGAGCAATCCCAGAGCCAGAACTAGAACTAGTGGCATGACAGTGATGGGGTTTTCCAGGCGACAACAGAATGAAAACAAAACAAAATTATACATTAAAAAAGTGAAGCTTGTTACTAATTCTATGAACATAGAGATTGTGGTGAACAGATAGCATTTCTAAGAAATTCTAGGTTGATAGCAAGATTGGTCCCTCCCTAGGAAATGCCAAATGCCACCAGGAAGAATACCGAAAATAAAATTGCAATCATTGTAGGAATGAAACAGCTAAGCCTTCCCGGTCATAGAGTTGCGTTGGCTGCTGGTCTCTTTGGACAGGTTCTTCCCACTTCCTGGGAATTCCACACTGGCTACCTGGAAATGGACAGGACAGCTGTATTGTAGGTGCCTGTGTGTGAGTGTCTGAAAACCATCTCCAAGAACATTCCTGCCAGTCTTTCCCATTGGTTAATCTGTGCTAGGGTTGCCCCGCTTTTCAGAAGGGTTTTCAGTAACATCATAGCATCTGGTTCTCTTGAAAGAGATGAAAGTACTTCCTCATTTGACACTGAGACATCTAGGGGGTAGGCCCCAAACTAAAAGACTGAGCATGTCCTCTCAGGACTAATTCCAGGAAAATCTGGGTGCTGGGAATGCATTTTCTTTTTCTTCCTATATTTTACCTGCTATTTTGACTACCATGGGATTTACAAGCCATCTGGACAAAACTCTAAAGGAACTCCTTGGTGTAATACTAACAGTATTCAGATTTATAGAGCGCATTAGTATACTGTTGATAACAATATTAGATTTGCAAGTTACTTTATATATGTTACCTTGTTTCCCTCTGAGGTAGGTGCTGTTATTATCAGATTTTATAGAGAAGGAAACTGAGGCTGGAAGAGATTAAGTGATGGCCCAGGATCACACAGAAACAAGATCTCTAGGCAGAATTAGAATTCAGGTCTTTGACTAGCCACTTACTTACAGGAGAAAACAAGTCAGGCTTTGAATCTGGAGAGAGCTGGTTTTCAATTCCAGCTTTGAAGCTCCTGGCTATGATGGTGTGCAAGTCCTTTGAGCTACCTAAACCTCAGTTTAGTTATTCATAAAATAAGAATAATACTGCCTTATTTTACAAGGTTGTTATAGGATTTTTGTAAAGCTTAAAGTGCTATGTAAATTACCTGTTGTTGTTATTTTCTTTCATTTAGCTGTACCCAAGGAAGTAAACATTCTTTTTGGTCTCTGGGCCAATTATGGAGAACCCTAAAGAGCTTTTATGTCAACCATACACATATACATATATGTATATATGTGAGTGTATATATGTATATCATATCAGAAATGAAATCTTTGCATTATAAAAATGATTTTAAATCTCTTGAGAAATGCTGATTTAATGGATATTTTTGCCCAAACAGAAATCTTCCCTTAATATAATAGCCTCATTGTTTTCCTTCATTCATTTCAGTCATGTCTGGATCTCCATAACCCCATTAGGGGTTTTCTTGGCAAAGTTTACTGGAGTGGTTGACCATTTCCTTCTCCAGCTCATTTTACAGATGAGGAAACAGAAGCAAACAGGGTACAGTGACTTGCCCAGGGACACATAGCTAGGACGTATCTGAGGCAGGATTTGAACTTAGATAAGTCTTCCTGACCCCAGGCTTGGTGTTCTATACACTATGCCACCTAGCTATCCTTCTTAGCTGTATTAATGTGGAATTAATGAGATTAAAGAGGAAGTGTGATGTAGCAGATAGAGCTAGCCTTGAAGCCAGGTTCAAACCCTACCCCTGACATGGTGGTTCTGGGCTCTGAGCAAGTCACTTGCTGTGCAATAGACAACTTCCTAAGAAGATGCAGACCCACACAGGGAACCTAAGAATTCCTTATAGATGTGATAACACAGACCTAGTCTCTCTCCTTAATGAGCTTGGGGAGTGAGTGTCATGAGCCACCTTTTCTCTTTTTTTTTTCTTTTTCTTGTTCTTTTTCATTAGAAACTAATTATTCATCATTTCATATTAGATGCTTAGGAGTCTGAAGAGAGTGACCCCTTTATCTTTGAACTCATAATCACAAAACAAATAGCAGCAAATAATTATTATATTTACTTTTTATAGCCTTATCTAGTATCTCCCTGTGCCTCTGCTCTACCCCCTTTTTTCTTTTTTGAGATAGAAATTGTGTTGCTAATTAACGTTTCTTCATCCTATTTTGTTATTTCCTACTAAGAAAAATGGCTAAGTTAAGAGAGTTATTTGTTAAATAGTTATTAGTTAGGATGGGGAGACATCATCTGTATTTGCCTTCTTCCTTCTTATATCTTCTTCCTACTTCACTTGGGCTAAGGATGCAGAGCTTTTAACTTTCCCAGCAATGAGGTGGGGGTGTAGCCACTGGCTAACCCTTCTTTCCCAGGAACCAATGAAGCACAAACCACAAATCTGACCCTTAAAAGGAAAGGAAATCCTGAATGTAAACAGTTGGAGTTCATCACCCGGCTCCTGGCCTTCATTCAGAAACACATATGCAGCCATAAAGCTTCATCCTCTCTGTGGCCTTCTGATCTATGTGTCTTTTCCAGGAACTGGAGGAATTCCTGTAGGAAGGGAAAAGTTTTAGTAGATGTTGGTTCCAGTGACTTTTGTAATTCATGAAAATTGCCCTGGGAAGAAACACAGAGACTCGAATACTTCCATAGTCCTCACCACCTCTCCCTTGCAGATGGCTAAATTAAGATAAAAGGAGTGGAATGGGTATAAATTCAGTATTTTTTTTTAAGTTGTCAAGCTAGGTTATAATCAAGACTGCCTCCTTTCAGCTATGAAAATCTACGTGGATTTCCTTTTTCTTGTTTTTTAATCAGTATGGTCAAGATGGGAAAGTATCGACCTCATCTTGTCCATTTAAAATAATTATGTTAAAGTTCCAAATATTACTTTAAGCTAGTCTTTTCTGAACTTGGAGGTGATAGATAGAAAGATCAGTTCTTTTATACACATCAATACTTGGACTGGATATGAATTTATGATTTTTTTATGCTATTCCCCAGAACAGAGGTTAGAGGAAAGAGTAAAAACACAGAAGCTTTTATATTTTTTATACTTACATATGTGTTTATCTCAAAGACATATATTGATATACATCATATGTGTGTGTGTATATATAGATAGATAGATATATGTGTGTGTGTGCATGCATATATATTTTTTCCAGACAAATTTATTTCTAAAAACATTCCTACCTAAAATTTTATCTCCCATTTGCTTTCCCTGGCTTAGCTAACTACTTGACATCTTATACCAAGTAGCCCAGTCCTCCATATGGAAAGAGAAACAAGTCCATTAAATCTCAGTTCATTTTCTTTCTGAACCTTGAATCAAATTAAGATTCTCTGACATGGAACAAGAGACTTAATCATTTTTTATTCTAAAACATTTCCAAGGAATACTATTATATACATTAAAGTGTGTATATGTTTTTAAATAATAATAGTAACTATTTCAGCCTGTGGTTTATTGCTCAGCCCCCTTCATGTGATTCAGTAAAAGTTGCTTACAATGAGTCTAAGAGACCTGAAATCCTGTTCAGTTTAAGCGCTTGAGATGGGCATCTTTTAGATGTATGGCTGTACCTGGTCTAGAGTTCCTTAAAGTTCAGCTGCTTTAACTCTGTTAATCCCTTTGCAAGAATTTGATGAAAGTTTGCTTTATATGTGTTTCTTAACAAATAACCTTAAGGCAAGTTGATCAAATGGGACAAGGAGTGTGCTGGTTGATACATGGGGCTTTCTATTAAATTAGTGTGGATTAATGACACTTTGGTACATGTCTAATTTGCCTTATTATTCAGGTGCTCTCCTCCAGGAAAAGCTGAGAAAGGAGATTATCACAAGGGAGATAAATTCCTTCCTTGCTACTGTGCTAAAATTTTAGGGTGTAGTGAGCGCTCTCACAAACCATCTACAATCTGTTGATAACTCCATGTGGTCCACTTCAGTAAGGGTGGTCTGTGTCTGTCTGATATTCACTCTTCATTATTTCTCACTTAAGGAGGTCTTCAAATCTGCTTTCCATCTGGCCTTTTCACAGTGACTTGGGAAGCTGGTGTCTGATAAGGCCAAGTATTTAGCTAAACCAGAAAAAAAGGGGGTTGACTTGGAAAGTTACTTTCAAAAATAAAAATAATTACTTCTTAAGGGTAGCTTTTATTGCATAAATTTTGGTGAATGGGGCACCATTTTGGCCATCTACCTTATCCTAAAAAATACATTGAAGTTCATCACTATGTTGAGCTACTGATTCACTTCCCTGGGTTTGACAGCCAAATGAAAAGGTGAACTGCCTAGAACTTTGTCTATACAACAGTATGATTCAGAGCTGTTGCCTGTTTAGCCCTGTCTTCTGGGGTTTTAAATTTGTCTTTTTGTTGATTATTTTTCCTTAAATACACTTACTGGTCTTGTAGAGTTCAACTAGCATCAAACAAATACCATTCTGTGTACTTCAACTTACTTTTCTATAAACTTCATTCAGAATCAGAAAGTACAGTCCAGCTAGTTTAACTAAAAGTGAAACCTTTTCTGTCCATACCAGGACACTTACAAACTTTGGGGAACATACCTACTTCAACAGAATTCCAAAATGGCAGATTGTAGAGAGGAAATGAGGTTTTCATTAAAGCTACTATAACAAGTCTTCTCTTACCACTGGAAACGTCAGTCAGTTTGGAATTCTCAGTCTGAAAGTCGGGCATCAGAATTCCTGCAGGAGGATTTGGACTCTGATGTCCAGTGGTCATGGTTAACAATCCAGCTAACTACCTTTTCACCATAGAGGACCCATTTGGAGGCAGCGTGTGCTGCATTGACTGCAGTTAGCAGGATGTCACTGAATTCTGAGTTTCTTATTAACAAAAATTGTCTTCAGAGTTAAAAATGAGTCTACAATCTTGACAAATAGTGGTATTGAACACACTCATTTTCCTTTTTTTCCCTCTGGTCTCACAAAAGTAAAGCTATCATGCTGTTTATGCCTTGGATACTTTTCTTTCTTAAAATGTTCTTGTTGACTTGTACCTAGACACCGTTCGAAACGTTAAAGGTAGTTCTGGGATCTCATGCACTTCTTGTCAACTCATTATTTATTGATCTCCTATGTGTCATGCTAAATGCTAGGGATATAAAGAAGGGCGAAAACCCTCCCTGCCCTCAGAGTGCCCACAATCTAATGGGAGTGTCAGCATTTGCAAATACAAATTTCCAAACAAGATATAGACAGGACATATTGGGGGACAGCGTCAGAGAGAAGGCACTAAAATTCTTGATCTCTGTGAAATTCACTTTTACATCTAAATTTAGGAACCAAGACTTTTCCTTCTTCTCTCTGACATTCAAGTGCATTTGCTTAGGGCTAAGGGCAGAGGTGGGTACAAAGAAGGGAGGTGGGGGGAGGTGGGAGGGAGGAGAAAAGAAGAAGCTGTGTATGGTTTGATTTCCAAGTCAGACCTCATGAAATTGGATTTATCTTCCCTGGCAGACAGGTGGTCAGCCTGTTACAGAGATGGTTCAGTATTACGGCTGGTTTCTTTTGGCCTCAAATCAAGGCTGATCAGAGCCAGGCCACACATCTGACCCAGCATCCAATCTCTCAATCTGGAGGCCCACGTTGGCCAACACATCACCATGTTATCAACAGCTAGGGTTGAACTGGAATCAAGTGCCATTGGCAGATGAATCTTAGAATTACACCCTAATATGTGGGGGGGGGGGTTAAACTATAGAGTTAATAAGACATGGTCTTTATTGATGTTAATGTAGTTAAAATAAATATCCCCCAATAAGATTGTTTTTAATACTTGTATCTCATAGTACAGAGTGAGAAATATGAGGCACAGGGCTTGGGTTCAAATGCCAGCTTGAGTACTTGTCATTTCTTTGACTTTGTGTAAATTGTTATATTTGTGGGCTTGGTTCCACACCTCTAAGTTGAAGGAGATTGAATTGGACAAAAGCTGGATTTGGAATCTAGATATTGCAACTTCAAATCTTTAATCCAAATTTCTGATTGGCTGAGAATGTCCTTAGGTAGATAGGATGAGCCTATGGTCTTACCTAACTGATGGAACCCAGAAGTCACTTGGTGTTCTGGGGAAGGATAAATAAGACTTCACCTCTGACCTCAAGGAGCTTATAGTCTAATGGGGTGTAAGATGTAGAATCATGGACGTGGAAAGGACTTGATTGGTCTCTTTGTGTCACTCCCTCATTTTACAGATGAGGAAACTGAGAGGTTTCAGTGTCCTGCCCAAGGCCATAGAGCACTAAGTGGCAAAAATAATTTGTAATATCATTTAGACTGATTTTTTTGAGTAAGTTACACAAAATTTTCAGATCATATGGAGGTGGGGCATCCGGGGAAGATTATTCAGCTGCTCCAGCGATAGATAGCAGTTTGATTAAATGTGCTAGTTCTGGAACCTGAGGAACTCTCCAGTGTAAAGACTCCAGCCTCACCATGGAATGTCAGCTATTTGCAGGTAGAGCCTTTTTCAATTTTGTCTTTATATTCTCAGTATCCAACACAGTACTGACATATAGTAGGTGCTTAATAAATTCTCAAATCCGGCCTCAGACACTTGACA
>CM053770.1:37670078-37695064 GCA_028658325.1 Potorous gilbertii | reverse complement strand
AATTGAACCCATTTGGGGAAGTCTGCAGGTTGTCTCTGGGGTCCATCCACATTGAGAGACCTAACCTCTATCCAAATGTTGCAAGGATGATTAAGAAGTATATGGGGAAGAAACATTTTAAAGAGGGTCGTGCTGCCTCGGCCCTCTGGAAAATGGGCAGTCTGAGGATGAAACAATCCAGAGCCTCAGCCTTTTCAGTCTTCACTTACTGGGGCTTTCTCAAGTGTCAGCAGTTGGGCTGATGGAGAGAGCCGTTAGTCAAATCCAGTAACAGTATTAATCTGTGGTTGGAGATGACTGTTAAAGCTAAGGCCAGGCCATTCAATTGTGGGGTTTTTTTTTCCTTCCAGTTTCCAATCATGCCGGCCTTCCAACCGGAGGAATTAGATGCCACCGGTAAAGGAAACCGTTGATAAACCAGAAAAACCAAAAACTGTCACTACCCATAATAAGAAAAAAAAAAACCTGTAAGAAACTAGGGGGAGGGGGTGGAGAACAAAGGAAATTATACAAGGCTATTTAAATCTACCCAGTTCATTGTGTCTGCAGCCTGAGGATGGAGCATCACCATCCCTCCAGCCCTGACTCGAATTTTCCAGTGAGAACAGGAAGGCCTCAAGTACCCAGTGCATGCCTGTTCTCCAGTAAGCTCCTCACTGAGGGAGCAATGACTGTCTCGAAGGAAGAGGGAGTGAGTTGTGCTTAATTGGGGATAGGTCAGCCAGCTCCCTAACATGTTTGTTGCACCAGTGGCATACAAAGAAACCTGAGTGTCTCCAATCCCAGGATGATGTCAAGAGAGTTCTCACTGTAATCCTCTTTGCTGAATTTTCCAGAACAAACGTTCAATAATATTGCCACCATTCACTAGGTAGAAAGAAATGCCTGTTGTAACTGAGAAGTACTTAGAAATAGATCTGCCTCCTATTGGCTTCTTTTCATTTCAAGAGCTTAGGACTGGCAGCCCTCCATGTGTGTGCACCAAGACTTTTAGAATTTTTTTTTTGGAAATTCTTTTAAAAAAGAAAACAAACAGCCAAAACAACTTTCAATAAATCTAGATTCATTGACCTGGGAAATCAAATATATCCTTAAAGGGACAGAGGACATAAGCCCCAAATAGTATCTAGGAATGGTTGAACACATCCAGTGTTTTTTATTAATGTATAACAAGAAAATTGCTGATCTGGGTCCACTGTACCTGAATTTAGTCGGTTAATGTGCATTTATTGAGTGTTTACTATGCATCAGACACTTGAGAGACTACAAAGAAAGGCCAAAAATACTATCCTAGCCCTCCAGGAACTAGACTTCTAATAAGAGTGCAAACATAAATGTATGTACAGATATATATGTACATATAACATATAAGATATAGATAGATAGAATAAATAAGAGATAATGTCAGAGGGGAAAAGCCTCTTTTAAAAAAGTGGAATCTGAGCTGAGTCTTGAAGGAAACTGGGAAAACATTCCAGACCAGGAAGCGGTCAAGAGAGGGAAACCAGGGAAAAGACAAAGTAAGAAGGCCATTGTTTTGTGTATGGTGCTGGAAGTAACAGAGTCATTGAATGATGGCGACCTCAACAGTAATAAGGATGTAAATAAAAGGAGAGGGGTTAGGGTGTTTTGTTTGTTTTGCAGAATTAGTGGGCAAAATAATGAGTTCTGTTTGGGACGTGTTAATTTTGAGATGTCTACTGGACATCATGTTCAAGATTTCCAATAGTCACTTGGTGATGTGAGACTGAATCTCATAAGAGAGATTTTTGTTACTTCCCCAGCTTATTTTACAGATGAGGGAACTGGGACCAACTTAATGCAGTGACTTGCTACACACAGCTAGTAAGTATTTGAGACCAGATTGAACTTGGGAAGAAGAATCTTTCTGATTCCAAACCTGGTACTCTATCCACTATGCCACCTAGCTGCTCCCTAAAAGAGAGGTTAGGGCTAGATAAATAAATCTAAGAATCCTCTGCATTGAGGCTATAATTAAACTCATGGGAACTGACAGTATCAGAAATCATAAAGATAGTATAGAAGGAGAAAAGAACAGGACAGAGTCTTGGGAAATATCATCATGGTTCATGGGCATGATATGGCGGAAGAGCCAGGGAGAGGGGAGAGACTGTCCAGGAGAGGAGCATGGTAAGTGGTGTCAAAGGCTACAGAAAGGTCAAGAAACATGAAGATTGAGACAAGGACATTAGATCTGGCAATTTAGAGATTGTTGGAGAGAGTACTTTGCACGAAATGAGGAGGTTAAAAGCCGGACTTCAGAGATCTTAGGGAAAAAATGGAGACTCTGCTTGTAGAAAGACACATAGCTTCTGGCAGAGGTAGTTGAATATTGGTAGTCACACACTTGTCAATATAACCCCAAATTTATGAGACCAGTTAGGTGTGATCATTCTATGACCAATACAAAGTTAGTCGTGTGGCCAGGATTTCTCACCAAGAAGGTGGCCTTCTTCCACTTATCAAAGTTGTGTGAATCAGGGATCCTGAGGGTTACCTAGACAACTGATACAAAGTACTTTGTGGAAATGGCCACTATTGTTGTTACTATACCACACTTTATTATTTTCTTTTTATAATTTACTTAGTTCTTTCACAGAACCTTGCATTAATTTTTAAAAGTTAGCAGTTAATCAGTAGCATCAGATGTAAGATAAAAATTCAGACCATAGACATGTTTTGCATTTTGGCTCACTTTTCCAGAAAGGTAGGTATTCCTCTGGCAAGAATGTTTCATCCTAGTTCACATTTGCACTAGTTTCAACAAAAGATAAAAGTGCTTTTTTCTTTAACTAGAATAGTCATTGATGGAAATTGATACTGGGAAATTCATATGACTACCAGTAACTATTTTCTACTCAACCATTTGTATTTATGAAATAGGTATTGCACTCAGACACAAAGAAACCAACCAGTCCAGAATACAAAGAGGAGTCTGTGGCATATACCTGAGTGAATTTATTTCAGGCATATAGATTTTGCATTAAAATAGGGAATGTCCTGTGTTAGGAAGATTCAGTTGGTGGGAGGGGTCCTCTGTCAGGTGGTAGAAATAAAGAGTTTTGAATCAGGTGGAAAAGCTGGTGAAACTCTGAATAGAGTCATATCTCTGAGGACTTCAGACCAGGGGTCGCCATTCTATTTGTGTCTATACCTATGGCCTCTATTGGGAGCAAGTCAGGCTACTCAAACTTCCAATTCATTTTTCTCCTCTTGTCCTTATGAGGATACATTCATTTCTTCTTCCACTTGGCTCTGGAGGCAAAGTGGAAATCAACAAGATGGCAGGAAGACTAAGAAGTCGATAACCTTTCAAATGGTGGTTAAGTGAACACATAATAGTCTATTGGAACCATGCAAATGAGAGTTGAAGACTAGGATGATGGCAGTAGGAATAGTGAAGATCATAGATTTTGAGCTGAAAAAGACCTTTACATCTAGTACAGCTTTCAATGTAAGCACGTATCCTTTGAAAATCTGCAAACAGGGCCCAATTTTTGTTTTATTGAAAATGATGGAGAAAATATTAATAGTGATCAAATTTAAGTGGATTATGCTTATCTGATTCAGAGAGCTCGTTGTTAAATTTTATCCGCACATTCCTCCAAGTTTACACTGGTTTTGAATGTGAGAATACTAGAGAGATAGAATGAACTGGAGCTGGCAGCAAATTGGCTTTTCAAGATGAGAAAAGATTCGTCAGAGGTAAAACCACCTTTTGGTAACTGGATGAAAGGTGATACCACTGGCAGAAATGAGGAAGTTGCAAGAAGGGAGCTGGTTTAAGGAGAAAGATAAGCCTGGTTTGGGGCCTGTTGATTTTAGATATGGAGTTTCCTGCTCTAATCCCACAATTAGATAAAGAGGAACATAAAGACTGTACATTTCATTTGCAATTTAAACAACTGCCACTTGATATCTGTTTCAAGTGATGCAAACTCCTGAATAATAACAACAAAACCTTTATTATCTTTGTGGATAGGGTCACTTGGTATTAGTGTGTGAGAGAGAGAGAGTGTGTCTGCCCCAAATTAAGAAGTCCTGAATTCAAATCCCATACCGATGGCTTTGTAACCTCATAGGACAAGTGCCCCAGGCAACTCATAAGACTATAAATTGCAGAATTAATGCTCATCTGCCTTGGTCGTTAGTGGGAGTTTCCTCTTCTGGGGCTTCCCCAATGACAGTGAAGTCCAGTTTTAAAATGTCATCTTTGTTATTGGGGAGTAGAGCAGCCGAGAGAAATTAAATCCACAAATAATTTCAACTCTCATTTAAGCCAGCAATTTCAACCTTTTCACTCATCTGTATGATGTGGAGAGTGGACAGAAGTTACCATTTCTATTTATCAAGTGAACTCCATCATATTAAACACCTACTATTTACATAAAGCACATGCTGTGCTAAATGTCTGGAAGAGATAGAAAGATAAAGCACTTCTTTTATAAAACAAGAAAGAACTAATAACGGGGAAGGAATGATTAAAAACATACAAAAATGGCAGATCCAAATGAGATCACAGCACTTTGCAGACCTTCAGGGGCTCTCTAAATGCTAGTAATTGTTATTAATTGTTTTTAACATAAGCACAGAATAGAGGCAGAAAACTTTGGAAGTCAGGAATGGGAGGAACAGGAGAGTAGATCAGCTTCAGAATGCAGGAGGTAAGACTGGAAAAAGTAGGTTGTTGCTTGATAATGGAAGGTCATTGAATGTCGTGCTAAGGAATTTGAACCTTATTCGGTAACTAGGGGGCAGACAACAAAGTTTGTTGACTTAGTTGTGGTGTTGTAGTTGTTGTTGTTGAATGTGAGGGAAAATAATGCAAACAGAACTATCCATTAAGTTCCTACAGCATTTGGGGGAGATGGGATTGGAGAGAAGGCTAAAGGGAAGGAGGTCAATGATGAAGCGATTGTCCTGCTTCCAGGCAAGAGAGTGTGAACTAGGGTGGTTTGAGTGGTGAGGGTGGTTGTTGACCTTCATCCTTTCTTCAAAGAAGACCAATGACATCACCGAAGATGTCTTAACTGGAACCTGAATTGGATTTCAGTGAGGAGGAGTTGCCCAAAGTCATCAGCCTCACTCTCTCTTCCTGAGTCATCCAAGTCCAGAGGCAGCACAAAAGTCAGGACCACTGACAATGGCCCGGGATGCAGAGGATGACCTTGGTGTCTTTGATGTCTGACCAAGCTCCAAGCGCTCCACAGCGCCTGCTTTAACTGCCTTCATGGCCATTGGAACAAATTGTTCTCATCTGTCCATTCCTCAGGGGTAAGTGTTCACATGCTTGGAGTAGACACCCCCCAACTTACCTATGGGTTGGAGGCCTGATAGTTAACCTTCAGCCTGGTTTTTAAGCCCATCTGTCAAGGTTTACTGGACTCTGGTTGCTGTGCATTCTACAGCTTCTTGGAGCCACAGGTGACAGTTGGGTGAAGGTGGATACCAAAGGTGGATGAGCAGCCCTGAAGAAGGCTCAACAGCCCCTCACACAAAGATCCTGCTCCTCTCTGAGCACTCCATATACCTCAACTGATGAGGATGGTAAGAAGGTACCAGATACAAGAGAGAGTGGAGCAAGCAAACTGTCCTCTAAAACCCAAGGATAAATTATACAAGGTTATCCTCAAGCATATCCATCAGTTTCAGTGGAGAGGGACGACCTGACCAGCCAATGATTCATGGTTTGCTCTGCCATACTGTTACTTGACAGAAGTTGATCAATGTGACCATTTCCATCTTTAGTTAGAGCAAGATGTACTTAGTTCCCTTCCTCTAAGGAAATGGTGCACCTTAAAATAACTTCTTACATCAAATATTACTTATTGTATGTAGGTGCTTTCCCAAGGATGATCCAAGGCAGTGAGTCATCTGACAGAACCTTATTAAAAACATTATTACTCCTTTTTTTACCAGCTTGTTTTATTTCTGGATGCTTCATTTAAAGAAAATTTGCTAGATATTTAGGGTTAGATCTTTAATCCAAATACCAGCTGTAATCTCAATGTGAAAAAGAGATTAAGATTTTTTTCTTCCTACACATCCCTCACCTTTCCTCTTTTACAAAAAAGAGGTGGGAGTGGGACTCTTATAAAATTATAATCCTTAACTTGAGTTCCAGAAGAAAAAAAAAGACATTTTTAATGCATTTGATTTTTAAAATTATTTTGAAATTGAGAACTTTAGAAGAAAGCTCTTTCTTCTTGAGCACTTTCAGAGTGTAAAAGAGGAGAAATCTTTCCTCTCCCTTCTTTCTCTCCTTCCCAGTTTTGATGTCAAACCCAGCAGCATGATTTGCCATAAATAACCCTTCTCCAGCCCAATTTCCTACCTCCTTGGAGGCTACATTGACAGCATCCCTGAACCCCTGAAGTAAGACTCATGATTGAAAACTCTCCAAGTAGAATTATCTGTCAGACAGCTAAGAATAATTAATACTTCTGAATGCCAGGCAAGCTGCACTTGTTCTACTCTTCTGTAAAATATATTTTTTCCCCTAAATAAAATCCATTTAAAATTCTTCAGTGTCATTGGATCCTCGCAGGAATGTTTGATGGAAATATATAGTTTTGTGGTCTCAAAGTACTATATTAATGCCAGGAAATTATTGGAATATATCAGAAGAAACAAAAGAAAAATTTAAAAAATTTTAAGAAGAGCCATCTTTCATACCTTCAACCTTTTTTGTGCAGTTTCAGCTCTGAAGGGCAGTCACCTTGATGGAAAAGCGTGAGATAGTATGGACCTTGGAGCCAGGAAAACCTGGATTTGAATCCTGCCTCAGACACTGTATGACCTTGGGCAAGTCACCTCTCTATGGCTCAGTTTTTTGATCCCTAAAACAAAAATAATGATAGTACCAGCCTCACAGGGTTATTGTAAGGTTATTGTATCAAATACCTCAAAATGTACAAAGCTCTTTGCAAGCCCAGTTGGCAGGGAGACAGCCTTCCAAGGAGGAAATCCCTGTTAGCTACTAGGTTTCATCATGGTCGGTGTCATGACAGTGTTTCCCTCTTATCCTTTCCTCTGTTGTGCATCGCTGTTCCAGAAAAATGTCAACCCAAAAGGGGCTACGTTTGTTCGTTGCCTTCGATGCTCCTTACATTTTCCCTGACCTAGGCTACCTTCCCTTATCTCTGTTCCTTCTTCAAGATTCAACTCAATTCCTACTTTATTCATGAGACCTTTCCTGGTCTTCCCCAATTATGAATGCCTTCCTTCTGAGGTTGCTTCTCACTTAAACTGTATATATCTCATTTATACTACATATACATGCACACACACACACTGTATACATAGTTGTTTGCCTATTGTCTCTCCCATTAGAATGTAAGGCCTTTGGGGCAGAACTGTGTTTATGCTTTCCTTTCAGAGCATGATACATAGTGAGCACTTAATAAAGGCTTGTTCATAGTTTGATTGATGGGAGTAAATTTATCAAAAATTCCTCAGATCCTAATCTCTAATATACATGATATTATGTAAGTAGGGAGAAGGGAGAGGAAACACCAGCAGTGTTATACACCTACACAGGGAACTGGGAAACAAGAGATTCCACGTTGGAACTGTGAAGATGCCACCAGATGGAATTTGGATTTGGGTTACCCTGAGCTCCACCTTGATGCCAGGCCAGCAGTCCCACCCCTTACCTGTCTACAGAATCAACCACTTCTGCCTCCACTCATCACCACAACACTTGGTGTCAGAAGTGAAACCTTGGAGTCACCAGATAGGTAGTTTTGTCTCAGGTCAGCTGAGGTATCACTCCCCAGTGACGTCGTGTAAAGAGATATTCAAAGCTTAAAAAGAAGTGAGAGCAGGCCCACAGGAAATCAGACAGTGGGTCTAAGAGAAACAGATTGTTAAGAGTCTATATCCCCTTTGGGATATAGACTACACAAAAATTGACCATGTATTAGGATATAAAAACCTCATAATCCAGTGCATAAAGGCAGAAATATTAAATGTATTCAGATCATGATGCAATAAAAATTACATGTAATAAAGGACCATGGAAATAATTTTTTTAAAAGCCTATTCCCTTTTCATTCAGTTTTCTTGGGAACTTATTTCTGTCAGGACATTTTTTAAATGTTTACTATCGGACACAAAGAATGAGCCAATCCTTATTTGTAAGAGTTTTTATTCAATAAGAGGAGCTAATGTATTCATACCTAAGTATACAGAGAATAAAACAAGGTAGTTTGGGAAGGAGGTCACTGGCAATTGGAGGGTAGGGAAGGGTGGTGCTTGAGATGTGTCTTAATGAGAGTCTTCGAGGTAGAAGTGAGGACCACATAATGAAGGTCTCGCCTCCCCCCACAATCCCCTATTACAAAGGAATACATTCCCAATAGAGGGGTGGCCAGTACAAAAGTACAGAGATGAAGGGTCAGCTGGGTGGCATAATGGATAGAGCACTGCCCATTGTTCTCAAAAGGACCAGAGTTCAAATCCACCCTCAAATACTTACTAATTGTGTGGCCCTGGGCAAGTCACTTCAACCCAAATGCCTCAAAAAAACCCAAAAAAAACCTAGATGAGAGATGGAGGCCTTTTTGATTTAAATGTCAAGTTTGAGGTGGGTGATAGTGAGACAAATTGTTGTCCTTAAAACTTTCTGATCTCTCTAACTCATCCAGTACATCATGGAGTGTTTTTATCTTTTTTTATACTATACAGCCTGTTTAATTCATGTTATCTGCTTAGACTCAAAGTTGAGGCCTTCTCCCCCTTAGGGTAGATGGTAGACATTCCCTTACTCAAGCTGGCTGTGACCCAGTTTTTAGATTCAGCATGTATAATGGTTAGCCATCTCATCTCTATGGAAATAGTGATGATATTAACAACTCACATTTAAGGTTTGCAAAGCACTGTAGACAACATGTCTCCTTTGAACCTTAACCACGACCCTTCAAGGTAGGTGTGATTATTGTTTACATATGAGGAAACTGAGGCTGGATCATACTGCATTAGGATCCCGGACTACAGGTCAGCCACACCACACTGTGTTGACTTTCTACTACTGGTAATGCACTCAGTCACTACAGCTGACATCTCTGTGCCTTCTTCAATATGTTGCTATAGCCGAAATGTTCATTTTGCCCTGTGGTCTTATGTATCTTTTGGAGCTTAGCTAATTAGCCTATTTATGAATGTGAAAAGGAGCAGTTATCCCATAAACTACACATTTAATCCATTAGGGGAAAATGAATTCATTCCAGACCTTACTAAATGGAGACCAGAAACATCTCTCTTCCTGACTTAGATCATCGATAATAATGGTGACTACAGCCAGCGTTTCTGTAAGCACCTAGTGTGTGCTGAACTTTACAAATATTACCTCATTGGACCTTCCTAACAACCCTGTAAGGTTGGTGCTATTGAATAATCCCCATTTTACATTGAGTAACTGAGGCAAACAAAGATTAAGTGGTATGTCCAGGAACACACAGCTAGTAAATGTCTGACGACATGACAGACATTTGTGTCTGATCTGCCTCCCACTTGGAAAGAACTGACTAGCCAGGGCTGTAATCACAGCGTATGGTCAGGCAAAACTAGAACACAGCTCCCTGCCCACAGGCATTTTCGACCTTTCATCATTGTAGCATCATTATCTTTTGCCACTTTTTTTTTGTTTTATCCCAAGGTACTTGGCATAGTACTAAGGACACCTGCCTGGCAATTCACCCAGCAGAGGAGAGAGAACCATAAGGGAAATTCTGATGTGCTTTGCCCCCCAGTGTCCCCAAATACAGTTAAAGGAAATTGCAGACAGTCATAAATAATTTAGGACAGTTTGTCCACGTTAACACTCCCATTTCCTAAAATGAAACCCTCACTGTCCCACAGAAAGAGAAAGAAATACTGGCGTGGCTCACCAGTTTTATTTCAGCACAGAATATGCACATTGTAAAGTATTGCCTGTGATGAGTCATTCTCACAGGTAAGTGCCAATTTTCCTTTGACCTCTACAGAAATAAGGGCTATGGAAATTGCAGTGCAAGAATTTGAATCATTTCATTGTGTTTTCCCCCATATCTATATTCGCATCTGTCACAAATCCAGTGAGTCCACCTATTTTTGGAGATGAACAATTGCTTTCTTCAGATCCTCCCGGAAACCCCCTACTTAAGGACTCTGTTCTGCTTATTAATTGTCTCTCAAGTGTCTAAGGAATGTTATGTGTTGTTCGTCCTTTCCTGTCCCTAGCCACTGCGTATTGTTACACCACCAGGTTCCACCCAAGAAAGGGTTGGGTGGAAAGGTTCTATTAATACAAAATGCTATTGTCTGTCTGATTCTTAGTGTTTTTACTAGTGGTACAACAAAAACACAGGCTTCGTTATGTGGGTTCTGTTGCTCAGAGAGATCTTTTGGCAGGGGATCCATGAGAGGTAACCAGAGAGAAGCCAGGCATGTCATTTATTCCTTACAAAAGACTTTGTCCCTGACCTGCAAAATAGAGCCTGTCTTCCAGTTTTCCATATGGAACACAATCCATCCTCCTTCTATCATCAGTCTAGGGGGAATAAAAGAGAAGAGGGGAGCAGGGAGGGCAGGGAAAAGAAGAGGAAATGGGAAGGAAAAGGATAACAGAGGGGGGAAAAATGACACTATGGCATTGTGGTCTTCAAAGTCTATCTTAATTTGATACCTTGATGGATTCACAGTATTACCCATGGCAGCATTCCCTGTACTCATGTAGACGATGGCCAATCCCTGCTTTCTCACCCTGTGCCATCATGGGAAATTACTTTCAGCCCTTCATAAAGTATCCACCCAGTGTTCAAGGCCTTCTTTTTCTGGGTCACTTGCTCACCATTCAGTATTCTTTCCGTTCACTCTCCCTATATGACTGTTTCACCTCCTTTTCTAATCATAAACATCCTCACCATCACTTCTGCTTCTTGCAGTCAGGTCCCCATTAACCTGTTTATACCCATCATGTATCTCTCATTTTATTTCTCTGTGATCATAATGTTATTCCATATTTCTCAGGCATGTGGCCTCATGGGTTATAGTGATGATTAAATGATATTATGGAAATAAAGTACTTGGTAAAGGTTTAAGTACTATAGAAATGTCAGATATTAATATCTCCTCTTCAACTTAGAGCCACTTTCATTGTCTGTTAGGTGACTGTCAATGGGTATAAATGTTAAGTATTATACTTGGTTTCAAAGAGTCAGCTTTATGACTACAAGAAGGGGGACGCATGGTTAGATAGCAGTTTACCTGAAAACTATCCAAAGATTTCTAGGGACTGACTAAATATGATCAACAGTGTGATGGGAAACCAGTAAAACTAATATAATCTTAGGATAAATTAAGAGAGTGTCTAGGACCAGGAGCATAGTGCTGTGGATAATAGGTACATGGAAGGGACTTCGAAAAGTCATCAAATCCAAACCTTCATCTTATAGATGAGAAAAATGAAGCCCACAGAGTTTATATGACTTGTTCAGGGTCAGCTAGGTAGGATTTGAACCTTTGCCCTTTCTGCTACGTATAACCTGCGGTCTCCTCTGATGTTCTTAGATTCTGTGAACATTTGCTAGAATTCAATAGATTAAAAATAAATGAGGTACCCAGTATTTATTAGCACCCAGTGCAGAACATATCCACATATTTTAGTTATTCACAGTGATTAGATATAATTAGTATATAGTTAGTGGACTCCTGATCTCTTCTGTGTGCATGATCATCTGGGAGAACACCCACCATCTTCCTCTGCTCATCCTTTGTGATTCTTACTCATATCCTTCTTTGAATCCTCTATCCAGGACTTTGAAAGCAGTCCTCTAGGTCATGGAATTATAAGGGCTAGAAGGGACCTTACTGGCCATCAAGGCCAACCCTCCCGTTTTATATTCATGGTATCACTTGATCATCATAGTAACCCATGTTGCCAGATGTCTGAGAATCATGGAATGTTAAGATATTAGAGAAATAAAAATGAGAGACACAGGATGGGTAAAAACAGGCTAACGATGACTTGAGCACAAGAGTGAGGAATTGATTTACCCAAGGTTACAAAGGTGGTAAGAAGCAAAGGTGAGATATACTATCTCCTCCCCCTTAACATATATGTATGTATTGGGGAGTGTCTGTGTATACACATCAACATTGTTTATAAAACATTATCCTTGAAGAATGTTTTGTTTTAAAAAGTGTTCTTTTGTGAAGATTATGTTTCCAACAAGGGAATATGGTCAGAGCTATCCTCTTCATGTTCACACGGGAAGGGAGGAGTGAATTTGAGTCCTCATCTCAGCTGAGGAAAAGTCTAGTTTCTTTTCATGACAAGCCTGCCTGAAAAAGAAACCAACCAGTGACCTTTTTTAATTAACCTGGATATCCTTATCCAGTCATAGATGAATTAGACCAGCCCTTGAGACCACCAAACAGACTGTCAGTTCTCCGGAAGCCAGTGACTTCCACCTTTTCTGTCCTTGATACACAAACATGTGACTCTGTTTTGGAGGTCCAATCTTTATCCAGTAAAATAGTTTGCTCACTGAAATCTCCAGGGCTACAGGAAGGGCAGGAAGAACAACTGGTGCCTTTAGATGCCCCCAGAATGGGAGATCTGACTGTCGACCTGAATTTAAGCAAGATTTACATCTTCCCTGAAAGGAACATGTTTAATGTGCAGAAGAAAAACACATATCATATTTAAATGTTGATATTCTGTTCAGTAAGCATTTGGGCACTTTAAAAAATGAGATTAGATCTTCATTTTGTCTTCTTTTAAGACTTGTTCATTGGGTGGGATAAGGAAAAGGTTAAAACTGAGTAGCTACTTTCAATTGCAAACACAAAAGTCCAGAGAAACACAGAAAGGCAAAATGCATTTGACCCATGAGAAACAACATACCACATGTATTCTCCAAAGATTCTTAATTTGAGAACTCTTCCAGTGATGTATATCTTAACCTAGGACTTAATAAGTAAGTCCTAGGGAGTTGCCTGAGAGATTTCCTCAGGGTCACATAGCTAAGAAGTATTGGAAGGTGGAGTGTGAAACCAGGTCTTCCTGATTCCCAAGGCTAACATTATGTATACCAGGCTACCTTTCATAAATACTTGTTGAATTGAATTGAATTGGCTGTTTTTAGGCCTCTAGGTATGACCCAATTGTGACTGAAGGCAGGAACTCTTTATATTTTGTTTTTGTAATCTCAGCATCTAGTGTGGGTGCCTACTGGCACCTATTAATTGCGTCAGAAATGCTTGTTGGATATAACCTAAGTCTCTCCTTTTATCATTCAGGTAGCAGGCATTTATTAAGCACCTACTGTGTACTTAATTAATTAATTGAAATAAATTTCCCATTGTGCAAACACAGGGGAAAAACAAAAGTGAAACTGCCCAGCTCTCAGGAAACTTACATTCCCCTAGGGAGATCAGTCAGTCAATAAATATTTATTAAATGCCTTCACTTTAGTAACTGCTTCCAAGGTTTTCTAACATGAAATATGGCAGGGGTTTTTTCCAGAGTACCACACTTAGGCTCTGTTACATTCAGTCAGATGAGATGACTTTTATGAAACTCTTGTAAAGTTCAGCTTAGACATCTCATAAGAAGGAAGATGTGTACAGAAGGATGAAAGGAGGACATCTACTGTAAGGGAATAAACAGAGAACATGCAGCTATGGCTTCAGTGTTGGGAGAAGGGACACATTCCCCTTTTTTTCTAAACGAACAAAGAATAATTGGCCCACAGGAATTCATTCGTGTTTATTCTGCCTGCTGTCTACCTTAACAAGGTTAGCATTGACTTGGAGACCAAGAACCTGAAAGAATGAACAAAAGAAAGGATTATGGATCTGTGGAAAGTGTCCTTGGGTTGAATTCCACATCACAGATTTAGAACTAAAAAGGATTTGGAGGTCATTTAGTCCAGCCTCTTTATTTTACAGATCAGTCAAGTCAAAAAATATTAAGTACCACCATCCAAGCACTAAGACCAAAACAAGAAAAAAACCACAAAGTCCCTGCTTTTGAGGAGAGACAACATGGACACAACTGTACAAATAGCTCTATAAGGGACACAGGGGTGATTACTGTGAATTATTAGTGAACAGGGGAAAGGCAATAATTGAATTAAGCAGGATCAGGAAAGGCTTTTCATAGAAAATGGAATTTTAGCTGAGACTTGAAGGAGGTCAGGAGGCAGAGATGAGCAGGGAGAGCCATCCAGCCATAGGGAACAGCCGGAGAAAATGCCCAGAGCCAAGAGATGGAGAGTCCTGGTGGAAGAGTCAGGCAGATGTCACTGGATCACAGAGTACATGACTGGGAGAGACTGAGGACTGAAGATGTAAGAAGACTGAAAAAGGGGAGGAGGGGGGCAGGTTCTAAAAGGACTTTGAATGCCAAACAGAAGATTTTCCATTTAATCCTGGAGGTAATAGGGAGCCACTGAGGTTTATCGAGTTAGGGAGATGACTGATGAATAATCCAGGAGAAAAGGCAAATGACTTTTGTACAGTTTGGAGTCAAGAGACCTGGGTTGAATTCCCATCATGAAACCTTGGGCAGGTCACTGCCTCAATTTTATATACAAAGTGAGAAGGATTCAACCAGGTCAACTGTTCTCAATGTTCTTCAACATGAGAACCTCTTTATTTAATGTCAGATGTTTTTGAGGACCATACCCCCTCATCATAATACACTTACTGTAGATACAGCCTAGGTCTAAGAACCTCAGCTCTGGATTTATGTGAACCTGGTTCAATCCAGGAGGCTTTTCACAAATCCACACTCTTGGCTTATGTTCCTATCTTTCTCCCTGGAAACTTTCAGAATTCGGCTCATGTCTGATTCAACAGGGCAGATTTCTTTTAACTCACCAAAAAATGAACAACATAAAAGACTTGTATCTGAGCCCATAAACGGTTGTGATGACTGTTTGTCCCTTTAATAAGTCCCAGGGAACCTATGAAGTCCTCCAAACTTATAGTGCCACCCTGTGGTTCATGCTTCCTACAAAGGGAAACATTTTGAGGACGATCGAGAGAATACCTATCATCTTCTTTAGAACTTTACTTTCTACAAGGACCTATAGTAATCCAGCCTTATAAGAACACCATGTGGTTAAAGCTTCCACATAAGGGAAATGTATTTAGTTAGACCCTCGGAATTAAATCAGCATATGCTTTGAAAATTCAGAAAGAGAAAATATTGTTCCAAAGTAAAGAGATAAGTCAATGACTTGTAGACTGCCAAAAAAACAAAAAACAAAACCCATGCCTTTGTATCATACTTTGTTCAGTCAGAGAACAAGAATGATGGACACAGCAAAAAATGAAATTGATTGTATCACGGGAAAAAATTGTATTTTAATAGACAGGAAATGATTCATAACCATTGTAGGAACCATTTATTAATCAACTGTCACTGTGCAGTCATACCACAAATTTGTTAACAAGGGGTCAAAACAAATAATACTAAAAGAAAGAATAAGAAAATGACATGGTTTATGATTAAAATAACTAAAATCTGACTTCATTAAGCAAGTTGTTGATTCAAAAAGTAGAAAATGGGTAGAAAAAAGGACAATGACACAGACTATGGCAGTTCCATACAAAATTTTAACTGAATTTAATTAAAATGCAATAATGAGGAATACAAAAGAGCTTTTAAAAAACAGCTTAGACATCAGACATTGACTTATTTGCCAAATAGAGTCACATAATGGACAAGGGTAATGCCAGTTTAGAATATAAACTTGTTTGCAAAGTCTTACAGAGAAGGCTAGGGAAGCTTATGAGCAGCATTTTCTCTTAAAATATAGCAAGACGAGGGAGAGAGGATAACAGTTTAAAGAAAAGTCATCAAGATAGCCACTCAAGAAAAGTAACTGCAGGAGTATTAAGGATGATCCTGGAAGAAGAAGAATAACTAAGTGGAGGATGGAAAAACCTGAAACAATGTTTATGATAAACTCTTTGCCCCTATTAAAACTAAGAGAGCCACCTCATGTGGACTTGGAATATCCCAGTCCTTAGTATGCTTATAGAGAGAATGTCAGTGTCATTGAAGAAAAAGAGGGGAGAAAGGGTAGATTAAACCAAGTACACATAAAAAAATTTCATCCTGGAAGTGCCACAGTTTTGAGGGTGTTAAGAGATCCGTTCTCAAGTTATCTCAAGAAGGGGAAAGTGGCAAGCATCCTCTGAAGAGTAGGTATGCTAGGTGGTCAACATCCAGGGTATTCTCTATAAAGGAGTAGGCAAGATTTTGTGAATAGTCTCCAGTAGACAATAGCCTTACTCTAATACAACCACCAGTCTCTTATGGGGAGTGGGGATTGATTTTGGAGAGCAAAACACCATCTCAACCTTTTCCAAGGGTCCTCTAATTGTAAATATGAAACAAGGCAAAAAAATTTTCTTTTTGAAAAACCAAGAAGATGCTAACTAATATATGCTCTCCAAAGATGTTTGCCACTATCAAAATATACTACATATGCTTATATAAAAGATTCTTCTTGACTAATTGATCTCCCCCATCAAAAGCGAAGTTCACTGATATCAGAAATTATTTCACATTTGTGGCTGTTCAATGCAAAGTCCATTTGCAAGAGAGATTTCTTTTGACAAAGTCTTCGGTTGCTTCTGTTTGTGGATGCCCCTGCTAATTGTTTCAAACCTAGAACACTACAGAATCTCCTAAAGGAGATCGCCAGTCACTCAAAAGAGTTTGGCCTAATATGCACTTAGCTAGAGACAAATGGTTGTATATCAACCACTATTTAGATTATGAAGTACAGTTGGGATAGATGAGACGTAGAGCTCATCAATTCTGTAAATATATTGTCGGCAAATACTGCAAATGGTCAGTGAGTTAGACCCAGAACTGAACAGGAGGAAGAGAACTTACTATTGCCTTTGAGAAACTGAAAAGTTATTTTAATGGCCTCAAACTTCTCTCTGAAACAAAGACCCATCTTTTTCATATTAATATTCTTTCAGTAAGAAGCATTATGGCATAGTGAATAGAAGGCTGATCTCACTTAGAGTCAAAAAGACGGAGTTCAAATCCACCTCACATGTATGCTGGCTACGTGATCCTACAAGTCAAAGATTTCTCACTGTCACAAGCTACTCTCTGAGACTTTAAGTTGCAAAACAGATGCTTATTTGCCTTAGCAGAAGGAATTTCCTCACCTGGAAGTTCCCCATATCAATAAAATCACAGGTCTATTCCCTATTCTAAATAAAATTCAGAATTGTAATGGTGAGTGTACATATGGCTTCTTGAGTCCTTGCAATAACTAGGAAGCTTCCCAGAGGTTTGCTTCTCACAGGTAGGGATTGGATTGCCTCTCAATCTCCTTCAAACTCCAGATCCTATCCTATGATAAGCTAGCAATCAATGGAAGAAAATGAACCATTGGCTCCCGCAGTCTATTCAGGGTCCTAATGTTTCTTGCCCATAAAATACAAATGGGTATCTGAAATTGTATGGGCTGGTAGCATTATTTAGCCTTTATGTCAGGCATAAAACTTTATTTGGATTGCTTTGTCCTGTCCATTCCTTCCTACAAGTTGCTGGAGACTTTCTCTAAGGAGAAGAAATAGCACTATTAGCAAATTATAGACTCATTCTCGCTGTTACCAGGGAGAAAATACTGCATTCTTATATGATATGATGGGAATCAATAATAAGCATTAAGCAATGGGTATACAAAGACAACCCCTGCTGTCCAAGAGCTTTCCATCTAATGGACAACACACAAGAGGAAGCTGAAAAGCAGGGGTGGGGAAGGGAGGAGGGGGGATACTTGATCTGAGAGTATGATGAAGAAATCCAGAAGCAGGGCTGTGGGTGGGAAATGGGAAGCAGACTCTCCCTTCCAAAACGTGTTTACCCCACCACCACCACTAATCCATTTGTCAGTCAATCAAAACAACCAAAAATTAAATACTGGCTCTTGGATGAAGTTGTCTTTTAAAAAAAAAGATATTGTTACTATTAACTTTTTAGGGAGAATTAGCCCCATAAGCAAGCAAAGCATAGGACATTTTCTTTCCAAATAACATCACTCACATTCAAAGGTCACCACCCAAATTTGCAAGTCCCTAAGGCCTAGACAAGATCATTTTTTAGGGAAGGTTGAGTAAATTGGTCTTCCGCTTTTTCCCAGTATTTATAACCAAGGATTGAATCCAATTTAAGGACATTTGTGGATCATTTGTAATGCTACATGAGTGGTACTTTTGGTTTTTAGCAAAACTTCCTTTTAGAAAAAAAAAATAGCCTCTTCAATGGGTCAAACTCTTCCATTTTAAATCTTCCAGATTTCTTATTCCCACCCACCTCCTCCCTTCAGAAATGAACATTGTGGCCTTCAGTTCCAGATGATGTCTTTGTTATAGCAGGTATAGATTGGAGAGAGAGAGAGAGAGAGAGAGAGAGAGAGAGAGAGAGAGAGAGATTGTTTCAGTTAGTATGAGGCATTTTAATTGAGTGCCTATAATTAGACTTTGAGAGCTACCAATTGTCGGCTATGACCACTGTACCCTGCATTAATAATTCCTAATGTCGTAGTTATAATTAACTTACAATTATTGTAATGAATAATAATAGCTGATATTTATATTATGTTTTCAGACTTGCAAAGTGCCTAACCTTGTGCCTCACAGCCATCCTGGGAGGGGCAGGTGTACTAGCTGGTATGATTCCCATTTTACAGATTAGAAAACGCAGGCTCAGATATTACGTGACTACTCTCCAAACCTGAGATCTGAACCTAGATGTCTTCTGACCTCAAGCCCTGCGGTCTTCCACACTGCTACACATTTCTAAATGTACCAGGTGCAGGTGGCAGAAAAGCAGGTAGCGTTGAGAAGAGAATTATTATTCATAGTTACAGTGACAACTTCCCGCCGGTTCTTTCCTGCTTATCTCTAATTCCTCCATGCCTTGAACCCCAGCCTGAACTCTGGTTGCAATCCCTGCTCTTCCCACTGTCCACATCCCACAGTACACAACTACACCTCCCTCTTGTTTCCCTAGACTGACCTCTTTAACAACACAGCTTCGAGCTGCCCCCACCCCTCAGCGGTCCTTGAAACCCTTCCCAAAACATTGGACCAGAGCCATGACCACCCATCCCTGGCACAGACCACCTTGCTCATTCTTGCCTAATCAGCAGCTGCTGGGCTAAAACAGCTTCTCCCACCCATGGCCTGGATGCCCCGGGAACTGTAAGCTCTGTGAAAACCAGAAGAAATAGAAAAGATCTGAAAGATCAGTCCATTCACCCCCATCACCGTATACACTTGGAAACTGACCATCAAGGAGGAAAATAATTTGTAAAAGGTCACACGAGTATTAAATAGAAGAGCCAGAATATGAACCCAGATTTATTGATTCCAAGGCCTTTACACTATCTCGTGTACCAAGAAGAGAAGGGTTGGGAACAGCTTTGGTGGAGATCATGATAGAAAGTGTCTGACACTCAAAGAACTGAAGATTTTTGTCCAGACCAATCTGGGTGACTTTAATCTCTAGAAGGCTACTCCATCCAGAGAAGGAAGGGCAAGTAGATAGTCATGTCATCACTACAGTTATAGCTAGAATGCCCCTCAGTTCTCAGCCCATCTAGTCTCCATGACCACCACACCCCCAAGGAATTGTCTAGCCAAGCTGAGGCATCACCAGCATTTCTGACCCGAATGAGACTCTGAAGTGCTCGATAAATTCAGCTATTACTGTTAATACCATGGGACTTTTTTGAAGCTCTGGCCTCATGAATTCACTGCCACCTCCTGCGTTTGAGTCCCTGATCTCCTTGCCATTTACACCCATTCTTCTCTTCTTGCTTTCTGAAGAGTCTAGTGCTACTGGATAAATCTTCCTTGATAGTGGGCTGATTCAGCCTGTTCTACCAAAGTGTATCATCTAACCTCAAGAAGGTCTCTCACCACTTTGTGGGCACCACAGACCCAGAAAGAGCCTTAGAGGTCATCCAACTTAAAACCCCCTTACTTTACAGATGAGGAAATTAAGGCTTAGAGGGATTACGAGATTTTCCAGGATTTGAACTCAGGTATTACTATAAATTCAGTGTACCTTGTAGCCTCCAAATAAAGAGAAGGAAAGGGGAAGAGATTCTCCATCAATCGCAGTTACTTGGACTTGAGTCAGGGCTGCAGAGCTGACCAATGGAGCACCAGCCGTTGTATGGCCGTGGCTCACCGTGCTACTTGAGTGGTCTTCTGTTACTATCTTCCTCTGATATTCCCCATAAGAGCTATCACAAACAAGCCTTCTTTTTATGGGATAGAGGAAATAATAGATTTTACACTTAGTACATTACCTGGCACATAGTAGGCATTTAATAAATGTTAGCTATTGATGGATTTGAGTTATGGGACCTGGGCTCAAATTCCATATATGCAATTTGCTATCAGTGTGACCTTGGGCAATCTGGATTTCAATTTCAGTGGTCCTTTAATGGTCCTTTTTGGCTTGAAATATTCTGAATTTCTCTCCCAAGCACTACTGCATCCAGTAAATGGATGAAAATGAACTCTGAAAATGAACCTCACATCCTCCTTGACTGGTTAAATTGAGTCCATTCAGGCGGAACCCTCCCCTGTTCCCCAATTTTCCTCTTCTATTGTGCTGAACTTCTCAGTGCCTTTGACCCACCCTACCTCCTGTCCTCCAGGCTCAGGAAGAGCTGGTCCTCTTCTTTGTGAAAACTAATTCCTCTACTCCTGTTTCCTCCATGTTCTTACCTGTCAGCAAAAAGTCCTTCTGTTTCATACATCTTAATTCACTTCTATTCTGGTACCTTCCCTTTAGTTTATTAATATATTCAAGTCTCCCTTAATCCTCAAAAAAAAATTCTTCCTCTTCCTTTGACCTTGCTGTTTCTTCAAGCAGTGATCCAGTCCCTATTCCTTCCTGAGAACCTTGGAGATATAATAGTCTGGACTCTGCGTTTACTTCCTCTCCCCCTCACCAACCTTTTGCAGTCTGACTCCCATTTTCATTTCTCTGTTGAACTTGTCCTCTCCAAACTTGCCAATGATCTTTTGGCCACTCCCTTGGCTTCATCTCTGCTTGACCTCTCTGGAGTATTCGGCTCTGTTGCTCAGCCCTTTCCTTTTTGAAACCCTCATCTCCCTTGGTTTTTGTGACATTTAATTCTCAGGGTACTAGACTAAGTGATCCATAGGTCCCTTTCAGTTCAAACTCCTGTGCTCCTAAGTTGGTATTTCTCTGACTTCTTTCCCAGATTCTTTATCTCCTTTCCTCCCACTGTGAAAATATAAAGATTTGATCTCAGCCTTTTCTTCTCTATTCTTTTGAGTACACTGAATCTATTTACTTGCAGGGTTTTAGTTTCACCCCCATGCAGATGGTTTCCAAATATGCATCCCTACCTACAAGCTATCACCCAAAGATCTCTTCTCAAATTTCCTCCCACCTGCTGTGTACCCCTTTTAGGGTGCTATATCAGTCTTGTGGCTATTGTTCAATTGTGACTCTTCATGAACTCATTTGGGGTTTCCTTGTCAAAGAAACTGAAGTGGTTTGCCATTTCTTTCTATGGTTTAATTTACAGATGAGAAAACTGAAGCAAATTGTGTTAAGTGACTTGTCCAGGGTCACACAGGGTCTGAGACCAGATTTGAACTCAGGAATATGAGTCTTCTTGACTCCAAGCCCAACACCCTGTCTGCTACAGCACCTTCATCAAGTTTAACACATTCCAGTGGAGGGTCTCATCATAAACCTCTGACACTTAGTCCTCCCTCAGTTTTCCTATTTCTCTTTGAATACTGGCCAGTATTCTTGGCCAGACGCTACAGAGTCATCTTTGACTCTTCCCATTCTTTGTGCCCCAAATTTAATTAGTTTCTTTTAATTAAATGAGACAATATTTGTAAAGCACTTAAGCACAGTGCCTTGGCATGTAGTAGGTACCAAAGAAACACTTGTTCTCTTCCCTTACTAAGTCACGTCGACTTTTAAATGTGAGCTGCTATAATTGTTTATACCTAACTGATTCTCTACTAACAGCTCCAAGTCAGTGGAGGAATCTGGAGATATAACAAAATGTTTGATTTGTCCCTCCACTATATTCATCTAGACAACCCTGGTTCTTTCCAGGTTTGAGGGGTGCTATGAATGACTTCAGAATACAACTGTCTGACCCAGTAAGGAGTCCTTGTTCTTTTTCTCTACCCCATCCCCTGTCTAACCACAACCCATACTCCTTCAACTGAACAGGCATCACTGTGTCAGGAGTCATGATGACCCAAACCGATGGCCTTTCCAGATTCACAAAGATTTCATGTGAAGAGGCTAAAGGCAGTTGGTTCCTCAGTAACTAACCCCTCTTGGGCTTTCTGCTGGCCACAGTGACATGAGACCCAGGCCACAAATGTCATTGTATCTTCTCCCTGCCCCCACTTCTTAACAGCAGTTAAGTGAATTATTCCACAAGAGGAAAAAAAATACATTCTTCTAAGATTTATTCAGAATTCTCCCCTTAAGACAATAAATACATACCTATGTATGCATGCACACATGTATATAAATATGAGAAGCAGCATAAAATAGTGGATCAAGAGGCTGCCTCACATTCAGGAAGACCCAGGTTCAAGTTCTATCTCTGACGCATAGTGTCCATGTGGCCACAAGCAAGTGACTTGAACTCTCAGTGTCTCCCAGACAACTCTCTTAAGATTATGCATCTCAGAATAGTTGCTGATCTGTATTGGTGGAGGGAGTTTACTCATTGGGAATTCCCTTACCTACCCTAGTGAAATCAGAGGTCCAAAATTACAGATGTAGGATTAGATGTTAGATTGTTTTCTGCTTAGCCTTGAGGGTTATCCTTGTGATGAAAAATTGCATGGACCTAAAGAATTGGTAACCCCTTCATTTCCAGTGCCTATAATATGCCACCCTGGCTCATGTGAGCTAACTTTGTGAAGGTGGAAGAGAAGTTGTTTTTCTTTTTATTATCAGTAAGTTCTGCCATGTCATTTCAAAAATGGTATATGATCTATTTGACTCTAGTTTTAATTCAGTTCTCAATTTTGAAATGAAAGGCAGCCCTTTCTTTAGAGGAAGTTACTCATAGTTCACTAAAAATGAGCTCTCTGTGGAGAAAATAAATTTTTCACATCTGGTAACATGAAAAAATTAATACAGCTCTTTGGGGTTGTTTGGGTTTTCCCCCCACTTTGTGTTATGTTGTTATGCATTTCCATTGGAACCACAGCCCCCTCCATCGGTCAGATCTTCCATGGCCTTATCATGGCTTTTGAGTGACAAATGTCTGCTAATCTGGGTATCTCTGTCTCTTCTGCAGAATTCATCTACCTCCCCAACTTCTCTGCTTCTGCCTTCTCAGGTTTTGGTTGTATTTCACCTCAGTCTGTTCTTTCTGGATTATTCTCTGTAGGCTCATCTTCCTGCTTAGTCTACTCATTCCTCCCTTACCTTTTCCTCTTCCTACTCTTCAACTTCATGTTCTCTGTTGTGTGTCAGCCACTCATTTGTCCCAGAATTTCTCATCATTACCTGGTCCCTGCCTTGCACACCTGAAATGAGAGGAATAACCCAAGGTACACAGATAGTAGTTCATAGGCTTATTATGCCTCTGTGGTGGTTTTTGGCTGTGAGATGACCAATCATTAGTCAGTCAGTCTCTATGTTCATAGGTTTGGGGTTCTGCCTGTCAAGGAACTGTAACATGTGCAATGGCCATGCCCCAGTAAAACTGTCTGTGCAGGTGGGCTACACCAGGTTGAGCCTTACTGACAGATCTCAGACCTGTCAGTGACTTAGGGGGTGTCTACCCCAAACACGTGAAGATCTCCCCCATTGGAATAGGCAGATGAGACCAGTTTGTTCCAGTGACCATAAAGGTGGCTAAAACAGGTTCTACAGAGCACTTAGAGCTTTCTCAGGCATTGAAGATGCCAAGGTCATTGGCTGCGTCCCAGGCCATCACTGCCCATTTTGACTTTGATCCTCTGAAAAAGAGAGTGAGGCTATCAACTTTGCTCAGCTGGGCCTCACTTAAATCTGTTTCATGTGCAAATTGACATCATCCGTGATGTCACTGATCCTCTTCAAAAAACGAAGGACAAACATGTACGTTTGAAGTTCTGCAGAAAAGGGATCTTCTCCTGTTGAAAAACCTTAATGCGGAACACAAGATACATTTAATTCAGTTAAACAAGTCTTTATTAATTTTCTACCATATGCAAAGTACTATGCTAGTTCCTGAGTATACAAAGACACAAATACAAAGATACAGTCTCTATATTCAAGGAGCCTGTGTTTTGTTTTTTTTTTTGTATATACCATGGAGTCCTACATAAGTAAATACTAGGTGGAGACTGAAAGAGGCAAAAATAAATCCAACAAAGTTTTGTTGGAATAATTTGAAAATGCTAACAGAATCTTGGAGGAAAATTAAGGATTTGAAAGTCAAGGATGATCTGGGAATATATACCATCCATGGAGGACAACTGAGGAGAGTGCAGAGAGGCAAGAGGAGTTTGGAAAAGAGCAGAGAATTCCAGTTTGCATGGAACATGCAGCACAAGATAGCCAAATAAATTATGGGTAGGTGACAGAGCTCGTGTGTCATTTTATACAATACAGTAGGATAAGCAAAGAATATAGTTCTGTAATTCCATAGATCTTTGATCTCATGTATTTTTCTTAGGGAAGGTCAATGTGAAAATTTGTTTTCCTTTACTATACATGTTTGTAACAGGGGATTTATTTTTTTTTCAAGACTGGGAGAAGAGGGAAGGAGGAGAAAGTCTGAAAGAAATAGATTTTTCTTCAAGTTGCTCCCTCCTTCCATGGCCCTCCCTTCCATCATCCCCCCCCCACCCTGCTTATCTCCTTCTCCCCCAATTTCCTGTGTTGTAAGATAGGTTTTCATACCAAAATGATT
>CM053770.1:37583408-37669578 GCA_028658325.1 Potorous gilbertii | reverse complement strand
AGTTTCTGAGCTTACTTACTCTGGACCTTTATTTAAGTAATTAATAATTTATTATTATTAATAACAAATATTTATATAATGCTTGCAAAGTACTTTGCAAATTTTATCTCCTTTTATCCTAACAACAACCCTGGGAAGTAGGCAGAAAAGCCCAGCTGTCTATAATACACACACACACACACACACACACACACACACATATATATATATATATATATATATATATATATATATATATATATATGTTATTATATGTATTATATATTATATATCTATAATACACATATGTATACTATATATGTATATATACAGATGCAATACATATATATCTATGATACATATATATGTATTATGTATTATATATAATATATACACACACACCCTCATGATACACTCTTCAGTTTAATCTGTATTGTTGAATATTTCCTCCATAACTCCATTAAGTTTAAATATTCAAGAAGATGATAAATCAAGCCTTGATGTGCAGTTTTTACTGATTTTTGAGGTGTAAAAGCTCACACTGAAAATTACAAGTGAGCTTGGATGAGCTTGCTCAGTTCACCCCTAGAAACAAGGGCGTGGAACCTTCCACAGGTATCTTCGATGCCATTTTCACAGGATTCTAGGTGTATTAGTGAAATAAATCCCAGAAGCCAGGGAGAAAAATGAAGCCCAGGAACTTGGAAAAGGTCACACAGGTAAGGATCAGGGGCAGGACTGAAAATGAGGAAACCCAATCTTGTAGAGGGGAAGGAACTTGCTCATAGTAGGACCACAGACGTGTGGTTTGATTTCAGACTCCTCCAAGTACACCATTCTTTCTCTATACCTATCGAGATTTAGTTTTAATTTCTTGTGATTTAAAATACAAACAGATTAAATAGGCAAATACGTAATAACAACAGCATACTTAGGGAGCATTTAAGTGATCTAAAAAATGCTTTCCTTTCAACAACCCTGTGAAAGTGGTATAGGGATGGTACTTTTATTTTACTGTTATTTTTATTATTTATTTTTAGTACTAACTATTTACTTCCCTCTCTCATTTAATTCCAACTGTACTGTATGTATCTTGTTTGTACATAGTTGTCATCTCCCCATTAGACTACAAGTTTCTTGAAGGCAGGGAATATATATATATATTTTTTGCCTCTCTTTGTATTCCAAGCTCTTAGCACACAGTAGGCACTTAATAATTGCTACCTGACCGAGGAAGGATGAGGAAATTGAGGCTCAAAGAGTGGAAATCATGTGCTAATGGTCATACATGAAGTTTGCAGCCAAAACTTCAACCCAGGACTTTCAACGTCAAGTCCAGTGTCTGAAGCTGTAAAGTGCTGTAAAGCACTTAGCACGGTGCCTGGCACATAGAAGACCCTACATGAATACTTACTCCTTCAACCCTTCCCTCACTTTATTGTGTGTTGCTTTATTTATGTCCTATTATGCTTTCTTGATGGTTATTATTTTGTTAAAGCATATTTTATTATAAACAATTCTGAACATATTCATCTTGGTTCTTCATATTTTTAATAAGCTCAAAATAAAACCTAATTTTTTAAAACTTCAGAAAGGAAAATTTTATAAACCTTAAGAAATCTGAAACTACATGGTAAATTATTCACCAAAACTTCTAATCCAATTCTGTGAGTACATAACTCCGTTAAAAATCACATAACATTCATCTCAGTATAAAACTCTGTCCACAAGAATACTTCCTTAGGTTTGAAATTTATTTAGCAGAAATTAAATATTTCATCCAAACACTTGACATATTTCTCACCTTCTATTTATGTAAAACCTGGTATTTTCATATTACTATTATTAATTAATAAAAATTTATTCATCTAGACAGTCATTCAACAAATCTTCACTCAGACCATTTGGAAGGCAAAAAACTGAATGCTGATCAAGCGCAACATATACTAGATACTGTGGGGAATTGGATAAGGGAGGTCCCTGCCTACACAGAGCTTCCAATCAAGTGTAGGGAGGGGAGGAAACATAAAACCCTCCAAAACTAAATATATTAATGGTATTAGAAGAATTATCAGAAGCAGTATAGTATAGTGGCTAAAGCCAGGAAGACCCAGATTCAAGACCCAACTCTGACACCTATGCATGTCCCTTGACCTTGGGTAACTCATCCTCACCTGCAGTGCTCTAGGTAATTTTTTATGAATAGTAGTTGTAGCTTGTACTGGCAAAGGGAGCTTCCTCACCTGGGAGTTCCCTCTATGAATCAAATCAAGGGTCTAATCCTTATCCTAGTGTAATATCTCACTGACTAAACTCAGATCCCCTACCCTTGAGCCATAACCACTCGAGGGTATTTTGGAATATCACCTTCATTTCTAGATATCTGCCCCTTCTGTCTAATGACTTATGTGTTGATAAGGGAAAAACGAAACAGAAGTTTGAGGATTTGGTACTGCCACAAGACCAACAACGGTTCTCTGGTGGCTGCCTAGGCCTGGAGGATATGTCCGTTATCTTTTAGGGTTTCCGTATCCCTCATCTTTGGATGGCCAGGCTATCAATAAGTATTAGGTCAGTTAGTGTCCACACAATAACTTGTACGAAAATTGTGCCCATGGTCCTATCTTTCCTTAATGTTGCCTTCATTATCAGGACTAAAAATATATGGAATAATCTTTTTGGTTTACCTTTATTATGTTGTCTTCCCTTCTCTTATCATTCTGTTTTTTTTTTGTTTGATAATAGCAAACCCTTTCAGTCAGATATAGTTTCAGAACCATCAATTAACTTTATCGAAACTAGAGTAATGCAGTTTGTGCCTTCCATCTCTAATTTTTAAAACATTCAAATACCAAGTTTTGCTTTTGATCCATCGCTACATCAGTAATGCATGAGAACCGACTCCTTTTTTCTCTAAGGCTAGTAATAGGTTCCACAGAGACTTCCATTTTCTCACCCTATATTCTTTGCAATTAAAAGCATCAGTATGCAAAAGATCTAACCAGGGTAAATGTGTGCCTCTGGAACAAATGACAATTTTGATTTTCCCTACAAAGCTAACTATTCAAACTTGACCTATTCAAACACTGAAAAATGGGAGATGATTACAGGAAAAGACACTGGCACAGACTACTGTGATTTCTAGTAGGACGTTAACCAAAGTATATAAAATGCCATGACAAAGAGGCACAAACAGCCCAGAAACCATCTCAGTCTTCAAATACTTAATTTCTTTTCCAAGTCAGAAGACATGGCAGCCAAAGACAAGATCAGACTAAAATAAAAATTAATTTTCAAAACATTAAAAATGATAATTTTGTAATCATATAGATAATATCACTCTACAAAAGAGCAAAGAACAACGGTAGGCAAAGAATCTTCAGTGTGAGGTCATCTCAATTGGTGAAATTAGAAGAGTAAGATGAAAAAATGGAACAGATCCTTCTATGTGACTATAACAAATTAATCTCCTCTCTGATGACAGAACCTCTCCTTTTGACCCTTACATGTGGTATAGGAGGAAGTATATATGGCACCAAAAAATACAAAAACAGGAAGGGCAGCTGGACCCAACCAAGTCCACAAAGAAGAAATCTGTGCTGCAGTCAATAATTTTGAAGGCACTGAGGCATCAGTCTTTGAGATACTTGAAAGGAGGATGAGATAATGGGAAAAAAAATCAAATAAAAGAAGCAAAGTGGGCAAGAGGACAATCAGTAATTCCTGACCTATAAGTCCAATTTCTTATTGCTATAAAATCTATGAGTAAAATATGATTCTCTTTTCTATTCTTTACAAGTATTTTAAATCCCCTGCATGATCAAGGGCAAAGAAAACCTTTATGAGAATTATCCAAACCCTCTACCCTGAATTCTCTCCACTGACACAGATACAAATCTAGTTCAGACTGCCTTTCTTTCTTGAATCTGTTCTACTGCAAAAGTCTGCTTCAAGTCCCTCCCCTCTCTCATCTATACTTCCCATAAGAGTCAAAGTGATTCTACTAAAGCATAAGTGTATGCCACACTCCCCTACTCACAAAACTACAGTGACACCCTTCTACCTCCGAGATAATAGAGATACTGTTCTCTTGGGCAGTCTATGCCCTTGGGTCCTGTCTACCTCTCCAGACTTATTGCACATTATTCCCCTGCAAGTACTCAGTGCTTCAACCAAACCAGACAACACATCGACTATCTGCTATGTCTGCGATGCCCTCCTTCATCCCCTCTTAGAAACCCTAGGTTTCTTCAAATCTCAGCTCAAATTTGGCAAGTGATTTTTATAACTGCTAGTGCCCTCCCAAACTACTAAGCATTTATGTATCTGCACTCATTATTTTCCCCCCAAAAATGATTCTAATATGCACAGTGGAAATGTTGGAGGAGATCCAATAACGCAATGTTTTGCTCTACCAATTCAAGTATTCCTTGACTGCTGTTGTCATTCAGTCATGTTCAATTCTTTGGGACCCCATTTGGGGTTTTCTTTGCAAAGACACCAGAACAATTTGCCATTTCCTTGCCCAGCTCATTTTTACAGATGAGAAAACTGAGACCAACAAGGTTAAGTGACTTGCTCAGGGTCACAGAGTTAGTAAGTGTCTTGGGCCATATTTGAAATCATGAAGATGAGGCTTCCTGACTCCAGGCCTGGTACTCTTTCCTACTGCACCACTTAGCTGCCTCTCCTTGAATAGAAGTTCGCCGAGGGCAGGGATGTTTCCATTTTTTCCCCTACCACTTTAGAAATCAAGGAAGACCTCCAGCATGATAGATGGGTCTCCTGTAGTGACTTTATGAGAGGACATGGAAAAGACTCATACAGGATGTATAGATATAGATATGATATGAACTGCATCCTTGGGATAACTCCCAAATTGATAAGATCATACATTGTAGTCAAGCCAGATTATGAAGGACAAGCCAAGAAGCTGCTAAAATTAATGGAAAACTCAAATTCATTTGAAAATCTTACCATATTCCCAGCACTTTAGTACAGTACCTGGCACATGCTAGTGATAACAAATGCAATATATTGTGATACTTTAATACTAAATAGCAATAATAGTAATAAATGCTTCATGATTGCCTGATCAATTTGACTTATAAGAAGGGTATAGTAGGTATTCACAAATTTTTTTCTAAAGCAGACACATTTTGAGAGTCATACATCTGACTTAAAGGTGTAGAGAATGTAAGATTGGTGTTTATTATTTGTCGATTTTTTTTAAAGGCCAAAAAGGGCCTGGAAGGTTCCCCTCCCAACATGGTGCCTACCGTTGTAAATGGCAATCCCTAGAAAAGATTTCTTGAAGGATGTAGCCAAACAGAGAAGTTTCTGATCTTCACAATCAAGCAAGGCATAAAACAAGTGGTCCTCTGCTTTTCAAAATTTTGCCATTATTATAGAGCACAGTCTAAGCAGAGTTCAATATAACAGAGACCTATGGACGGCTAAGGTCTTCCAGATACCTCTCTTCACAAAAGATATTACTGTGGTCGCCCCATCAAGACCCAGAATTACTCAGTGCACCTGCAGTGAGATTCAGGAACACTCAAAGAAGAAGGCCCTGACAATCCACATAGGAAAAACCAGATGAAGAGTTTATATTATCTGAACCAGTAGGTCTCAAACATTTTGGTCTCAGGATGCTTTTTATGTTCTTAAAAATTACTGAGGATTCCTCTAACTTTTTGTTTATGTGGGTTATACCTATCACTAGTTGCCATACTAGAAATGAAAAGGTCTTACTATCATTGTGAAAATAGTTTTGACTTTGTAGACCTCCTAAACAGGTCTCAGGAACCATATTCTTCTACTGGTCCAGACTAACATAGAGGCAAAGGTAGCCCCACTGAGTCAGTTCACCAACACCTATCAGGTGCTCTGGTAAGATAAACTGAGTTCAGAATTCAGAGGAAAACAATGGGCCAGATGATATTTGGAAAACTGTTGAGTCCTTCTAACCATCCCAAACCACTTCATGGCATAGGAACTCATTTTCTCCCAGAGATTCTCTATGGCTGCAAAGCATGAAACTCCACTATTTACCAAACATAACACTCCCACAACCCAAATCTTGGTAACCCACAAGTCAATGGTGGTCCTAAGCATCACACTATTCATAAAAGTGTATGTACAGGAAATGACATAAAAGATACAATCCCAAAAGTGGGTCAATCAGAGAGCAAGAGCGATAGAAAACAAATGGACCCACCAAATGCTACACTGGTATCTGGAAAATGTTAAAGAACTATAGGAAGGCTTCTGGAGAGATGGAGACAACCTCTGTGGAGGACACGAGTAAGAAAGGCACAGGCTAAGGTTTAAATAGATTGTGATCTGCACCATTGGACCCACTCATGTCAATAAGATGGCCCCTCTAATAAAGGACGATGAAAATATAGGGAGACCCAGCTGAGCGCTGAACTCACAATCCTGTCATCACTGGCACTATACACTAACTAAACATGTTGGCTCATATTAAGGCATATTACAATAAATATTACTTAATAACTGACAGTGGATCACATCTTTCCCTTGTGGTGTACTTATGAGTGCCCCTTGCTTCATTGTGTAATTTTTGCCCTCGGAGAGTTCCTGAAAGAGAATAAACATTGACCTTATCTACCAGATACATAATTCCTCATAAAGGCTATGATGTTAAAAAAGATCAATCAATTGGTCAATCAACAAACATTAAGCAAGAATTAAGCTCCAACTATGTGCCAGGCTCTGTGAGAGGTGCTAGGAATGCAGATATAAAACAGACCTCTCTCTGATTTCAAAGAGTTTCAATTCTATTAATGTAATAACGCACTGGTTTACTGGGGAAAGCAATGTATTTGGAGTCAGAGGATATGGTTATAAAACTAGGCCCTATCAATTTCTACCTAGGTGTCCTTGAGAGGGCCTAGGACCAGGGGTGAGGAATCTGTAGCCTGGAGGCCACATGTGGCTGTCTAAGTCCTCAAGGTCAGCCCTTTGACTGAATCTCAACTTTACAGAACAAATCCCCTGAACAAAAGGGCTTGTTCTGCAAAAGTTAAACTCAGTCAAAACACCACACCCAAGGACCTAAAAGGCCACATGTGGGAGGCCACAGGTTCCCCACCCCTGGCCAGACTTCCCTTTCCTTATCTATAAAAGGCAGGAATAGACCAGTTTATCTCTAAAGTTCCTCCTAATTCTACAATTCTAAGATCCCTTAAGGGCCCTCTTCTGATTCTATCTTCCTTCCAATTTTCAAATCCTCCATTTGCTTCAATTACTTCCATCAACCTTCTCTAAACTGAGATCTAAGGAAGGATAAGGCCTTCCTTTGAGAAATTACATAGTTGGAAAGTGTATCTGCACTCTCCTGCCTCTGCAAAGACCTGCAATGCCGTGAAGCCACACAGACTCTCCCTTAGGGATAGGTGCACCTCGTTTAAACGTCCTATGCCTAAACTTCCCTTTAGTCTCAGTACTATCATCAGAACGTCAGCACAAGAAGCGCTCTTTCAGACAATCTTGTCATTTTTTATACAATTCCAACCGGGATTTACTGTTTCTTCTTTGAATCTGCATGAGAGTTACTCAAACCCCAGCTTTACATATTTTTTTTAAAGACTGAAAAGTCATATGAAAATCAATTGCTTTATGCTAACCACTGGGAGCTCTGTGACACAGAAAGCAATGACATAACTTTAATATTAAAAGGAAGCAAAGGAGGAAACAGAATTCACTAGAGACCGCTGTTCCCTAAAATAGATCTGCTTTCACTGCTGGGGAGAGAATTTCTCACTGGTTTCAGCCTGGGGCCCTGAGACTTCCTTTCGGAGTTGGAAGGCCAATCTGAGCCATCACAGAAAATGGAATGAAAGAACAAAATTCCCAAAGGAGACTCGGAAACGCAAGCCCCCCTCGGTGCATTCTCAGATATTTTCCAGATTTGAGAGAGTGACGTAGAATGCATCTCTTCTTCCAGCTGCCTGAAAAATTAACTCCAACACCATGTCCCAGACTCTCAAGGTGCCATGAGCTTTCCTGGCATATTCTCAGTCACCGCTGCGCTCAACACCATTGGAAGGCTGAAAAAGTCACCCTGAGTGAGCATGATGGCACTTATCCCAGGCCTGGACAAAAGGGGCCAATTTAACCAAAATAACTAAAAACCTCTCTCCAACTCAGACTACCAGTGAGTGGTACAATATAATAGTCTAACACAGAACTTCACAGGTTCAGGGCTATACTGCCTTTGAGAGTGCAGTCTCTTCTTCCAAGAAAACGTTAATTCTTCAAGGGCAGGAGCTGTTTCATTTTTGTCTCTGCATCTCCAATGCTTAATAAAAATGCTTGCTGACTTAAATGAACGGATGGATGAAATGGACTGGATTAAGGAGCCTAGAGGACTTGTTTTCAAGTCTAACTTTCCTGATTGGGGCAGCTAGGGTGTGCAAAGAATAAAGTGCTAGACATGGAGTCAGGAAGACTCACCTTTCTGAGTTCAAATCCGGCCTCAGACACTAACTAGCTGTATGACCCTGGGCAAATCACTTAACCCTGCTTGCCTCAGTTTCCTCATCTGTCAAATGAGTTAGAGAAGGAAATAGCAAGCCATTCCAGTGCCTTTGCCAAGAAAAACCCAAATGGGGTCATGAAGAGTGGGGCATGACTGAAAATAATTATTTAGCTCCAAGACTCCAGAAAGTCCTGGACATGTCCTCTTTCCCTTACCTGGCAAACAGCGGGGACTAGGCCTAGGCCGTGAAAACCTGGGCTGGGTCTCTTCGGGGAGACCTCCCAAGGCAAATGACATAAAAACAGAATTCCTGACCAAATATGAAAGATGAGAAACAGGATGTAAAACTTGAACGGGATTCTCCTCTCTGACATGTGATTTCATAAGGTCGCTACTTAACATTCTGGTCGTCTGTGAAACATTCTCCATGGAGCTGAGCGAAAGAAAATGAAAATAAAGTAAAAATATGACATTAAAACAAAATAGTTTTAAGCAATCACTATAAAAATATCTTCTATCCCCTATGGTCATTGTAGAATTTTCTGTCTCCAAAGTATTTTCAAATGAAGCCTTATACCTTATTCTTTGATTGGATCTAGATGTCTTGCGTGTTGGAAGCGTGGGAAAATACAAAATCAAGAATGAATATCCCAGAGAAGGCAAAAGAGAGGCATGTGGTGGGTGCGAACAGCCTATATAACACCAGCCCAAGGTGAGGAGGGAACAGATATTCTTCCCCACCCACACAAGCCCATTTAGATCACAGAGGACATATCCTCTGGGTAGGAGTAGGTTGTAGAGATAAGGTCTTTAACGAAGGTAAATGAGAATATCATAACCTTAAAGCTAGAAGGGAACTTGGGTTATCTAATACAATCCTCTTATTTTATAGACAGGAAATTAAGGTTTAAGGAGATGAAAAAACTCTCCCAAGGTCACACCACTGGCCAGTATTGGAGTTAGGATCTGAACCCAAGTCCTCTGACTCCATTTATGAGGTGATCCAAACAAGCATTAATTAAGCATCTGTTATGCGCTTATGGAAAAATATATTCAGTGGATAAAATTTATTAAGCACATACACACTGTACTAAGCTCTGGGAAGAGGAATAAAAGCCAATGACAGTCTCTGCTCTCAAGGAACTCACACTCTAACGGGGGAGACAACATTCAAACAACTATATAAAAATATGTTGCATACTAAATGATTTGGAAAAAATCAACAGGGGTGAGACATTAGGATTAAGGAGGATGGGAAAGGCTTCCTGTGGAAGGGGGAATTTGAAGGAAGTCTAGGAAGTCAAAGGGAGGGGGGAGGAGGGAGAACATTGCAGGCACAGACAGAGAAAATGATGATCGGAGCCAAGAGATGGGTCACTGGACCGAAGAGTACAGAGTGGGGAGTAAGATATAAGAAGGCTGGAAAGGTAGGAGGGGGCTGGGTTAGGAAGGGCTTCAAATGTCAAACAGAGCCTTTTGAACTTGATCCTAGAGATCCTAGAGGTGACAGGAAACCACTGGAGTTTACTGAGTAGTAGAGAGTTTATTATTGACTTGGGTAGCAAGTCAATTAACCTCTCCCTGATTCCTCAGACTTTACAAACTGCAGAGCAAGTGCCCTGGTAGAGGAAATTCTTCACAGCAATGAAATCATTCATTTCTGAGCCAAAAGAAAAAAAAATCCTAATAGACAGGACTCTGGGTTCTGAAAAAGGTGATTTCAATAAAGAGAAAACAAGTCCTATCATCCAGTTTCGTCCAGTCATCTAGTGAAAACAGTGATGAACATGGGCATGGAAGGACCTGCATTCAATTCTCATTAGCTGGATGACTTTGGGATTTAATTGAAAGCTCTCAGGGTCTCAGTTTCCTTATCAATAAAATGAGGGGTTTGGATCAGATGACCTCTAAGGTCTATATCTATAATCCCATAATCTAAGGACTAGTCTAAATTCAGAGAGCCTCACTGCTCTGACCACGGGGTGATAACTACTTTGGCTACCACTACTTGCAAATTCCATCAAACTCCAAGTTTCAAAGACAATGCAATCTGTATCAGTGCAGGAAGTAAGGATACTGACCAAAGTAACAGATTCTTGCAGTATTAGTGTGTAAATTACTGTTATTACTTTGTGTGGATATCTTTTGGTATTCTAATTGTCAAGGAACATCTGCCAAGTCATCTTGTTGAAAATTTACTATCCTGGATATGCTACAGCTTAATCCATAGAATACATACTTGAATTTGGGCAGAAAATTTAAAATTCATTTATACTTTTAAGAACCATTCCTACATAGTTCAAGATATGTGGTTCTAGTATAATTGCTGCCATCTGGATTCTGCCCGCTCTGTTCCCCTAAAATTTCTCTCTAAAAGGTCCTCCATATGTACCAGATCAATAAATCCAATAGCCTGTCTTTTGAGTCCTCATTCCCCTTGACCTCTCTGAAGAATCTGACCTGACTGACAACTCCCTTCTATTTAATACTCTCTCTTCTCTTGGTTTCTAAGATACTCTATTTTCCTGGTTTTCTTCCTACCTCTCAAACTGGTGCTCTGTTCTCTGTTTCTCACTTATCTTCCTGCCTTTGTACCCTTCTCTCTCCCCCTTCTCTTCTTGGAAAATCTTCACTAGCATGGCTTTAATGATGCCCTCCAAGCAGAGGACAGGAAAATCTCTATCTCTGAACTTGACCCCCATTTCCTTAACTCCATACCAATAGGATCACTCAGAAGTCTCACTGAGACTCCCATAGCTCAAATTTAGCTTATTATCTTATAACTCTTTTCTTCTACATTACAATTTCCATTAATGATACCACCATTTACGTGATCTACCACGTTTAAAACCAAGGCTTTATTTTTTATCCTTATTTCTACCCAATCTCTCATATCCAATCATTTACCAAGTCCTTTGGATTCAACCTTTTGAATCTGTCTCCTCCTTTTTATCTATTGCCACCCCCACCTGGATAACCCCAATAATCTTCTGTGTTCACTCTCTGTCCCTGAGCCCTACCCCTCAATCCATCCTTCACACCTCTCCCAGAATCATCTTCCTTTTGGAAGGATCTAATCATGGCACTCCTGTGCACAAAAACCATGAATCATTCTCTATTTACCACCTATTAAAATGAAGTTTGAACTCCTTTGTTGAGGATTTGAATCTCTCAAAAAATCTCCACCAAAAGAGTGCCCACACAACTTTCCAATCTTATTTCCTACTATTCCCAACCATGTACACTCCAGCCGAAATGTCCCCTAAGTGTGTCTTGACTTTTTTTTAACTTTTGTGTCACTGTCCACATTGTTACCTATTCTTGGAATAGTTAATGTTTCTAGAGCATTTACTATGTGTCAGGCAATGTGCTAATAAGTGCTTTACAATTACAATTACCTTTAAAAGAAGGTCCACTTTTATCCCCCATTTTACAGATGAGGAAATAGAGGTGCTTCCTCCAGATCACCCAGTTAATGACTCAGGTGGAATCTGAACCCAGGTTTTCTTGATTCCAAGTACAAGACTATACCTTCTATACTATCCTGCCTCTCAACAGGATACTGTACTTCACTCTTTAAAAGCAGGAATCCTTAAACTGCGGTTTGTGCATTTTTTTTGATAACTATTTCAGGATAATTGAAATCTTATGTATTGTAACATTATTTTATGCATTTAAAAACATTATTCTGAGAAAGGATCCATAGGGTTCGGCAGAGGGCCAAAGGACACCAAAAAAAAAAAATTAAGAACTCCCACTGGAGTCGTTGATTTTGGAACAATCCTACAGGATCAATGAAAATGAGATGCTTGACTTAAAAAAATATAATCAAAATATATGCCTAAATCACTGAACTATTTATGGAAATGACAGGCTATCCAATAACTCTGGAGAGGAAAGATTTAGGTAAAGAATATTTAGCAAAGTCTCATTTTAATCCTCCAGAAGTCTCTGACCCTGGATTCTCCATTCTCAAAGGCAGTAGAAGCCAACAAAATGCATGGTCCAGGAGGTTCACACTGAGCTGAAAAAGGCCCTGCCATGGGCCAGAAGAGACTGAGCAATTGCCTCACCAAGTTTGGACAGGCTCATTGCCAGAGGGCTGGCCACTGGAATGGACCACAGGATTTAGGACAGAAAAAGCATCTTAGAAATCAGCTAGACCAACCCCCTCATTTTACAGATGAGGAAACCAAGGCCAAGAAAAAGAAACAGCTTGCCCAAGGTCACGTGGGTATTAAACAGAAAATCTAAGGTTCAAACGCAGGTCTTCTGATGGTAAACCCACAGCCCTTTCCTTCCTCTCTAGTACAGTAAAGACTCCCTGCCTCAGTTTCCTCATCTGTAAAATGAGCTAGAGAAGGAAATGGTTAACCATTTCAGTATCCTCACCAAGGAAACTCCAAATGGGGTCATGAAGAACTGGACACAACTGAAATGAATCAATAACAACAAAATTCATGTAAAATGTTTCATCATTTGAAGTTTTCTTCCTTCAAGACCCAAGTCAGGTATCAATTACTACAGGAAACTTTATCTGGTCACCCTGCTAGATACAGGAACTTCTCCCTCCTTGAATTTCTCAGTTACTTTTCCTTCACTCTAGTGAGTGTAAGTTCCTTGAAGGCAGAGGCCATCCTTCTTTTTCTTACTTGTCTCCTTCTATATAGTAGGTGTGCTTAATAGATCTTTACCAAATGAACTTTTACCAAATGTTCCCTTACATCCTAGTTACTCTATCCCAAGGGTGGGGAACCTTCAGCCTCAAAGTTCTGTGAAGTTTGGATTCAGTAAAAGAGCCACCCTTGAGAACCTAGAGGGCCACATGTGGCCTCAAGGTCGCAGGTCCCTGCCATCCTATAACACTTGTATTAGGGTCTGTTATCCAGGCTAGTCTTTAAATCCCCAGAGTCTTGAGTGTCTTATACACAGTGGGTAACAATGTTCCCCATGAGCTGAAGAACTAAAAAAAAAGGAAACGATGATGATGATGATGATGATGATGACAGTGATGATAGCTAGCCAGCATTTGGTGCCTACCAGGCTCCGGGCATTATGCTAAGCATTTTGCACATGTAATGTCATTCAAGCCTCACGTCAACTCTGGGAGTAGATGTGATTATCACCCCCATTTTACAGTTGAGAAAAAAGAGGCAAACAGAAGTGACTTGCTCACAGTCATATAGCCTGAGGAATTGGGTTACTTTTATTTTATTTATTTATTTATTTAGATTCTAGGGAAAAAATCCCCATTTTTACCATGACATAACCGACTGAAAGATGTAAACAATACATGATCCCACTGTGTTAATTGTTTGCAGACTCTCCCCCACCTCCCCCTGCAAAAAAAGGGCATTTGATTGAGAGGTACAAAATCTGGACAAGGTGACTCACATGCACTCCGAATCCATGGAGAACATGGACAAAGTCTCACAAAATGGATATGTTTGGGAGATCTGGCCTCAACTCTAACTCAGCCCTTTGCAAGCTGTGACATAGGGGACAAGTTCCTTTACTCTCTGTGATTTTCTTTCCTCATCTGTAAAATAATGGGGCTGGACTCAGTGGTCTCTAAAGTCCTTCTATGATGCTATGGTCTGCCAGCATGACCTTGGACAAGTAAAGAGATCTCCTTGGGCCTCTGTTTCATCTAGTTGGATGTGATGGTCTCCAAAGTTTCTTATTGGCAAGGCTTTTCATGCTTCTCTTGATTCTTGTGTTTGAAAGTCAAATTTTCTGTTCAGATCTGGTCTTTTTTATTTTTTTTAAACACTGATAATCTCCACTTACTATTAATTTTGGGGAAGATATTCTATGATGCTGGCTAATATTCATGTTAAAGGGACTGTTTCTCTATATTATAACTCTTATTCATAAGCCCTAATAATCAATGGAAGGAAACAGCCCATCAAATATACTAGCCAGCAGGTAGGGGGAGGATATTGCAGAAAACTCTCAATAATTGAAAAAAATATGCACTACTTTCAAGACTGTGCCTTTTATGAAATACCTAAATTTGCTTAATTTATTTGATTTAAATGAGAAACAGTTGATTTCACACATTCTCCTATGGGCAGAGAAAACAGGCTCAATATTAATTGAGCTGGAGCTATTTATATCACAAATAAGAAATTATGTTATGAAACGAATGTATGATAAAACAGAATTATATGCTGTGATTGTAATCATTTTTATAGATAATATTTCAGCAAGGAATGCTCCCAGTTTTACACACAGGAATTTCCTAACCCTGCCATGTCATTTATTCCTGGCACACCCTATTCTTTATCTACACATAGTTCTTTTTCTCTTCCAAAATAGCCCAGACTCACATTAATGCTGCGTCAGTATCTATCCAATTTAACCTCTGCATATCATATTTAAAAATTCAGTTCTTACTCAAGATGCCCAAGACCACTTACTTTGCATATCAATAAATCTGAATTTAACATAAAAAATGCACCAAGATCAAAGTCTGAGTTGTCAGGATTCTTACAAGTCATTTATGCCAATCCCCTCATTTTACAGATAAGCAAACTGAAGCTGGTGTCAGAACCAGGATACGAACTCAGTTCTCCTCAGAATTTTTTCCACTTAAAAAGAAATTCTTAAAGGCATGTTAAGGACATGACATATACGAGAAGGACATTTATTTATACAAAAACAACTTCCATTCTCCCATCTTCATTTCCCACTTACAAAAAAATAGCAAAGAATATATCCATGTTTACACAAGAGTTTCCCACTTACTGACCACTTTCTCCTTGATCCCACAAAGAAATTCTAATAATTCTATGTTTATGATAGCGGAGGAAAAGGATGAAATTGCAATGTCAAAAATCCAGCATTATCAAATTCTTTTGCAGGAACAAGGAAGGGGAGGAATACAACATTTGTCAAAATATTTACTAAATAGTCTTGATAATTAGAAATTTCTCAAGGAACACTCAGAGAACACAAGAACAGAAATACCTCTCACATACTGCGCGAGGGGTGGGTGGGGAGAATCAAATTCCTGTTTTAACTGGGACTTGTCCCAATGAGGGTGTTGGATAGCCACAATTCAAACATATCTCCTTCTTCAGAAGGATTCACTAACCATTAAGATCACCTAAATGAAGCTTAGTCCTAGGAAATATTACATGATCCCCTGGATTTCTTCACACTGATTGATGTTCAAGATTTCCCAGAGGGAAGCAGGGTTTCCCTCGATATTGATGTTGTTACATGATCTATCACTCAGTACTCTGAAGAAGACTGGAATTTCCCTCTATATAATAATCATTGAACTGTCTGGGGTATTCCCCTTCCCTTTCTAACAGTAAGTGATTGAAAATTCTAATAATACAAGCACATCTGCCCAAATGCTTAATCATTTCCAATCACAAAATCAGAGGCAGCGAGGTGGGGCAGTGAATGCAGCACTGCGCCTAGAGTCAGGAAAATCCAAGTTCAAACCCAGACTCAGTCACTTATTAATTGTGTGACCTGGGCAGGTCACTTAATTTCCCTCAGTTTTCTCAACTGTTAAATGGGCAGAATATAGCCCCTGGTTCCCAGGGCTGTGCTGAACACGGATAAAGAGCTTTGCAAACCTCGAAACGTTACATCAACATAAACTATTACTATTATTCTAATTGCAGAACTCTAACCATTATTCTAAATTATAATTATAATATTACAATTATTCTAATGTTATATGTAGACCCTCCCCCCTCGCCCCCCGCCATCGTCTTGTACAGGTCTTCCACCAACAATCCAAAGGATTTGAGATCTTACTGGATGTCAGTCTTGGTTTAGTCCAGAAGAACTCATTCATTCTGTTACTGTGCTGGGCATTTACAGATTCAGTCCCTTGTTCTCTTCTGTGGAGGTATGACTCATATGCCATCCTGCCAGACAGCTCATCCCTCTCGAAGGGAAATTTCCAAATAACTGAAGCTTCTTTGCCCTCTTTTCTGCACTAGGGCTCTATCACATCAATGTGGGCATCCCCTTTAGTGGTATAGAACACAATTCATCCCAGGAGACTCTTTTCCTTCCTCCATAAATCCTGCTGGTGGAGAAAGAGTCCACCTCATCTGCTAGGACCCTTCCTCTTTTTCTCTTGTCATGCTGGAGATACTACACACTGGCCACCTATTGGTTGTTGCTCGTCACTTGCCTTATCTGGCTCTGAGCATGATGTGCCCAAAGTCAATTTCAAGGATTTATAATAAAGCTGGAGAGCAGTGTAGAAGTTGTGTAGGCCTGCCCCCTACAAATGGAGTTGGTTTTGCCCACAATCACAATGGTGACCAGCGAGAGAAGCGGGACTTCAGCCTAGACTCTCATCAAGCAGATACCTCCCAACTTTCTCATGTCAAGCCATGACAGACATAAATCAACTCTGATGAATATGAAATTCTTATGAAGACTGGATGCTCTGTCAAACTGTTTTAAAATAGAAAAAACATACCATTTAAAGAAGATGAAGGTATGAATTTTTTAAAAGTATTTTTATTTGACGTAATTATGGTTAAGTAATTTGCCCAGGGTCACACAGCTAATAAGTGTCTGAGGCTGGATGGAGGCTAACATCCTCCTGACTCCAAGGTTTCATGCAGAGGTGTGAACTTTTAAAGAAACATCATGAGATCTGTGATTTGGACACTGTGCATGTGAGTGAGTGCATGTATGTGTGTGTGTGTGTGTGCGTGCACGCGTGTGTGTGTTTTGTAACAATTGATACCTATGGAGAGTAAACTGGTTACAAATGAGGGGCTGTTAAGCCTGGTTGAAATGGCAGTCAAGGGCTTTGAAATTATCATATGTAAAGTTAAGGAAAACTAATCTCTCCTTTCAGCCTCAAAGGAATCAAGTGGTTGCTGAATATTTAATATTTAAATGAACAGAGGAGGGCAACAGTCCTTCAAAGGAAATTGCTTTCGTATGAATACATGTCCTTATTTTTCCATATTTGCCATACTGTTAACATACCCTTTAAGAATAATTTTTTAAGTGGAAAAAAAGTCTTGGATTTAGACTCAAGAACAGCAGACCACCTTGGGCGGCCTACAGGATCTCTTAAATTTATTATTTTATATGAACAGAGGAAGATGACAAGCTGCGGGCATCTAGTCTCTAGTCAAGCCATGTATGGGGTAGAGCATTTCATCTGGGGTTGTATGCTCTTTTGGGAAAAACTCTGACAAGTTGGGGAGTACCCAAGGAGAGCAAGCAAAATCGCAAGAAGCCCAGAATCTGCGTTCCAGGAGGACTGGCTGAAGGAATTGGGATGCTCAGCTTGGAGAGGGGATTGGAGGGATCCATGGTCCCTGTGTCCAAACATCTGAAAAGCTGTCACATGGAAGAGTGAAATGACTTGCTTTTGCTTGGCTACAGAGGGGAGGACAGAGAGCAGTGGGCAGAAGGGGCAGAGTGTGCCTTGATGTCGAATTAGGTCCTTCAGACTGCCTTGGGAGGCAGAAGCTTCTCCATCACCGGAGGTCCAGGCTGGATGAGGAGGCATTGGAGAGAGGAGTCTTTTTCAAGGTAGACAGGAGTATCAATGGGGATCCTCCTGAGATTCTGTGCTCTAACCATGTAACACATGATCCAACGTGCTAAGAAAGGAACTGTATCCTCCTTTCTCAAACTACACACTGCCATCAGACTCAACATCATTGTGACCTGGATGTGTAAGGATGGTCACTGAAAGCAAAAAATACCATAGGGCCATGCAATTTAAAAGAAGCATCAAATTTAAATCCAGGATTCTCCATAAAGAATGCTTACAAACAAATTAATTTGTTTCTTGTGTTCCCTAATTACACATCACCCTTACTTAATGCTTCAAGCCTTACCAATTCTGAGTGTAGCCCATAACTATGATTGGTGCTTCTCCTTCACTCTCAATGAGGACCATGACATCAGGGAGGTGATGCCAGGACATGTAAGTGAACTGGATTTAAAGGAGGCAGGGCTGTGCAAAGTCACCAGTCTCACTATCTCCTCTGAAGCCATGTGGGTCCAGTGGCCAGATATAGATCAGGATGACCAGAAATGGCCCAGGATGCAGTGGGGAAACTTGGCCTTTTCAAGCTAAGGACTTTAACAGGCTTCAGTTTGACTGACGCAGCTCCCATTCAGTGATTAAGGCTTAATAAAAAATGAGGCAAAGAATGGTCTTTAAAAAATGTCTAGGAAGGGGAAGACTCTCAAGTTTTCTTAACTAGAACACAACAGGGCAGAATGTATGGAGAAGGTCTTGTGGTCAGGAAGACCTGGGTTCAAATCCTTACATTTATACACACACACACACACACACACACACACACACACACACACACTCTCTTAATCTCAGAGTGCCCCAGGCAGTTCTTTGAGCCTAGAAAATTGCACACCAGTTTTCCACCATACTAGTAAAAGAAGTTTCTTCATCAGTCATTCCCTACACCAATGAAATCACTGTCCTGCATCAAAATATATCCACTGATGACTTGAAGACATTTAAATGTCCCTGGGAGGCAGTGGAGTAGTAAGAGTTCATTGGAATTGGAATTAAAAGACTGGTTTCAAATTCCACCTAATACTTACTAGTGAGGGCAGCCAGGTGGAGACTTAGTGAATTGGACCTGCAGTTAGGAATTGAGTTCAAATTAGGCCTCAGACACTAACCAGCTTCATGATCCTAGCCAAATCATGTAACCTCTGCCTCAGTTTCCTCCCTTGTAAAATGGGAATAACAGCCCCTGCCTCCCAGGGTGGTTGCAAAAATGCTTCACCAACCTTAAACTGCTTTAAGTGGTTATTCTTATTAATTATTATTATATGTGGTTGAGTCATAACTTCTTAACCTCAGTTTCCTCATCTGTGAAATGGGGCTGTCAGTACTAACGCTCCATATCTTGTAGGATAAAATGAGATAATAAACAGAAAATCTTAAAGCACCCTATATAAATGCCAGGTATGATATTATTCATCTGCGAGCTGTCATACTGATACTAAATAATCAGTCACAGTTCTCTCTCTGACTATATTGTGCAGCATTTATCAGACTTTGGGTACATAAAGCAAGAGTGAAACAGCCCCTGTCCTCAAGATGTTGGTGTTCTACTGGAGGACATGACATGTTTACATAAACTTGAAACAAAATATATATAAGATGGCTACAAAGTAAATTTTTTGGGGTTGGGAAAGTCACTAAGCTGCTGCGGGGGAGGTGGAGGAGAAAGAAAGTCTTATAGAAGGTGGGGCATGCACTGAGCTTTGAAGGAAACTAGGAATTCTGGGAGCTAGAAATGAAGAAATGGGCTAGCTATAGACTGCATAAAGGCAGGGAGACCCGACTGGTCTCCTCACTCAATCAAAAAAGTAAGCCTTTTTAAAGGACCTATTCTGTGTCAACCATTGTGTCAGGTGCTGGGAATACAATACAATTAAATAAAAAAAGGTAAATTTAGCCAGATCATAGTGTGCACAATAGAGAGTAATAGACTAAGACTGGAAAGGTGGGGTGAGGCCGGGCTGTCAGGGGCTTTAAATGGCAAAGGAATTTGCATTTCTTCCTCGAATTAATAGGGAGCCCCTGTAGTTTATTGAGGAGGGGAATGACATGGTCAGACCTCTGATTTAGGAAAATCACTCTTCAAGCTGTGACAAAGATGAATTGGAAAGGGGAGAGACTAGAGGCAAGACTGCCAATTAGCAGGCTATTGTAATAGGCCAAGGGAGAGGTGAGAAGGGCCTGAACTACGCAGCAAAAATCACAAGGTTTTTTTGCACCAGGTTCTAGCAGAAACTACCCCTTGGGGGAGTGAGGAGGAGTAGAATCTTTCCTTGATCTCTTTCCCGGATGACTCCTATTCATTCCTCTCTAAAGCCCTGAACACCCAGCGAGGCCAAGCAATGCCCATGGATTCCAACAATGGACCCAAGGCAAAACCAGGAAAAAACAAAATAGTAACAAGCAAGAGAAAAAGGGTGGAAATAGAAAGGGAGTCAGGCAAAAGAGGAGAGGATGGGGAGGGATGGGACGCGTCAACAATTAGCTTGTCTGACCCTGAGAGAGATTCTTTTCTGAAAAACCGGATGCCAAATCCTGCAGGGTTGTTGTTGTTTTAATTCAAAAGTAGATAGATATCTTGCCAACTAAGGGATTTACTAGGAAACTTCTAACAGGCTCAAGGGTTCCACCTAATCTCCTTGAATAGGTAGCAGTTGCCTTTGTTTTTAATTCAGATGAACGTCCACCAGAAATTACACACAAGAGCATCCTGAGACTTGTCCTAGCACAGCCAGAATAACTTGAATAAGGACTCACCCACCAATCCCAAGAGTCTATGGGACAACTCAGAATAAATCCATCATCTGATACTAGAAAAATAATTAGAAGTCCTCACTGCATGTCCCTTCCCATTCACCCATGGGGGCTCATAGAATCAGTTCTCCATAGGACGAACAGGACTTTAAATACACCTGTGTAATACACATCAAAATAGGCCATGTGGATGATAGAGGACATCAAAGGAGGATCACTGGACATCTGCCCCCTGAGCTCAGCACACTACCCAGTCCAGAGTGGGAAATGAGCAAATGAAAATGAATCAAGCAATCAAATTCTATGGGGAGTGTTTCTCCTTTAAAGTCGCACAGGATTATGGCTATTTTAGTCTTTTGAGGATATTAACTACGATGAAGTGTGTTTCCAGAGGCTACAATTGACAAGAATCTATTCCTCTTTATTTCCCATTCATATTCCATTCAGTTATTTCATCAATATAAATAAAAGAGAACAGAAGTGTAGCAAAGTAGGTTTGTTTGGAATGTTTTTAATGGTTAGAGGTAAGATAAAAAACAGAAATAGGTAGCCTTTAAATCAAATCCCATCTTTAGATGCCCCCTCCTTGATCCAGGAAGGCTTTCCTCCTTACCTTTGCAAATACCACAGCCCTTGCAACAATTCTACTAGACGGCACATTGTTTAAAGGTGCCATCATTTCATTGCTTCGTTTTTTTTCCCTTGCTGCACCCTTTAAACTAGACATATCCCCTCCCTGGCCTTATTGCTATGACAAAACAACACACAGATCACAAAGGGTATATAGAAAGACAAGCTGACACTTAGATTCCCAGGGTGAATATGGGACTTGGTATTTCAAAGGTCATTCTTGGGTCTCCGCTTTGATGACTCATTTTAAATTGTTTGAATTCTTACAGACATAGTTAGCAGTTCTTATTTACATAATATCATCCACAGATCCATAAACTGACCAGCAGGGAAAGTTGCTGAGGTAGCCATGGAGAAAACAACAGGGCCAGCCCCTCCATCCCCCTATCCCAAGCAATGCAACATCAATGAGCTATAGATTTCTACCAATTGTGGATAGAAAAACCACAATCCTGTTCTGTGCCTTGGTTTTTTGTTTTTTTCATTTAAAACCATGAATCCTTACCAAGAGAACAAGATGGTGGCATGCTGATGTGATGTTGACCACACAGTGTAAGAAAACACCATTATGTTAACCCTCTCACACACATCTTCATTTCAATAATTATGAAACAGACTCTTCCCCCTAAACCTCCCCATTTCACAGATACATATAATCTCCAAAATGGACAGGGCCTGTGAGGGCCTGAATCATTTCTGCCTTGGTACCCCCAACATCTAGCAAAGGCCAGGCCAGGCCAGTGTTTACTAGATGACCGTTGTGTTCAAGTGAACTGAATGGGAAGCGAGACGTTTTCAAGGACAATTAGGCTGACAAAATTTAGGTTAGAATGAAACTTTTTTTTATTAAAAAAAGAACAAACCCTGACGTTGCTGATTCATTTTTAAACTGCAGAGATCAGGTTTTGGTTGTCCCTTAGGACAGGGCAGTATCAATAAACGAATTCAATTATGTCTCTCAGTGATGTTTCACCTTTTCGCTACTATGGGGACACAGGGTCTACCTAAAAGGAAATGACCTTTTTTTTTCTGAGTGATTTTCATTAAGTTTTCCAGGAGTCTTTTGTGATAAAATTTCAGTGGGGAACTTGAGCCACTTGGCCAGAGTTTCTCATTTCTATGTTATAAGGGATTTGCCTTGGAAGACATTCATTTTACCTGGAAAGGATGTATTTTTTCCTTGGAGAGGCATTCATAGTTATGAATTAACATTTCAGACACTTGCAAAGTGACAGAGGGAGAAGGAATTTTTTGGTATTTGGATTATATTAACAGTACATAGGGCTTTCAGGTGAGTAAGGTTCTGAATTTAAGTTTCCAGAGAAGAAAATCAAAGGGTCCTAGGACAGAGACCCAGCACTGGAAAGAATCCTACAGGCGATACAACTATTTCATTTTGCAGATGAGGGCTAATTAGGAAGTTGAACTAATTCACACAGGTGGTAGAACCAAGGTTCAGACTTAGGTGCTTGGACTTCTACTCCAGATTTCCCTTTATTACACAATACCAGGATTTAAAGAGGGCCATTAGGTGGTCGAGTGGATAGAGTGCCGTGGCCTCGAATCAGGAAGACCTGAGTTCAAATCTAGCTTCAAACACTTCCTAGCTGAGTGACCCTAGGCAAGTCATTTAACCCTGTTTGCCTCAGTTTCCTCTGTAAATTGAGCTGGAGAAAGAAACAGCAAATGTAGTATCTTTGCCAAGAAAACCCTCCAAAGCTGAAGAATCAAAACAAACAGCTTGAGGGTTAAGTGGGTTATTAATTCAATTAATCCAATAAATATTCATTAAGCAACAGGATGAACCAGGTGCTAGAGACCCAAAGTTAGAAAATGGCTCAATTCCTGCCCTCAGGGAACTTGCTTAGTAAAAAGGAAATGATCCCATTACAGCAAGGAAACTAGCATTCTTCTGCATGAAGAAACAGAATCAAACAGGAAATTTTACAATTCAAGGTAAGGTGTGATCGTGGGAAAAAAGAGATCCAGCCCAAGAGCTCAGGGAAAATTTCTGCAGAAATTTCTGTTGTCAGGGGGGAGGGGAGAGCAAGGAGGGCATTACCACGGAATGGAAAAAGTAGCATTTGAAGGAGGAGGTTACGGCTTCACATCCTAGCCCTGAGACTTTGGCTAAGTCCCTTAAACTTTTGGGGCCTGTTTCCACAATACCTTGACCCTTTAAAACTAGGATTCTATGCTACGTCCAGTCCAACCCCATTATCTGGCCAGGAAATCTTCCTAAACCTAGGACAAGTGGTTATCCAGCCTTTGCTGGTAGACTTCAAGTAACCTGGAGCTGGAAGGGACAATCCTCCAAAGTGGCCCACCCCACTGCTGGAGAGCTAGTTCTAACTGACGGAGAGGAAATTTCCCCTTCCATCGACTGCTAGAATACACATGGAGATACCTGGTTGTATTTATCAGCATACTGTCATTGATAGAGTTACTACCTGGGAAAGATGCTAAGGAAACCAAGGAGACCTTAGAGAAGGTTACTCCTCATCCACATACAGTCCTTCCTTCCAGAAAAAGCAGGACTGGATGGGAAGTTATTTAGAATCTAGACGCATTCAATCTTCCCCCAAAATTGGTCGTAGGAGCCTAGAATTGAGATGCGAATCAATCATGAAGAGGCTAGCAGAGAGCTGTAAATTAACTAACCAAAGGGCATAATCCTACTTCTGGTAAAAAATGACATGCAAGGCACATACACCCTTCAACAGTTCAAGTATCCCCACCTCTAATGTTATACCTCACACAGATAAAATGTGGGGATGACTAGACGAGCCACTGGGCTGGTGAAAATTCTTGAAACCCGAAGCATTTTCTATAAAATTACAGAGAACTGCTAACGACTCAGCTCCATGAACATTCTCGTTTTTAATCTCTCGAAAATTTCCCACTGAGTGAAATAAAAACGTGGGGGTCCCCAGAGGGTTTCTTTGGTCAGGTCCCTAAAACGGCCCGAAGGGGCTGGCACGGCTTGGACAACGTCATTTGGGGCACACTCGGGCTGGGCAGGCATTATTGCTTATTAATGAGTCTCTAAAACAAGGATTCCTTACTTACTAGGTGCTGGGCACAGTGCTGAGTGCTGAGGACGAAAAGTAAGGCAAAAAAACAGCCCCCCTGCCTGCCCTCAAGCAACTCACTGTAGAATGGAATGTGTAGCATAGGAGATAGTTCTCAAGTACAGTTACAAGTTTGGTAATGCAGCCAAGCAAGATTCCCTCCTCTAAGCCTCAGTTTCTCCAACTAGAAAATGGAGAGATAGAATACTTGAGTGATCTATCTTGGAGAGGGGGAAGCTGTCCTGAGGCTCTGGAGCCAATTGTCCGACAACAGCAAGCTGCATAGACTGGAAGCCAAATTCTCTCCTCTAAGCCTCAGTTTCCCCATCTAGAAAATGGTAGTATAATGGCTTGCGTTTCTATCTTATGTGCAGTTGGCCAAGGTGATTCACCCACCCGAGCCTCAGTTTCCCCACCTGTAAAATGGGGATCATAATGTTTGGGGGCACCTATCTTCCTCAGCAGCCCCACCAGCCCAGGATGGGGCCCCTGCCTGTCCTGACGAAGCCCTCTGGGTCCGCATCCTTTCCCGTCTCCGCGCGCGGCCCCCGCCGCCCCCGCCGCCCCCAGGGCTGCAGGGCGCTCGCTCACCTGACCACGTTGGGGTGCTCGAAGGTCTCCAGGTGCCTCAACACCGCCACCTCGCGGATGGTGGAGAGCGGCATGCCCTCCTCTCCGGTCTGCACCCGCACGCGCTTGAGCGCCACGAAACGGCCTCCGTTCTTCAGGTCCCGGGCCTTGAACACCTTCCCGTAGGCGCCCTCGCCGATCTCGGCCACGCACTCGTACTGCTGGTCAGCCCGGCTCAGGCCGTCCTTGTCCATGCCGGCGCCGCCGCCGCGGCCGGGCCGCCGGGCCGTGCTGTCCCGGGCGGGGAGGAGGACGAGGAGCTGGCGGTGGAAGACGAGGGTCCTGCTGCTGCCCCTACCCGGGCTCCCGCTGCTGCCGCTGCCGCTGCCTCTGCCCCCGCTGCCTCCGCTGCCGCCTCTGCCGCCGCCGCTACCGCAGCTGCCGGACGGACGCGGCGGCCGCCACCTCCTCCTCCTCCCGCTGCTCCTCCTCCTCCGCTCCCCCTCTCGCACTCTGGGTTGTTGCTGCACACACTCTTCGCCCTCACCCCCGCGCGTGCGCCCCCAGCCCCCACGCCTCTCGCTCCTGCTCGGGGCACCGGGCTGCTCCCCACCCGCAACCCTGCTGCTGCTGCCGCTGCCGCCGTCCAGACGATCGAGGGGTCCCGGGGGAGCGCTCCTTAATCCCAAACCATTTCACCTAAAAGAGAGGGGGGGGGGGAGAGAAGAAAATGCCTTCAAGCATCCTGGGGTTGGGGGCAGCTCCCGGATCCCTCCCGAGCCTCCTACCCTCCACCCCCACCTTGCCCTTGAATCCTCCAGGTTTCCCTGGGCACTTGGCTGCGCTCAGGCCGGTAAGGAAACAGTCCGTCTTTCTCTCCCTGCACGAGGTTGACCTGTATTTGTACCCGAGAGCTCCCCGGAGAAGAGGCTGGGGCCCCCGCGGGGAAGGAGGGAATCAACTTGGACACAGCTTCAGCAAGGGGAGGGCGGAGGGCGCCGTGGGATCCGATAGGAAGGGGGGAGTCTGAGGGCACTCTCATCTCCTAATCTTCACCCTTATATTCTGGGCGTCCCCAAAGCCTTTGTGGTTCTAAGCTATTAAGACTTAAAACTACTCTAAAACTACGGGGACACTAAACATAATTTGGGTGCATTTCCAAAACCTCGCACTGCCCCTAGGGAGTGGGATTTGCAAACCGGTCAAGTCAGCCAGCATTTATTAAGCACTTACTAAGTGTAAAATACTGTGCTAAACTTTTGTGTGAGTGGTGCACTACGAAAGGTGGGAGCGTTGGAGTACTTGTGAGTAAAGCCGTAGGAAGGACCCTGCGGGGCAAAATTAGGCCTGGGGGTGCAATAAAGTCTAGTTAACGCTCATAGGAGCAATGCCTTTTTATTTTTTTGCTACCAGGCCTTACTTGGGGGACTCTCCACCAAGCCCCATCTTTGAGGAGGGGGATGGGGAGACCGAGAGGGAGGATGGGAGCAACAGCATTCTTTCCTTTGACTGTGAGGACCTCCCTCCTCGAAGCAGCACTAGCCGGCCCAAGTCTCTGCCCCGCACTTAAGCAGACGAGGTGGTGGAGGGGGTTCGACAAAAGGGAGGAAACCGACTGCAGTGGGGAGAATTTCTCCCGGGGGAGCATCGCATGGATATTCCTCCATATTACCTCCTCTACAGTCATCCCAGAGGGAGATTAGCCTAATTCTGTATTTCCCTGGAATTCTTTTCAAAAGGTTCCTCCCCTAGAACAAGCCTCAACTCCCACACTCACCCTCCACCCTTTCTTCCTCTAACTACGCAGAAGGTATGGAGGGGGGGAAGAGAAGAGAGATGGCAATTTTGAGCCCTGGAGGTATTCGAGGAAGTGGGGGGGGTGGAGTTAGTTTTGCCCCGGGCGGGGCAAAGCAGCTCTGTGCCCTGTGGGCACGGACCAGCCTGGGAACCTCAGCTTTGTCATCTTCCCTCCAAACCCTGCACAGGTCTCAGATGCCAACCAGGTAGCCGGCAATTTATTCCAACTTCGGACTTTAGGGAAATGCACTAATCGCGGCTGGAACAGCTCTAAGAAAACCCCGGGGGAGTGGGGTGGCAGCCTGCTAGGAATGATCTCCACCGGTTACAGTTTCGAGGACAATGCGCCAGCCCCTGGGACCGCCTGCAGTTTGGGGGCGGGGGCCTGGAGAAGGGCAGACCCCGCTCTCCCCACCCCCATTCATCCACTCTGACCTTGCTGCTTCACCCCAACCCCCCTGCGTTCCGGGCCCTGCATTTTTCACCCCAGCAACCTCTCGGAATTGGAAGATTCTGAAGTACCTGAGAGGTTCAATCCCAGGTCCGTTCGCCTTTGGTCATTAATTACAAAGTAACAAGCGATAATGAATGAAAGTAGCGACCACAATAGACTTCATGGAGAGCAGAAATCAGAGAACTGTAAAAAAACCCCTACACTCACACACGTCGCTCAAAAGTTTTCCTTAAATGGTGAGGGCGAAATCACTGGAAACACGCTAAATAGAGTCTCTGGGACCTCCCCACTGTGGGTCTAAGGCCACACAGGTAGCCGCAGTCGAGTCCCGGCTCTTCCATCCTGAGACACCATCCTCTAGCCCAGGGCTCCTGCCCAGCCGAGCTAGGAGCATTCCTGTCACCAGAGGCAAAGCCTGGAGGTGTCCCACCCCCGGAGGAAAAAATGAGCCTGAAAGTCCAAAGTTACCTTCCCCCCCGGGGGAGGGGGGCTCTCCGCTGGGCTTATCCTCTCCTTGCCCCCAGTGTCTTTTTCTCCCTCACTTCTCTCTCTTTGCTTCTTACTCTCACCTTTCCCTTTCTTTTTCTGTCTTTCTTCTGGGTTTCCCTTTCCTCTGCCTCTCCCCCTTCTCCAGACCCCTTTCTCTGCTGCCGGCCCAGGCTCAGTCTAAGACACAAGCAGGAGAGCTGGTGCTTTTCCCCCTCTTCTCTCTCTCTCCCTCCCTTACTTTTTTTTCCTTGCTTTCCCACGCTGGCTGAATGTGACTTGACCCCATTTCAAAAAAGTTTGACATAGTGCTTCAACATTTCCGCATTCCTCCGCGACTACAAAGGCTGCAGCCGCCTCCTTCTGCTTTCTGTCTCGGCTCTCTCTCTTCACAGTCAATGAAATCCTTCATGTGCCTCAGCCGAAGCCTGCCAAATACCGTCAGGGTCGCCACTAGCGCAATGACAAGAGGCGAGCCATAGCCAGGGGAAAAGACACACAGCTAGCGACGCACAAATGCGCAGACGTCGGCAAAGACGTGCGTGTGCATGGATGCATACAGACCATATGTGTCCTGCACGTGGCCAAGTTAGTCGCTCCCCGGGGCACTAGCTCAGGGCCACGTATTTTTGCTAGGGTTCCAGGACTTTGGTGGGTATGGGGGTGGGGAGAGTGTGCCTCTGGGGGTTTTGTTTTTTAAACGGAAGCATCACTGAGGAGCAGATGCAAATGTATATTCTAGTGTCACCCTAAAAGCATGGACGCCGACGGGTTTTGGACACAAGTCCAAGGACATTTGCAAGCCTGTTGAAGGGGACATCAAAGGGCCTGTTGTTTAATTATCGCGTGGCGGGGAGTTAACAGCTCCCCCACTATCGTCCCCAAGGACACGGGGGAAGGAGAAGAAATACCTGGGGGGGGGGGATTGGGAGACGAGGGTGTTCCCTGAGGGAAGATAGGTACAAGGGTTTTAAAAATGCTCACTGGAGAGTGTGATGTCAGTTTAAAGTTCCCACTGGAAAAGTTCAGATGAGGCCGAAAAGCCCCGGAGCTGCTGTTTGTGTTTATGCCCGCGGGGAGGTGGGGGTGCAGGGGAATGGCTGGGCGTTCGGGGTCCCCACGAGGAAGGGTGGGCAGCTGAGCCGCTGCCAAGGGCAGCCGGCCATCCAACTGACCCCCTCGCCCCTCAGCCCTCCCCCCGTCTGCATTCCAAAGCGTCCTTCATCCAGATCCTCGGGGATTCCGGCGGGGAAGGGGTTAACCCGAGTCAGGGCTGCGACGCCCCCTCCCTTCCCAGGCCCCCCCAAAATCCCCTTCCCCAGGCGCGCCCCCCCACCTCGCTGAGCTCCCTCACCTGGAGGGGCCCGGCCGACTCCCCCCCGGCCGTCCAGGGAGTCAGTCCCTCCGCACGTGTTGGGCAGTCGGCGCGGAGCAGGTAGCCCGGCAGCCGGGGCCGGGGCTTGGGGGGCCCGGAGAGCCGAGACCAGCGGAGCGGCGGCGGCAGCAGCGGCGGCGGCTGGGGCCGGGGCCGGGGCCGGGGCCGGGGCTGGGCCCCACTCGGGGGCGGGGGAAGGAGGAGACTGGCTCCCTCCCAGCGCCCCACCCGGCCGAAGGGAGGGGGTCGCGGGGGGACGCGAGGCACCGTCTGGGGTCCCGGCTCGGAGCGCAGCTGAAGGCGAATGTGCAAATGAAAGCCTTCCGGAGGGAGGAGAGGCAACCCCAGACGGGCCGCTTCGGGGGCCCCCTCTCCTGCTCCGCTCCCCTCCCGCAGCCCGCACTCCCGAGCTGGGGGCGGGGAATTCCTAAATGAAAGTTTCCGGCTTTCACTGGGGGGTGGGGGGAGAGAGCAGAGCCTGGGTTCTCGGGGACCCCTGGGGTGGGCTGGCCGAGGTGGAGCTACTAGATGGTAAACTCCCGGAGGGCAGCGACCTGGCTCGGGAGATGGAGCACGGCGCCTAGCGCCGAGCCCGAGTGGGCGTGCGGAACGGAATCGTAGCTGGCCAGGCTTCTGGCTCTGTTGTGGGCTGGAGGGGGTGGAAGAACCCCAAACAACTCAGTCCTTCGGAGGGGCCAAGGGGGTAAACACTGCACCAGAAACTCATCAGCAGGGCAAATCCAGAGTCGTGCTCAGTCCCCCCACCCCTTTTTAAAGTGGCTGCCTGAATAGCTTGCAGAGAGGAAAACACTCTTCTGTCCGAGCACTTTTCATTTTCAGGATGAGCTACATTTGTTTGTGTTTTCTTCGCTTCCTTTGGGAGCTGTCAGGCACTCGTATAGTTAACGATCTCGGTGATGAGGCTGGATGGTTCACAATTATTAAGTAATTACCAGCTGCTGAGGCTCACTAAGGCATTTCTGGTAAGCTAAAAGACTGAACTTGAGTTTTTTTAAAAAAGATGTAAGATAATAGTTAAAGAAAAACTAGAATGTGATTTGATGAGTTGCAACTCAGATGCATTATTTGGAATGCAGAAATATGAAACCTCTAAAAAAAAATCCTGACCTGCTGAGAAAACCTTAAAAATTAATTGAGATGAAAAGGAGGTTTTTGAGAGGAAAACCTTCATGATTTATTTTACAGAAGATTTTTTTTTTAATGAGTGCCATATTGGAAATAGGTAAGTGTCCCAAAGCAAATGTCGTTTATTTGTGAAATTCCAGAAACACTTTAAATTCAAATTAAGAAATCGTATTTTTTTTTTGTTTTGTGGGAAAAATTTTAATCCTTCAAAATTCTGATTTGCATTTGAAAATATTCTCTTCCAAATAGTATCTGGCTCTGTTGAATTAAACTTTATTTTTCCAGGCTACTGATTGCATAGTGTGATTTTTGTTCTTCATTAACAAAAGATTACATTCTATATAGCTGTTTTAAGTGATGGTGATTAAGTTTTTAAAAAATCTTGAAGGCTTCACATTTTGAATTCCATTAAATTGGTTATCTTAACTTTGAAATATTTTTTAAATGATGGAAAGGACTAATTCTGTGTAAAATAAGCTAAAATGTTACTACATAAACCTGATAATTTGAAATAAATTTTGTGCAGAGATTATCTTTTAATTCAATTAAATTTATGAACAACCTATCTTTTTTAGAGATGTCTCTAAGCAACTCACATGACTTGAAGATTTTAGAGAGTAATCTTCAGGTTCTGTGTTTTTAGAGCCATCATGAAATGGATAAAATACATAATCTGATTGTCCCATAAAGTTCAAGTTAAAGTCTAAAACATACAATTGCAAGTGGAATTGGTGATTATCATACTTATTAGTATTTTTAAAAACCAAAACAGCAGAAGGGTATAGTTAATATTAATGAAGGCATTTTAAACTAGAAGCAATTGTCAATAAATGATCACAGCCTTAACTCACAATAAGAACAGTTTCAGTAAACAAACAATTTGAAATATAACAAAAGAGCTGTGAACAGTTTCAAGATTTTCAGAAGGGGATCCTGTCTACACTGAATTCCTTTCTGTGTTGTCACTGAATTGGTCAACATTTAAACCTTGGCTGGAAATTCCTCAACTGAGTGTTATGAGAAGTCTTGCTCACATAAATCACAGTGAAACAAGTCATATATATATTTTAACACAGAGTTCAGATGGTTTTATATAGTCTGCTTTCATTCATATTGCTTACCTTTTATGTTGATTTAGTCTCATTCATCCATTTTTTTGGTTGTTGTTCCTTGGTTATGATTAATTTATATCCAATTCATGTTTTAAAAAAAAGTGCCCAGAGGCTTATCTTAAGTTAAGTACAGTTAGTCAACACCAGAATGTTTTTGTTTATGGATAACATCTCCTGAAGGTAACAGGTTATCACAACAAAATGTGTATAAAGTTTATAAACAATGAACTAAACTTTGTTTCCATTTGATGAGGTCTTCTTCCACTGAACTCAAGAACACTGACTGAATGTCAGTACTTTGATATTACCCTCATCAGAAATCCTGAGTTATAAAACCATTTTATTGATGTTATACTGGAAAATTAGAATTCCAGGATTTCATTTTCCTTAAATATACTGTTTTAGGTTGCTTTAAACTGCAAAACAAACAGATATATAAATAAAATATTTGCAAATAATTACATTAAGATGGAATTTTTTAAAAAGGTAGTCTTCCTTAAGAATAAGGATAATTATAGCTTCTCTCCCACAGGATTGTTGTCAGATAATATATATATACATAATATTATATATATGATATTTTGTAAGCCTTAAAGCCCTGTGTAAATTCCAGCTGTTATTATTATTAAATTATTAAAAATATTTTATTGTGTTTAGTTGAAAAAATAAAAATATTTTCCAGAAAATGCTCAGATGAATTTGCACCATCATTTATGTATAATTACACATTTTTCCACAGAAGACAAACTTTCACTGTTCCAATAAAAACATTTCTTCATTAATTTCTTTCAACTAAGCTCCCTGAAATTGTAAACTTACGATTTTTATCTTGTAAATTTTACCTTTCTAACTAACCTAAAAGCTGCTGTTTTCTAACAGATAGTAGAATACTATGTTATGTCATCTTTTTTCCATGATGTTTTCATTTCCTTCTTTTCAAAATAGAGCCTTGACATGTTGCTCTGTATTTCATGTAAAAACAAGTCCTATGTAAAGTCATCTTAGTTTCTTAAAAGTTTGAATTTTTTCATGTTTGTGTTTCAGTCTTTGATATAATCTTACTTGTCACCTATTTGAAAGTGACCTGCAGATTCTTTACCTTTTTATTGTTAACTTTGACCTGGTAAACTCTGAGCATGCAAGATCAAAAGATTTTTATATTTCCTGCAAAAAGGTAAACAAAATAAAAAAGCATCTTTAGTAACTACAATCTAATAGGGCTTCAAAATTAAAAAAGAAAATACTTATACACTTCTTACCTTTTTGAATATTGTTTTCATATTCTATCATCACTTTTTAGCATGTCCATAATATATTCATTGTGTAATTGTCCTGTTTGAGATTATCACCTAGCCTTGTTTCCTTTCCCCCTTTTGCTCAAGAATTAGATAGATCTATCTATCTATCTATCTATCTATCTATATGTATTTCTACAAATACCTTTCCGGGAATAGCATGTTGGTTCAACCTGTGTTGAAACAAATTCTTGAGATCCTACACAACTTCTTTGGGAACTCAGAATAATCTGAAAAATACCACAAAATCCTTTTTGTGAAAGATAGTGATGATAGTTTTGAATTTTTGTCCATTTTATAGAGCCCCAATGTTTTTATTAATTTTTTTAAAAGTTGTAATGATTTTGTCTTTTACTTAAAATATAATAACCCCAGAGTTGCCATCACCATCTTTGGTTCTATCAAAAGATGTGAGGAGGTGTTTTTTTAGATTAAATAATTCAGATCAGCCATTCAAAATACCAACCCTTGTGGTAGTGGTGATAAAATTGTAGATAAACAAAAGGCAAAAAGTCGTCCCTGGAGAGTGTCTTTGGTGAGCTGCTGGACATACACAGGTACCTGTGAGTTAAAAATATGTGTTAAGCACATGATGAGATTGTGGGGGCAATAGATTGAATATGAACACACTAGATAGGGAATATTTAGGCAACCTAATGTTTTTTAGAAGGAAATGCATTTATGTCTGTCTCATTGTGCAGTTAAATCTGTCTTATTAAATAAGATTATCTAACTATGTATCCGTAAGATTATCTAGCTAATGTATCCATATTCATGTAATTCTGATTTATATTTTCTTATTTTATATTTTCCCCTTGTACACAGATAACATAGATCATCTATAACCCCTTGACCATTTTGAAGAGTATGGCATCATTCTGTGAATCAAAGATTTTACCATTTCTTTTTCAACCTCTACTATCAACCAACTAGTTTCTTCCTAAAGTCACTCCTCTCTTCCTAGTTTCTGTATGTATGAACTGAGGGCAATTTTTCCTCCAAAAAAAGAAAATCAACCCTTTGCCTCTGGAATTCTCACACCTTTCCCCTATCTCCAGCTCTAAGGATGCCTCTAGAAATATGTTTATAAGTCATCAGATGAACAGTTTTCATGAAATTTTAATAAAGATAAACGTACTAATTCTAGTATCATTATAGGTAGATGGTTTCTGATCTGTCTCAGAAAAGACCAGTCCTAAATGTGCAGAATATGACTGACAATGACTTTGGAATAGGCAGAAGAACATTTAAAAACACTTGGTATTTGCTTTTGCTTAAAGAGATGGTTTGAGGATTCAGGTAACTGGGAAATCTGGCTTCCTCGGCTGAAAGCAAATCACATTTCTGGTTGTTACTTGGTTCAAATATTTGGGTAGACATTAATGATTATTTACATGAAAAAAAATAAATTAAAAAATGATTCAGTAAATTTTAGGATTTTTTTTTCTTTTAGGTAATTTAAATTTTAAAATGTCTTTATTTTTGTAATACCATATTGTGAACTCTTACTAAGGGGGAAAAAAAGAAGAAAAAAAAAGAACATATAAGCACTAATAATCCTAATGGTTTTTTTTAAAAGCCAAAGGTAAGCTGTGATGAAGTAAATTTTATACAGCATAACTTTCTGGTTTTGAGAAACTTGCTCATACTTGACAATGCTGTTATCTCTGCAGGAGCTAAATCTTGGTGCAATACCTCTTAAAGTGTGGTTGACCAAGAGTCTTTCATGGGGTTCACAATGTCAAAACTATTATCAATGATATTAAGATGTTTTTTGCCTATTAATTTCCAACTACACATCTCTGTGAGGCCAGATTTTCTTCATATCCTTCGACCAAAACAAGATATCACAACAAATTGAATGCAGAGGCAGATATGAGAATCCAACTGTCTTATTAAGCCAGACTTTAAAGAGAGGGCAAAAAATATGTAGAACAATGCCATTCTTTTAAATAAATTTTTTTTTGTTTTGGAATATTGTTTTCACAAAAAATGTTCTTTTTGTTAACGTGTAATGGGTTTATCATTGTTATTTTAAAATAAATATTTTTAAAATGTATTCATTTTGAGTTCTAGTATGGTAAGTAGAAATAGATGGAACCCATACAAGCAAAATCTATTTTGGGGTCCTCAATAACTTTTAAGATTGTAAAGCCATCCTGAGACCAAAAGTTTAAGAACTGCTGTCCTACAGGATAGAGTAGTACTTAACTCATGAATCTGGAGGCTTGGGTTTCTCCCTCACTCTTCCTCACACCTTTCCTCAGACCTTAGAGACCAGTTACTTAACCTCTCAGTGCTTTAGTGTCTACATCCATAAATTGGAGTTGTTTCTTGAGAAGTGATAATCCTTCAGAAGGATGCTATCAAGAAAAGATTAGATAATGCAAACGAATTGTCCTACCCTCTCCAAAGAAGGTAATATAGTTCAGTAGGAAGAACTCTGAACTGAGACACAGATAATCGGAATTCTAGCCTTGACTGTGATATCCCTGGTGATTCAATTTGACAAACATTTATTAAGCCCTAGATACGATAGGTATGAATAAGATAGTTCCTGACCTCATGGGACTCAGAATCTAGAAGAGAGAAGATTTGAAAATGAATAATAACCATCTATATTTCCAGAGACAAGGTGGACAATCAGAGAGAAGGTGATACCTGAGCTGTGCTTTACATAGGACAGGAAGAATTTCTGCATTTTTAGCCTTAGTTTCCTTAGTGCTAAAATGAGATACATGCACTGCATTGACTTTGAGGGAATCCAGCTCTAGAAGTCCATGGTGAAGATAATACCTGCTCACTTATCTACCTATAGTCCCGGCCCATGCTGAAAGATGTCAACAATTTTCATGGTTTTCTTAAGATTACTGTCAAATTAATTCTTCTTAAATATTTTTATTAAGCAAAGGGACCTCTAGGAAATAGAGATCTGGATTTGAAGTCAGAAAGACCTAGATTTACATCATAACTCTGACACATTTTTCACCAATCAACAAGCATTTTAAAGCACCTGCTAGGTGATAGGCATTTTGCAAGGCACTTGCAAGGACAAAAGTAACAGTCCCCACCCTCAAGAAGTTTACATCCACATTTAACTATGTAACCTTAGGGAAAGCTCTTAACAGCCCAAAGGCTCAGTTTACTTGCCTGTAAAATGAATGGGTTGAACCAGGTGGCCTGATTTCTTCCAACTTGAAATCTACGTTGCTATCATGTATAAAAAAGAACCTTGTAACTTTAAAGTGTTATAGCTATGTCATTTGTCATGTATTATTGTTTCACATATTGAGAGGGTTTACATTAATATAGCTCTGTGTTAAGCCTTGACAAAGCATTTTATATGCCTCTTAGCAGGATCATAGACCATTTTGGTAGTCTAGTGATGTCTATGTATCCCTTCTCAGGAAAAATTTTTTTTTAAATAGATATAATAAAGTATCTAGAATTATAGAGGAAAGAGATCATGGAGAAGTACAGTTATCAATTTTTTTTTAAGTTTACAGATCCCTGTTTAAGAATTCTTGTCTCAGAGGTAGAAGGAACTTAGGTGAACCATCTTATTTTTTTTAGAACACCTTAGAGGGAAATTATTGACCCCAAATCACACAGCTTTGTAATAAATAATATGAAATCCAATAATCCATCTACATTTTGTGGTTCTACTCTACTCGAGTTCAGTGAAAGTTTTAGCAGGAGCTCTTTCCTCCCCTTTCTTCATTAGCTTTCTTAAGCCAATTTATTAAGCGGAATGTGAAATGTCAAAATGTATTATACCTAGATACCACCGTTTTTAAAGTAACTTTCAGAAAGGAAAAATGTTTTCTTGAAAAAAAGAGGAACTTGGAGCTTAAAATAACGAACTAATTTTAAGAGCTATTTAAAAAAAAAGAAACAATCTGTGAAATGATGACATCAACATATGGAGGTCCATGCATTGGACTTGAGAGTTATCTGGATCACTGAGAAGTCACTGTGTCACACAGCCAGTATGAATCAGGGGCAAGACTTGACCAGGTCTTCCAGATCCTGAAGCTGGCTAGCTCTCTATCCACTAGGAAGCATTAGGTAATGCTTTTTTCCATATTTATATTAGTTTTATAACTATTTTAATTAGTAAATAATAAGTTATTGTTTTATTATTAAATTAATATTTAACTCAAGAAAAAAAAGCTGTGAAGGTTCTCTTCACACAACACAGCTACCACGTAGATGACAAATGACACAATATAGAGTTAAGGAGGTAATTTCAATCTACCATTCTCTGAGTAATGGCATCTAGCAAGGTGTTAAACAGGGCGATAGACATTCATCAAAGGTGTTCTCTAAGGTCATGTAAGGAAGGTGGGGCAACACGGCAGGGTGGATTGATTGCTGGACTTCTAATCAGAAAAACCTACCTCTGACTCTTAGCAGTTGTGTGATCATTGGCAAGTCACTTACCATTTCTGAATTTCACTTTTCTCTTTTGTATAGTGGGACCAATAGTATCCATAAATAACACTTTGCTGTGTACTACACCTTAATATACTAGACGATCCAGGAGGACTAGCACCTCTGATGTGACAGCTTTCTGAGCTGCTCATCTACCTTTGGGGTCCACCTTTCACCTCTCACCTATGGCTCCCAGAAGCTATGGCATGTGCAACAGCCATACCCTGATAAAACCATCTTGTCAGACAGGCTAAACCAGGTTGAAGGTTATCAACAGGCTTCAAACCTTGTGAAGCAGGGAGAAGTCTACCCCAAGCATGTGAAGGCTTCCTCTGCTGAAATGGGTGGATGAGAATAATTTGTTCTAATGGCTATGAAGGAAGATGAAATTTATGCTGTGGAGTACTCTGAACTTGGTCATGTATCAAAGATGCCACGGCCATCCATTGCATCCCCAGTCATCTTGACTTTTGTCCTGACACCAGACTTCAGTGAATCAAGAAGAGAGAGAGAGAGAAAGAGAGAGAGAGAGAGAGAGAGAGAGAAAGAGAGAGAGAGAGAGAGAAAGAGGCAGGCTGACAACTTGTGCAACTCTGTCTTACTTAAATCCAATTCACCCATGAGTCAAGCCATGGTACCATTCGTCCACTTGGAAAATAAAACACCACCACCACCACCACCTAAATACATTCAGCAACCTGAGATCCAACAGTAGACTGAGAAAGCAACTGTGAAAATAATTAACTGTAGTAACTCAAGAATTCTTTCCAAAGGGTTTTGAAGTTTGTAAAACATCTTTCCAACTGAAAGGAGCTGTGGGATGATCTACAATCCTAAAAGTTGATGCTATCTATTCTAGCTCAATGTTGGTTCCGTTGTAAAGCTCCTCTTAATGTGTATCTATCAATACCGCTTGGACTCTTAGAACCTAGACTTCGAAAGGGCGTTTTTTGCACTGTCACTTTGTTTAATGTCATGTACAGATAAGTCTTAATAAATGACTTGTGTTGAAAATACTCCCATTTTTCACTAAAGCAATTGACATGTAAGCAGAATGATCTGTCTTCACACAAGTAATGGAAATTGGGTCTTTTATGTAGAAAGTCTTTGCAAGGTAGCTGTTTTTCCATGAACACACTTTCTGAGCCAAGCACTCATCAAACTGAGAAATGATTGGATATTATAACACCTATCATTCCCTGCATAACCAGAACTGGAGACCACATGGATATGTAAATTTCTAGCCTTCTTATGACAGTACTCCGATACTTAATCTATCTGAATATGCTTTCAATTTCACGGAGCATGAATTTTTGGAAAACACACATCACAAGTCTTTGAAAGAGACTTGCAGAAACTGAGGAAAGAGGGCACTCTTTTTAAAAAAAAATTTAATTATAAAAAAAATCCCTTTTTTGGGTGATGATAATAAGTAACATTTACACAATCCTTAAATGTTTTGATACAGGAGTCGTTTCATTTGGGCTTCACAACAACCTTGTGAGGGAACCCTGGGGTAACATGAAGATCTAGATTTGAAAAAAAATCATAACCCAACAATTTTGTACCAACTTCTTTTCTTATAGATTTGAATGACGAACTGTAGATTTTGTCTATCAGTGTGTGCATGTGTTTAATTTAAATGTAAATTTCATATTGCTTACTTCTGTTATCCAGACTAGTTGAAGGGTTTGGGGACATTGGGTACATGGACAATGCTATATAAAAGATACACAGACAAACACAAGCCAGACTATAAGCTACATAAGCTGTTCATTCAGACGCATAGGTAAAAGTTGGCACAAGTTTAAAAAACGAAATTCCAAACAACAACTTTCATTCCCTCTAGTGATAGTTTCATTTTGAAATTCAAAATCTAGAGCTTTGTCCTATTCCCCTTAAAAAGATAATAAAAAAAGGGAAAGAATGCCAGAGTTAGAATCAGAACATCTGGGTTTGAATCCTGACTTCACTACAAGATTTTGGGGAAACCAACTTCATGTTACTGTGCCTCATTTTCCTTATCTGTAAAATGAAGGGGCTGGGCTGAACTAAATGGACCTCTGAATTTCCTTCCAGCTCGATATTTTTGATCCTGAGAAATGTTGAGTCTGATGGAGCAGTGGCTCCCTTAGAATTTGATGAGTTACCTCTTGTTTCTTTATGTCAGTTCATTTTTAAATGTCATTTTGGAGTTTTCCTTAATCTTCCTGTCCCCTCCTCATTGTTAACAACTTTCTTCCACCACCATCCACATAGTATCTCTCTAGTGGACCTATAATTTGTTATTAGTGTGTCTATTATACTTCTGTGTATATATGTTACATCTCCTGACTAAAATAAAACTTCTTAAAGATAAGGACCATGTCTTCCCTAAACTCTCCTTTCTCCCCCTAACTATAATGCTTTGCACAATGTTTTCTGCACACAGTAAGTGCTTTAAAAATGTCTCATTTTAAATTGTCTCAACAGCTCTCACTTTCAAAACAAGTACCACTGGCACGAACAGAATAAAACGGACCATTCTGGGAAGCTCTTTCTAAAAGAAACAAAGGCAAGCAAGATTGCTTCTATAAACCCCAATATAACTGACTTTCTGCACCATCTGAAACCACAGAAAGGTTTTGCAAACTGTAAAAAAAAAGCACAAAAGAAAAAAAAAACACCAGTTGATGAAATTTACAATGCTTTTTTTTAAAGCTACCATGCAGAGATCTTACCAGGTTCCTGCCAAAAATCAATTATTTTCCCTTCTGAACCTAGTGAGAAAGATAAGATGAAAACTTGGATGTGCAGACACAAGTCAGTTCTTTTACAGGGAAATATAAGCTTCTTGAGAGAAGGAACTTTTTTCCTTTTGTTTTTGTATTCTCACAGCCTAGCACAGTGCCCAGCATATAAATGATTAGTAAATGATTGTTGATTAATAGATCGCAGTATATAAACTGACTAGTCAAGTCTTCAAGTATTTATTAACCACCTACTATGTATCAGGCCCTGTGCCAATCTTTAAGGATCCAAAAAAGGCAAGAAAACATTCCCTGCACTCATGAAATTTGTAATCTAATGCAGGAGGCATGTAAACAACTGCGTTCAAACAAGATATACATATTTGCAAAGCAAATTAGAATCGCTTTCAGAAGGAAAGAACTAGCATTAAAGTCAACCAGGAAAGATTTATTAAAGAAAGTGGGATTTTAGCTGAGACCTGAAGGAAATGAGGAGGGAGAACAGTCCAGGCAAGGGGGAGAGGCAGGAAACAGAGATGGAGAGTTGTTCCTGGGACAGCAAGGAAACCAGGGTGACTGGATGGAAGCGTCAGTGATGAAGATTAGTGAGAGTGAGAGGTGAATATGGTGTAAGAAGACTGAAAGGGTAGGAAGAGATCAGATTAAGAAGGGCTTTAAAAGCCAAAGAGAGGCTTTTATATTTCATCCTGGGGGCAATGGGGAGCCACAGGGGTTTACAGAATAGGAGGTACTTCCCAAATTCTGTGTATTCTCTGTAGTGCGGATTCAGTGAAGACTCTTAAACACAGAACTGCAAGTTGGAAATCTTAATTTAATAGAAAACTTGAATGAAATAGTTAATGGAAAAATTATCTTTTTTTAGGTCTCTGGGTGCTTCCTTTTTTTTTTTTTGTTGAAGTAGCAGCGAACAAGAGAAGTGGGGGAGCAGAGAATTTCTAGTCCATCATAGTATTAATGAGCACCAGGCATAAATCATGAGTATGCGTATATGGACCCCACAAGAATTTTAGCCAAATATTCTGGGAAAGTCTTGACTTATAGAAGTACAGTTAATATCTCCTTGTTTTTTTGCCTCATTCAACAGAGATAGAGGCTGAGGGATGTTTTCTGTGTCTCTAGTCAGCCCGTTGTTTATTGAATAGAGTGCTAGACTTGGTGTCAGGAATTCTAATTCTGTCTTAGACCCTTACTAGCTAGGGCAAGTCACTGAATCTCTCTCTCTCTTCCCTCTCCTTCCTCTCTGTATCTCTCTGTGTCTCTCTCTCTGTGTGTCTCTCTGTGTGTCTATTGCCTCTCTCTCTCTCTCTCTCTCTCTCTCTCTCTCTCTCTCTCTCTTTCTCCCTCTCTCTCTTTCTCTCTCTCTCTCTGTCTCTCTCTTTATCTCTCAGCTTCAGTATGCTCATCTGTAAAATGAGAATAACAGCACCTATGTAATAGGATGATGGTGGGGAATGCAGTGAGATAATATATGTGACGTGTTTCCTAAATCTTAAAGTGCTACATAAATTCTAGTTGTTATTGAAAAAGCTGCCCCAGCTTTTTCAGAGCATCCTTCACCAAATCAAAGGATAAACCTATCTGTTCCAAACTAAGACATTCTGGAGTTTGTTGGAAATGACTCTTCTTTCTCTAATTTGGCAAAATCTTTTAGACCTTGTTGTATTTTTGTCCTGCACTAGTTATTATGTTTTTTTACTGATATAAGCTTTCTGAGGGCAGGAGTTATTTCAAATTTGTTGCTGTATCTTCAGCTCTTAGCATTGTATCTGACATATTAAATGCTTAATATATTGCTTCTTGATTGATTGTATGATATGGCATATTTCTTTGTGTGTCCTAATTGCCCATAGACTGAACTCCATGAGGACAACGATATTAATCAATTATCTTGGAATCATCCCTCTTCCACAACTGCACAGCCTTTCAAAATATAGAGCCTTAATGAGTAGTTGTTGAATGATTGATAAATAAGTGCTTTTGATGTATGCCATCCAACTTGACAATAGCAACTGTGTTCCTGTGGACAACATAGATACTTCTTGGTAACCAGGGACTATCCTTGGGGTCAACATACTTAGTAATTTCTATTGTCCTTGTTGTGAGGTCAAGGAGGATGCAGTGGAAGTAATCTGGATGTTGCAACACTGGCTGTCACCTCTACATGCCTCTCAGATACAAAGTCTTCTGGAGGTAGGCAATCTGGCAAGGGAAATGATACCTTTGGTTGGGCCAACTTCAAATGCAAATCTTTCCATTTCAGTGTGATCATTCTAAAAAACAACAAAAATCTTTCGTTTATTCAGAATGGTTGGGAAAACTGAGCATCCTGGTTAATTAAATATTCAGGTTAAATGAATATTACCACATGTGTATGTACGACACAGATTAATGATTTTTATAGAACTATAACACCGAAAATGTACTGAAAACTCAAATGACACAGAACATACTTTAATGGTTTTTTAACTATTCAGAATTTTTAACTATTTAACACTTCAGGATTCTGCAATGCTTTGGGGTCATCATGATGAGCATCCGTTTTTCATTCATTCAGTAAATAAACCCTTGATTGAACACCTACTCTGCATGTACTGAAAAAAATCTGGATATTTGAACTTTCTGGTTTTTTGGATTCTGTGGAAAGTAGAATCTGCTGTGTTAGATGAAAAATTAAGACAGAATCACCCTGGGAGACAGGCGGGATAGCTCTGCCACAAAGTGGCCAAAGTGATACTATTGTAATATGCCTTTAATATGTTTATTTCTAGACATATTACATTTCCCAACTAAAGTGGTTTTGTACATCGACACTGCCTGAGCAGGAGGAAGTCATTACAATGAAAAGAGTTATTGAAAATCATCCATGTTGTGCAATTCCCAGGATAAATGGGCTGCACAGCAAATATTTCTGTTTTGAACTAAGTTTTATATTGAAATACGTATTATTAAATCCATTTGTTGAACACACTGAAAGATCCGATGTCTTCCTGACCAAAACATTGGAAAGCAATTCCTAGACTTCCTCTACTCAGATCTTGTTAGATATTGTTTCTGGTTTTCTTGGAATTCTTCCACATTAAAAAAAACAAAAACAAAACAAACCATAGATAAAGAAACTAGAAAAACAGAACTTACAATTTATAAACACACATTTTACAACAACATCATAGGAAAATTTAAAATAGCATATGCAATAGAAACAATGTGTGGTGAAACCTATAGAAGATGTGGTGGATATCAGATTCTTCGTACTGTCATCGGTCTCGTCTACACTGGAAAATTAAACAAAGGAGTCACCATGCTATTAGAATTTGACTACAGCAAAAAGAGTGGTAATGGTCAGGCTGGTTTTTCAGTGAAGTTAACCCCCTTCTGATTTTGTAAGAATGTGACTGTGTATACTGTGTATTTAAGTAATCTACATTTAGCGATTACCATTTAAACCATTTGGTGTGCAATCAAGTTGTTTCTATTCTGTTTAGAGCAATGTGTGTGGGCTTGATTCCATGTTCCATGTCCAGCCAAAAAAACTTCTTAGTAAAGTCAGCAGAACACCCACAGACCAAAGCTGAAGATATTAGCGACAGCTGGAATGGAGTGGAGGGGGAATTTTTTCTTTTTTTACCCCCAAAGGGAAATACCTGTTACATCATAATCTATAGTAAATCATAGCGAATTTAGTTCTTCTATTCGTACCTTCATGCTGGAGGAAAATTCACTCTCTTGACATCATGAATAGGATTTCAGTCTTAGTAGCCCCACCCCCAACTCCAACACCCCCAGTCAATATTCCATTTAAGACTTAACTGGACAACACCAAGCTTCTCAATTAGTACCTCTAAGACCCATTTCTGACCTCTGCATAATATGGAAGTTATTCTCAATGAATTTGCCTCCTCTTGACCAGATCCAATTTTTTCTTCTACATTAACCCCTGTCCTATCAGCTTCATTGGATTTTACTGACCACTCACCTTCTTGAAATTCTTAACCTCAGTGGTACTACTGTGTCCTTTCTAATTCTTCCTCCTTGGTGACTGCTTTTCCTTTTTCTCCTTCCTTGAACAACTGTATTTTTCTAAAATACTTCATTTGGAAATCTTGCCAACAGCTAAAATAAATTGAAAACTGAGGTCTTACTCTTCTTTCCCACTAAGTGAAGATACCTGCTGAGAGATAACACAGTCCAGTGGAGAGAGAATTGTCCTCAGTTCAAGCAAGAGGTAGGTTCAAATCTCACCTTTTGTCCTATAATGGCTACGGGTCCTTGGGCCTGTCACTTACTATTGGTATTCTAGGCATCTCTGTTACCCAGGGATTCTTAAATAGGGGGTCCATGGACCTCCAGTTTATCTATCAGTAGATTTTAAGGGATTTCTGAATTTGGGTAGGAAAAAGAGATTATCTGTATTTTACTAACTTCTTATTGAGTTTCCTTTAATTATTAAAAAATATTAATTCTGAGAAGGGGTCTGTCTCTAGGTGTCACCAAACTGCCAAGGAAATCATAAGGGGAAAAAAAAAGATTTAAACATAATAAAATTGCAGAAAAGGTACCAACCTGCATTATTAAAAGGAGTTTCCTCATCCTAGATCTCCTTATAACATGGAATCCCAGATCGGTCCCTATACTTTGCTCCCACATCAGATCCTTGTCCAAATCCTAGTTATTCTTTCCCCTAAACTACCCCCTCCATTCAACATTTTCCCTTCTATAACTGTCATTAAGTGATGGTTCCATAGATGTGTGAGTGTGTACGTGTGTGTGCGCTTGTGCGCTCGCATTCACAAACTTACTGAACTTTGTATTTGGAAGCTACCCTCAGCTGCCATTTAAGCCACCCCAAACCTGATAAAGAGCCCTTTCTACAACATTTTATGGTCATCCAGGCTTTGCCTGAAGACTTCCAGAGCTAGGGAATCTGTTATCTCCGAAAGCAGATTCTGATTTTAGAAGGCTGGTTATTATGAAATATTTTGCTTTATTTCCAACTTCTTCCTGTTGGTCTTAGATCTGCTTCCAAGGGCCAAGCAGAACAATTTATTGCCTCTTTTATGTGATATCGATTCAGATACTTGAAGACAAGTATCATGTTTCTCCTCGCTCCCCCCTTCCCCCCCAATAGTACTCTTCTCAAGAGTAAAGCACCTGATGCCTTCAATTGAGTCTCACAGAACATGAATTCCTTCAGCATTCCTTTCCCACTTTTTAGTGTCATTTTGTGTTCAATAATCCTTAAAACCTAGATTTCTTAGCAAAGAACTCAGTATTTGAAGGAACTTTTGAGAAAACTGGAAAGCAATTTGGCAGAAATTAATATCTTGCACCATATTCCACAGTAAATTTGAAATAGGTATTTGACTTCAATAATAAAGTTCAGACCATAAAAAAATTAGAAAACAAGAAGATCATGCACCTGAAACAGCTAGGGGTAAGAGATGTATTCCTAACCAAACAAGGAATACAGGAATAGACAGTTGTGTTTATATGAAATTGAAAAGCACATGCATCACAATGATTGCATCTGGAATAAGAAGCGGAATGGTCTATTGGGGAAAAATTACATCAGATTTCTCAGGTAAGGTTTTGGTATCTAAAATATAGACAATTAACAGAAATGTATCGAATCAAAAGTCATTCCTCAATAGATAAGTGATCAGAGGATATGAATAAGAAATTCTCACAAGAAGAATTGCAAATGATCAGCAACCATATGAAACAATGCTCCAGATCACTAAAATATGAGAAATGAAAATCAGAACAACTCTGAGGTTTTGCCTCGCACCCAAAAATTGGCAAAGAGAACTAAAGATTGGAATAGTCATTGTTGGAGAACTAGTGGAAAGAGATACATGAATGCATTATTGGAAGAGCTCCAAATGAGCACAACTGTTTTTGGAAAGGAATTTGGAAGTACGCAAATAAAGTGACTAAAATGTACATGCCATTTGAACCAGAGAGGCAGTTTCTAGACATATACCCCAAGGAGATCACTGACAAAAAGAAATTCCTCATATATCCCAAATATATATAGAAGCATTTTTCTTTTTGTGGTAGCAAAGAATTGAAAACAAAGTAGGTGCCCAATTGAAAGGGAAATGGCTAAACCAATTCTGCTACATGAATGAAACAATAGGACTGTGCTATAAGAAATTATGAAAATGGTAAAGAAATGCATGGGAAGATTTATATGAACGGATGCAAAATGAGGCAGTCAAGAAAACAATATGCGAAATGATTATGATAATGAAAAGGAAAGCTAATAGAAAGTCAAAGCTGCAAGAATATAAAAAATCAAATGGCCTTAAAGATTGTTGAAAACTGAAAACAAACATATACGTAGAAAAGAGCTGAGAAAACACCTTTACCCTTTAACCATTACATTGCAAAGATACGTGTGGAACATGGAATATATTTCAGATTTTTTTCAGTGTATTGATTTTGCTGATTGTTTTTTTTCTCTCATTCTTCTGTTTCTTTTTTTTTTTTTAATTCTTTGTTATGAAGGATGACTTTCTACGTGGGATGAGGGAAAAGGGTACAGGGGGGAATTTAGGCAACCTGAAAACAAAGCTGCCAATAAAAATTTATTTTTTAAAGGAAAAGTGGAATGGAAAGTGCCTTTCATAATGCTTCCTCTAGGCTTCAGAATTGCTACTTACACTCTTCCTTACTTCTTAGGTTTGCACTTTATCGTTGATGCTTCTTTGTATGTTGATTTATAAGTGTTTTTATTTGTGTTTCCTAAGTAAGCTCCTTGAGGGCAAGAACTATTTCCTTTTTGTCTTGGTAGCCCCAGTAGCTCACTGCTTAGTGAGAAGTAAATGCTTAATAAATTTGTATTAAATGAATGAAATGAAAGGATGCCTTCTTTTCCAAATCAAGTAATGTATCTTGTATTTATTTTTGCTTGCCTCTCCTTCTCTGTCATGAAAGCCACCCATCCAAATGGGCATTCAGTAAATGCAATGGCTGAGGGACAGTCCTTAACCTAGCTGTGCATAATAGCCAGCTGATGGCTCCCTTCTGTCTCCCATTTGTGTGCACCATGCCACTCTTGCACATCACAGTTTTATAGGACTTTGCCAAGAAAGATGGAAGGGGATGGAGTAGAGATACGGCATAAGTTAGGTGTTGAAGTATTCTGGGAAGGTGCAAGAGGAAGCATAGAGAGAGGACAGCAAACCGCATGAGCTGTTATTGAAAGAGGTATTACTGACTGCATAAACAGGAGGTTCTCAAAATGTGATTTGAGGACCCCTAGGGTTTTCAAGGGGTTCTTAAGATCAAAATCATTCTCATAATAATATAAAGAAATTACTGGTCTGTTAAAATACTCCTCCCTTTTCCAAATACGTTGTTGTGTGAGGCCAGATTTTTTTCATATATGTCAGTTAAAAGAACATATCACAATAGATTGAATTCAGATGCAGATAGGAGAATTCAGCTGTCTTCTATGAAGCCAGCCATTAAAAATATTTCCACAGATATGTGAAACAGAGCCTCTTTTCTCACCAAATGATTTTTTTCTATAATACAGTATGCTTATTATTTTAAAAGGAATTAATATGTATTTTAAAATTTATCACTTTTAATTTCAAATACAGTAAATTTTGATAGGTAAAACCCACATTATGGTGTTGAACTAGGTTCCTAAGGTCCCTTTTGACTCTAGATCTTGTCATTGCCATTTTCCAGATGAGGAAACTTAGGCTCAGAGAGGTTTGCTGTCTTACCCAAAGTTACCCAGCTAGTACCAGAGCTAAGCCTCTAGACCAGTTATTCCAAACCTTTTGGTGTTAGGATCTCTTTAAACTCTTAAAATTATTGAGAACTTCCTCCAAAGCTTCTGTATATGTGGGTTATATCTATTGAAATTTTCTGTATTAGAATGAAAGCATTTTAATATTATTATGAAAATAATTTTAACTTTGTGAGCCCCATAAAAGGATCTTAGGGATCTCTTTGAGAATCTTTCCCTAGATATATGAATTCTCAATATTTCTATGTAGGAAAAGAAGCCCGTTCAGATCCAAACCATACCGAACTGAATCAAATTCCTCATCTACATTGGCCAAAGAAGAGGAATTTGCAAGAAGGATTCTCCACTTTCCCAAAAGTAAAGAAACAAAGAATTATGCAATATTTTACTTGAGACTTTATGAACTTTGTTTATTGGGACAAAGATCCCAAATGAATTGGTTTACCACCAGTCGTGAATAAAGTTTGTTTGCTTTTCAGCTGCTTGGTTGTAAAACATGAAACAGGAATACTGCAACGAAATCCTTCCCAATTATCAACTTGCAGATAAGTACCGTGTTATGATTATGGAAAGTATCATGGTGGTACTGAAAGTGCAAACACACCTGTCCTTTAGCACTTAACTGTAAAGGGCAGGTGTTAGCTTGGAAGGAGTTTATATCTCAAGTTGAGGGGTATCCATTGTGCTTTGTAAGTAGGCTCTTTGATAACACACGAAGGAAATTGTTTTTTTTTTTAAATCATAATTGAGGGAGTACATAAGAATAATAAGATGCCACGTGAGGACCATGATGTGATTTCAAAGTAATGAAATGGATTAATAAGAGAGTTAAATCCTAGAAATTCTGTCTGTATTCTATCTGTATTTGCCCATATGGCAAATAGCTCATTAGTAGGTCCAGGGAAACAAAGATATGAAAAAGAATAAGTGTAATTTGATTTCCTAATAACAATAGTAGCATCCAGCATTTATATAGAGCCTCAAGGTTTGTACATACTTACACATATATTCTCATTTGATTCTCACAACAACCCTGGGAGCTAGGTGCAATTATTATCTGTGTTTAACAGAGGAGGAAACTGAGGCACATGGAGATTAAATGAATTGTTCAGGATCATACAGCCAGGAAGTATCTGGGATGGAATTTGAGCTCAGTTCTTCTCTGGGGTCTATGTTCTCCCCACTCAGTTGGCTACCTGCCTCTTTGTGTCGCCATTGTCACCCTCAAGAAAAATGGGGGAAAAGGGGAGAGAGAAAAAGCATGAGTCAGGTGTTGAATAAAACCTTCTAGGAAGGTGGAAGAAGAAGGAGGAGGAATAATGAATAGATTGCTAACTTCACCGATGATTGTTTGTAGATCTGATGGCATGGATTTTAATAGAATATAAACTCTTAAGAGCAGGTAGGGTTTCCTATTATATTTTCTTTGTAGTTGTAGAGACTAGTATATATAGTACATTGTACACAGTAGGCACTTAATAAATAACTGATTGATTAATTCAAATGATGAAAGTAGATGGAAGGCTAAGTCACGGCTCTTGGTTGTTAGAAGTCTTTTTCTCCCATTCTTGGGTTGTACAAGAAGTGTCACCGAAGCATGATGTTGTCTCATGGCTGAGCTCCATATAAAGTCTGGCCTGTCCTTGACTTCTGATAATCCAGAGATGATGTTTGGAATATTGTTGGGATGATGCAAAATCCAGCATATTCCAGATCCTTCGAAGCTGGAACATTTTCCTCTGGTCAAAGAAGTGTGAAGGAGAACTGGGCAAAACCTCTCTGTGATGCCCTAGAAAACCATACTTACTCCAGTTTCTGGAATAACTTCTCATGCCAGTTTACATAAGACCCAGAAAACATAATGAAATACAACAGCCAACTGGAATGAACCTAGTTCACTTTGTCCAATGACTTTCAAAGATTTTTTTTTTTGCAATTAGTCTGAGGTCTTTTGATTGATTGAAGCATTTTCTTACCTACTTTAAGATACCTAAATCTAAACATTGACATGAGATGGTACGATTTCAACTCTCCTCTTACACTGGTTTGATAATAGCCCTGTGGGAGTCTACCTCTCTGCTAGGTTGATCATTCAGTTCAAATCAACACATATTTATTCTCTGTCTACTCTTTGTAGGATGGAGATGGTGTGAGATACAAAATCAAGATAAGATATGATTGGAATTGGAATTGGAATTGTAGAATTTCAGGTAAGGGAGAGATGAAAACCTCCCCTGAGGAGGAATTCATTACTTCTGGAGAAAACCCATTCTGCCTTAAAACTACTCTAGCTGGTAGGAAGATTTTCCTTTTATTGAACCAAAATCTGCCACTGAATGACCTCTATCCGTAGATCCTACTTCTGCCCTTGAGGATCTGTTTAAACAGTGCTAATTCACCTTCCACATGGAGCTCACTTTTAACACCTGTAGGACCATGTTTCCCTTTCCTCCCTTTCTCATCTTTTTAAGTCTTACTTTTTTGAGGCCAAACATTTTAATATCTAGTTCCTTTTCTTGGCTAAGACAATCCCCTCTAAAGGTATTGGACAATATAATATCCACGGTCCCTTCCAGGTGTAGATCCTATAATCCTTCAACCAGTCTTTGTATGGCATGGTTTTGAGTCTTGTGCCCTTTCCCACATGTGCTTTAACTTTAACAGTGGGATGTGGAATCAGATGAGACCCTCAAATCTATCTCCAATGCACACTATGTAATTATAGGCTAATTGCTTAGCTTCTCTGAACTCTCCTCATCGGTAAAATGCGAATAATAACACCTGTAGCACAGGTTTGTTGGTGAGGGCCAAATGAAGTGCTTATGTAATACAAGTTGTAAACCTTGAAGTGCTTTCTAAACATCAGTCATTGCTAATAATAAAAAGTGGTCTTTGTGCAACTCCACACATGAACGATATATGAAACAATGCTCCAGGTGTTATCTGACCAGGGCAGGATACAATAAGGCTATTAACTCCCTGGTTCAGGAAACCATGCTTCTATTAATGTCATCTGGGAGGCCAGGGGCTTTTTTTTTTTTGGCTGCCATGCCAACCTGTTGACTCATGTTGAGCTTGTAGTCCATTAAGGCCCCCAGGTCCTTTTCTCACAATTTGTTGTTCAAATGATTTTTTGATAGCATGAACATTTTTTATAACAATGAAAGACTTTACATTGATCGTTATTAGATCTCACATCTAGAGGTATCATGGCATTATGGATAGAGAGCTGGCTTTGGAGTCAGGAACATGTAGATTTAACACCCACCGGTGACATGACCCTGCACAAATCCCTTCACCTCTCATGAAGGTCTAGGCAACTTTCTAAGAGCTGTTCGTTCTTTGATCTTCAAGGGGACTGATGGCATCACAAGTGTCATGTCTTGACTTGTACATGAATTGGATTTAAGTGAGATAGAGTTGTGATGCTGGCAAGGTGCTGACCTGCAGTGGGAATAGGGTTCTCTCATAGGAGTTCTCTGTACCAATGAAGTAACAAGTCTCAGTCCCTATTTCATCTTACTGGATTTGGCCCATCTTGTCAATCTTTTAGCTCTTAACTCTATTCAATGTATTCAGCATCCCTTTGTGTCATATGTTGACAAACCTGTCTTCACCTAAATTTTGGAGAAAAATATTGAATAGAGAAGGGTCAGAAGAAGAGAAGACCTTACAAGATCCAATTTGCATTGTCTCTCCATGTTGACACTATATGTTCAAGATATTCAACTAGTTCCAAAAACAAGTAATGGTCCAGTTTTCTAGTCCACAGTTCTCCATCTTATCCACAGGGATGTCTTATAACACTTAGTCAAATGCCTTGCTGAAATTTGTAGAAGCTACATCCCCAGAATTTCATTGTTTTATCTGCTTACTATCAAAAAAGAAAATGACTAAGTTCTAACATCTTCTGATCCACGTGAATCCATGCTGGCTTCTGGTGATCACAGGTTCCCTTAGAGTCTGGCAAGGGAATACGACACATGCAAGTGGAAATCACTTTTCCCAGAAAGAAGAAACCACCTTCATCCATGACCTAGTCAGGAATAAATGGAGAGGTGAAATGTAAATTGTGTTTGCAATAAAACTTGAATAATGTCAATGAAAACCATAGAAATCTCCACTGCTATTTCAACATAATTTGTTTCTTGATGAGATAATTGAAAATGTTTTGCAGGCCTTGTGTCCTTAAATGTTTATGCATCTCTGAACTACTGGTTTGAGCTGCATTTGACAGGAAGTGGAAATATCAAAATATATAAGGTTCATCTCATGGCGTTTGCTGGCTTAACTGAATGCAGGAAGTACTGGAAATCTTGCAAGACTGTCTGTTCCTTCAAGATGTTTAGCCTGGTTTCCAGAGCAAAAAAAAATGTTTTAAGTTTTTGATGAGTATCTAAAATCAGCTCTTTTTTTCAGTTTGACTGTCACTGGAGCTCTGTATGAGATCCTGCTTATTCAAAGCTTTTTCACACAACACAAGTCTCACAAAATGTCTTTAGCATCGATTTTGTTTTCTTGTTTTCACACTTTTTGTCTGTATGGGTTTATGACACTTCAGTGGAATAATTACATTCAAACTTTAAATGGCTTAAAAGGAGAAACATTTAAACAGACCATAAACTTTTTGTTTGAAGCATCCGATTGAGTGTACTTTAAATCTCTTACTTTTTTTCTGAATAAAAGTGAACTTGAACATTGAAAACTTGGTGTAATAAGTATATCTATCTATTTGTTTTATGTGGTTCTTTAAAACTCCTTCCCAAAATTTCTTTACTTTTTTACTAATTTATTAATAATAGTTTAAAATTGATGATTTAATTTTTTCTCTTTTCTTTTTATTAATTAATTTATTTTTAATTTTCAACATTCACTTACAGATTTTGAGTTCCAAATTTTCTCCCCATTTCTCCCCTCCCCCACTCCAAGACAGTGTACATTCTGATTAGCCCTTCCCCCAATCTGCCCTCCCTTCTATCACCCCCCCCTTTCTGTATCCTCTTCCCTTCTATTTTCCTGTAGGGCGAGATGGATTTCTATACCTTATTGCCTATATGCCTTATTTCCCAGTTGCATATAAAAACAATTTTTAACATTCATTTTTAAAACTTTGAGTTCCAACTTTTCTCACTTCGTCCCTCCCCACCCACCCCCATTGAGAAAGCAAGCAACTCTATATAGGTTATACATATATAGTCATCCAAAGTACTTTCATAACAGTCATGTTGTGAAAGGCTACCTATATTTCTCTCCATGCTTTCCTGCTCCCCCATTTATTCTATTCTCTCCTTTGACCCTGTACCTCTTCAAAAGTATTTGCTTCTGATTACCCCCTCCTCCCATTTGCCCTCCTTTATATTTTCTCCCCCCTCTTATCCCCTTCTCTTCTACTTTCCTATAGGGTAAGATAGATTTCCATACCCAAATGAATGTGTATATTATTCCCTCCTTAAGCCAGATCCGATGAGAGTAAGGTTCAGTCATTCCCTGTCCCCTCCTTCCTCTTTCCCTCCATTGTAAAAGCTTTTTCTCTTGTATGTGAGATAATTTACCCCATTCTACCTCCCCCTTTCTCCTTCTCTCAGTACATTTCTCTCTCACCCCTTCAGTTTATTTTTTAGATATCATTTTTTTCATATTCAACTCACTCTGTGCCCCCACCTTTCTCTTTCTCTCTCTCTATCTCTATGTATATACATACACACACACACACACACACACATACACACACACACATACACACACACTGAGAAAGGTCTCATGAGTTACAAAAATCATCTTTCCATGTAGGAATATAAACAGTTTAACTTTAATAAGTCCCTTATGATTTTTCTTTCCTGTTTACTTTTCCATGCTTCTCTTGTTTCTTATATTTGAAAATCAAATTTTCTCTTCAGCTCTGGTCTTTTTATCAAGAATGCTTGAAAATCCTTATTTCACTGAATGTCCATTTCCACCCCCTGAAGAATTATACTCAGTTTTGTGGGTAGGTGATTCTTGGTTTTAATCCTATTCCTTTGACTTCTGGGATATCATATTCCAAGCCCTCCAATATTTTAATGTAGAAGCTACTAAATCTTGTGTTATCCTGATTGCATTTCCACTTTACTTGCATTGTTTCTTTTTGACTGCTTTTAATATTTTCTCCTTGACGTGGGAACTCTGGAATTTAGCTGTACTAATCCTAGAAGTTTTCCTTAAGAGATTACTTTCAGGAGGTGATTGGTGGATTCTTTCAATATCTATTTTCTCTTCTGGTTCTAGAATATCAGGTCAGTTTTCCTTTATAATTTCTTGAAAGATGATGTCTAGGTTCCTTTTTTGATTATGATTTTCAGGTAGTCCAATAATTTTTAAATTCTCTCTCCAGGATCTGTTTTCCAGGTCAAATGTTTTTCCAGTGAGATATTTCACATTGCCTGCATTTTTTTCATTCTTTTGGTTTTGTTTTATAATTTCTTGATTTCTTATAAAATTATTAGCATCCATTTGCTCCATTCTAAATTTTAAGGAATTATTTTCTTCAGCAAGTTTTTGAACCTCCTTTTCCATTTGGCTAATTCTGCTTTTTAAGGCATTTTTCTCATTGTCTTTTTGGGCCTCTTTTGTCATTTGGGTTAGTCTATTTTTAAGGTGTTATTATTTATTTTTTTATTTTTTTAGCATTTTTCTGGGTCTTCTTTTGCGAGCAGTTGATTCTTTTTTCATGATTTTTTTTGCATCACTCTCATTTCTCTTCCTAATTTTTCCTCTATTTCTCTATCTTGATTTTCAAAATACTTTTTGAGTTCTTCCATGGCCTGAGACTGATTCATATTTTTCTTAGAGATTTTGAATGTAGGAATTTTGACTTTGTTGTCTTCTTCTGGTTGTATGATTTGATCTTTCTTGTCACCAAAGTAAGATTCTGTAGTCTGATTTTTTTCTCACCATTGGCTCATTTTCCCAGCCAATTACTTGAATTTTAGCTCTTTGTTAAGGTATGTCTCTGCTTCCAATGGGGAGGGTGTACTGTCCCAAGTTTCAGGAGTTTTGTGCAGCAGTTTTCAGAGTTATTTCTAGGGACCTGTAAAATTTCAGTTCTTCCAAGGTTATATGATCAAAGTAGAAGTGTTTACTCCTCTTCTGAGCTGTGCTCCACAAGCACTCTTTTCTGCCTTGCTACTGTGAGGAGAATCCCCTCTCCACTACTGTGACAAGCTCCACTATGCTAATGCTCCTCCTTACCCCAGGACTGCAACGCAGGACTGTGATCCAGATTCAAGTAGGGCAAAGCAAGAGAACGCTGCTTCAGTGCCACCAAAGAGATCCCTGCAGTCCCCCTCTGATCTGTCACTGTCTGTGGGCCAAGAGTTCCAGAAGCAGCCCTTGCCACTACTGCTGCCACTGCTTACTGCCGCTCCTGGGGCTGAAACCAAACAGCACTCCTCTCTCATGCAGGTTAGACAGACCTTTCCTAATGACCTTCTAAGTTATCTTTGATGTTTATGGGTAGTCGGGAAACCACCACAACTGCCAATGATTCAGTCCCCTACAGCCTGTTCCAGGTTTACTGGGGCCCCATCTGTACCAGCATGGCATGGCATGGTGCTTCTCTCTCAGACTGGTGCAACAGACCTTTCCTGTCCACCTTCTGGGTTGTCTTGGGTTGGAAATTTGTTTTGCTCTGTTATTTTGTGGGTCCTGCTACAGTAGGATTTGTTTGGAATCATTTTTATAGGGATTTGGGGGAGCAAGTCTCTGCTTCTATTCTGCCATCTTGACTCCCTCCCCTCCCTTCATGATTTAATTTTGTTGAGGTGATGAATAGACCACTGGATTTGGAATGAGAATACCTGGGTTTGAATCTTTGCTCTGCTCCTTAGTAACTTATGTGACTTGGGGAGGTGACTCTGTATGAGTCCCAGCTCCCTCATCTGTAAAATGATGGTTGTTGGACCCAGTAATCTGGAAGGTTTCCTCTAGCTTTAAATTTCATGATCCCAGTCTTAGAGGTAACTGGTAGGTATGAGCTTTACTTACACTACCTAGGAGAAGCAGTATAAGAATGTTATTGGAAAGATGTGATCAAAAAAAAAAAAGGTGGTCAGGGGAAAGGCAAGGGAAAACTTGGAAAGTCTGGGGCAGTGCCTACACCATTGATATTAGCTCAGTATCAAGAGAACTAGAAAGAAAGCTGCCAGTACATTGGGTGAAAGGTCTATGGGAGTATTTGGTCAAAAGTTGCACAAGACGGTTGAAGATCAATGAATTGAGACCTGCGCAGGAGAGAGCATACACTCTTATAACACCACAGATCAATGAAATATCAAAATGCGAGTGTCATAAAAGAGATTTGAAAGCTATATGACTAGGCTTTAACATTTTGTGATATAGCCTTATGGAAATTGTCACAGGTTTTTCTCTCCTGGAATCCCCAAAAGATAAATCCTTTTATAATAAATTTGCTATAGATTGAGAAAATACAGAGAGATGATTCTGTTAGCCAGAGCTCAAATGAGAAAGAAATGAATTGGTTCAACCATTTTGAAAAGCAATTTGGAATTACGCTATGAAAGAAGCTGCAATGTTCACACCCTTTGATCCAGATATTCCACTGCTAGGTATATACTTCAAGGGAGGCTAAAAGGAAAGGCTCCATCCACATACACCAAAATATTCATTGCCGCGTTTTTTGTAGTAACAAAGTACTGGAAAGAAAATAGCTGCCCATTAATTGGGGGAGTGGCTGAACAAGGTGCAATAAATGGAATATTGTTGTATAAGGAACAATGAATATGATGAATTTAGAGAAGTAGGGGAAGACTTAGATGAAGTGATACAAAGTGAAAGAAGCAGAATTTAGCAATTTAACACAATGGTTCCAACAATGTCAAGGAAAAGAATAACAATAAGACATTAGAAATTGAATACTGTGAAATCATAATGACCATGACTGACCCCAAGGAAGATGTATGAGAAGGCATCTTCCTCCCTCCTTTTTTGGTAGATAAATTCTGTACAGGCAGAGTGCTCCATTATAATGTCCAGCTTCGTTAATATGTTGATCAGTTTTGCAGAACTTTTTCTCTTTTTCAAAAAATTCTTTATTTTAATGGATGGTTCATTGGATGAGGGAAGGCTATGTTGAAAAAAATGAAGGTAATATAAAAAACAAAAGACAGTAATTTTTTAAATGAGAAAGACTACACTAGAGAAAATTGTGTGTAGGTATAAATTCAATAACCATTAAGCATAATTTCAAATAACCAGTCCCTAAATGATAAATTAATTTTCAGGAATAATTCTGAGGTATGGGTTGCTATGGGAGGTCAAAAGACGATGTATTTAAAAAACTCCACAAACTTTGAAGCACAGATGAATGGCCGCTATGATGATCATGCTGATGAAGATGGAGACGTTGTCATTTCAGTGTAAAAGATGCCTTTCTGCTGATGGCAAGTCATTGCATTGTGTTGCCTTTCTGTTCATCTCATGAATGATTCAATTCTTAACATCCTGTAGCCATTTCCTTTGCAATCAGACACTCCCAGAATCCTATGTATGGCTTTCCTCACTTCTTGACAGGTCCCCAAATATTGCAGTTTCTTTTACTTTATTTTGTTCTAACAATAAATCATGTCTGCCCTCCCCAATCATTCATCTTTTTCTTGGTACAAAGCATTTGCAGTAGTAAATGTGGGATACCAAATCATCCTTACCTTAGAGAGTCCTCCTGATTTTTTTTATACGCTCAGAATTTTCAGAGCTTTGAATTCAAGCTGTTCCCAAGTTTGGTCTCAGAGCTCAATTGTGTTTGACATTGTGAATGAAATCCATTTGTTTATGTCTGAAGTATGTTTCAAAAATAAATTCTGTACTTTGTCTTCTTAGCCTTACATTATGAAAAATAGAGTATTCCATTAATGCAGCCTTTCCAGAAAAAAGAATATGGTGATTTGGTTCTAGTTTTCAGAGAAGAAAATGAGAAGCAACAAGTAACATCACAAATAGGAAGTGAATTGTTATTGATAAGGGAGTCATTGTTGAATCAACTATCTTGGTATGGTCAGTCCAATATATTGATACAGGAAAGATAAAAATTAATATAAAGGTAGAAGAAAAGGGCATAATGAGAGGGGGGAAAAGGCCAGAGTGTTAAATTAAAACGATTAAAAACTGATCTACTTAAATTATTATTGCCAAAAATGAGAAGACATTGATGCAGGTTATAATACAGATTATAGGTTTTGTACTGAAGCTTAGCCAGTGGAAATAGACTGCCATAATGAGGTGATGAAAAGACCCTAAAATCCACATTCATTAGCAGCTATTTGATCTCCTTGCCAAGAGGAGAAATATGGAAATGAAGGGCAACTCCAATTTAGAATATACACTTATTCGTAAAATCTCACTGGGAAGGATGATGTATGATTATATATCTTCTTTTTAGTGTCCAAAGTCCTTCATATTGGCCCTCTCAAACTTTTTTCATTTTCTTACACCTTACATCTACTATATAGTGTGTGATCCATTGATGTTGGCTTCCTTGCTTCCTTAAACAAGATGCTCCATCTCCTGACTTGGCATTTTCACTGACTTTCCCCCATACTTGGAATGCTCTACTTTTTCCTGGATTTCTTGGTTTTTTTCCAAGTCTCAGCTAAAATCTCACCATCTACAAGAAACCCTTCCTGGTCACTCTTAATTTTAGTGTCTCTCCTCTGTTGATTATCACCAATTTACCTTGTATCTATCTTGTTTGTCTATAGTTGTTTGCATGTTGTCTCTGTCTTTAGCTTGAGAGCTCTTGGAGACCAAAGGCTTTTTTATTCTTCCTTTTTCTTTGTATCCTCACAAAATAGGCCTGGTATACAACAGACACAATAATTTTTATTGACTTAATGATTGACACAGTCAATATATATTAAAGGCAAGACTTGAGTCCAGGTCTTCCCTCCATATCCACTATCTATGTTGTTTTATCATTCATGTAATTGCTTATCATAATCTAGAGAAAAGGTATTTCCATCTACTTGTTTTTTTTTCTGTTTAAATTATTAGGTTAAATTCTTTAAAGCTTTTTTTGCTTATTTCATTTTTAATTTATGGAATAAAACAAACATTCACATAACATAGTAAAATAAAAAAGATGATTGATTGCACATGAAACTACAAGTCTATTCTTTTCAAATATACAATAAACTTATCATTATGACTTAATGTGAACAGCTACCCGTAGAGAGGACTAATATTAGACACAGATACATGTGTGTATACGTGTATAGGATGTAAAATCATCCTATACATACTTCTATTTATCAGTTCTTTCTCTGGGTGCAGACAGTATCCTCCTTCATAGGTCCTTTGTAGTTAATTTGGATATTTATAGTAGTCAAAATGATTCAGTTGTTCTAAGTTGTTCTTAAAACAATATTGCTGCTACTGTATATAACTTTCTCTTGGCTAAATTGTTTCTAACTTCAAACTTTTCCCTAAAACAGAACCTCATTTTAAAAATATAAACATTCAATTGGTAGAAAAATGCACAAGGGATGTGAGTGGACTGCATCCCATTACAAATACGGAATTGTGAGGGAGAAATAGACTAATCAATTTCAATGAATATATGAGAGAAATACAGATAGGCTGGTAATGTGGCAAAACTGAGACATGATTGATGTACAGTCTATGTGCTCCATTAGCATTCTTCATAGTCAAGAAAAAGTGAAGAAGACCCCTGGCACATTGTATGATGGTAGCTTCCATGGTGAATTTCTGGGAGGCTAATGATGAGTACAGGATGAAGAAGAAAGGATGGGTTGGAAGAACTACCTACATTTGATGAGATCACACATCTATTTGGGGGCAGCTAGGTGATTCAGTGGATAGAGCACCAGTGCAGGAGTCAGGAGGACCTGAGTTCAAATCTCACCTCAGACACTTGACACTCACTAGCTGTGTGACCTTGGGCAAGTCACTTAACCCCAATTGCCTCATCTTGGGTCATCTCCAGTCATCCTGTTGAATATCTGGTCACTGGATTCAGATGGCTCTGGAGGAGAAGTGAGGCTGGTGACCTGCACAGCTCCCCCTCACTCAAAACAAAGTCAAGTGTAAGTCATGTTGTTATTTCACTGATGGCATGGTATTCTTCAGCAATAAAGGACAAACACACACACATGCATTTGAGCATCTTTATCATCTGTTGAAAAGATAATTCTGACTTTTCTTTTCAGAAACTGGTCAAATTTAAAGAAACCTATCCAAAAGCTTTTTGGAAATATTGTGTGTGTGTGTGTGTGTGTGTGTGTGTGTGTGTGTGTTAGGAACTTGATTTCCTCAGTCTGACATAAAACAGGTATCACAAAATGTGGGCTAGGACCATCAGGACATGTGTAGTATACTGAATCAATCCTTAGAAGCAGATTAGGATCTAATTATCGTGTACCACATGAGTGGGGTTTGGCTGATATAATTTATGAATTATATGGTCCTGAAAGACTAGAGGCACATAGTCTGGATGGCATCATGATACATTCAATGCCCATATAAAGTCTAGAATGTGATCATTCCATTCATCCTCTCTCCAGATTTAGACCCAGTTTGTACTCCTTTCAGTTTCATTTAAATGACAACTTCCCAGAGCTGGCCTGATGGATTAGGCATCAGCTAGAGTAGCTGGGGGTATCAGTGGAAGAGAATGCCTGAGAGCCTTTTGTCTTAACAGAGACTCCTCCCATTTGTTCCCTTCTCCAAGAAGAAAACTGACATTACCTCACTGAGAGTGGGAACATGCATGAGCTTTTAGGGGAGATTGACTTCACTGATTGGGCAGGTGAGTGGCACAGTGGATAGAATGATGGCCCTGGAGTCAGGAAGACTCATATTCATGAGTTCAAATCTGGTCTCAGACAGTTATTTACTGTGTGACCCTGGGCAAGTCACTTTAACCCTATTTGTCTCAGTTTCCTCATCTGTAAAGTGAACTGGAGAATGAAATGGCAAACCATTCCTGTATCTTTGCCAAGAAAATCCAAATGAGGTCATGAAGAGTGGGACATTCCTGGGTAATGATGATGACTTCAGTGAATTTCTGGTGTGCTTTCTTTTCAAATTTGGAAAAATATGACTTTCTGTGTTCTAAGCCCCTAGCATGCATTCTTTGACTTAGTTATATGCGCCTTTGAGAAGTACAGACAGTTGAATTTTAAGGAGTTATAACCCGATATCACTGGTGAGTGGCAGCCATCCAAATTCTAGGCATAGCGTATAGGAAGAAATAAATAGACTCTTGAGAACTAACCTTGCAAACACAAACCTTCCAAGTGACAGCAAATGTCACAGCACTTTACCAAGGTCAATAATTCAGCCAGGAGAGCAGCCAAAGCCAATTCCAATCTCATGAGCTGAGAGACAATGCATGTTGTTAAACTAAATTCAGATTAGAGCACTTGTCTGGTGAATGATTAAATTCAAGTGCAATGTAGACACTAACCATGGTTAGTTCATTTCATAAATTGGTTAAAACCATTTTTATTAAGGTTCATTTGTATTCTTGAAAAAGGCTTTAGAATTATTTGTTTGTTTTTTTTCCTTACATCACTGTCACTTTCTGATAACCTCCTCACCCAAGAGATGCCTCTATTTTGTCACAAATAAGTAGTTAAGCAAAACAGATGGAAATATGCCTGGGCCATGTTTATCCACATATTCAGCATATCACATTTGTAGTTTGTTGCTGTTTAGTTATGTCTGACTCTTCATGATCCCACAGGGTGTTTTCTTGGCAAAAGTACTGGAGTGGTTTTGCTGTTTCTTTCTCTAGCTCATTTTACAGATGAGGAAGCTTGGGCAAATGGGGTTAAGTGACTTGCCCAGGATTACACAACTAATAAGCATCTGAAGTTGAATTCGAGCTCAGGTCTTCCTGATTCCAGGTTGTATACTCTATCCACAACACTACCTAGTTACCCTTAGTGTAACCTACCACCTTTCTATTAAGAAGGGAAGGAGGAATATTTTCATTATTCCTCTTGGGTCAAGATTGATTCTTCACCTTAGTTTTTATATATTTTGGTGTTATTTTCTTTTAAATTATTGCAGCCATTTTGCATTTTTTCTTGTGGGCCTGTCTTTTTAGCTTTGCATCATATTAGCACAAAGCTACTTAAGTTTCTCTGAATTCCTCACATTTACTGTTTATTAGGGATAGGGGCTGAACCTGTGATTTCACTGGTTTAGGGATCTCTACATTAAGAAACTTCCCCTACTAATGTTTGTCAGCACCTTCTCTGCGATTTACACTTTAAGAGTCATTTGAGAGGACTTGCCCAGAGTCAAATAGACATGGGCGAGAGCTACTGGACGCAGTGTCTTCCTGACTTTGAGGCTGGCTTATTCTGTTCTGCTTTGCTACCTCTTACTGTTTATTATGGCACAATAATGTTCCATTTATGCACATACCAAAATTTATTCAGGTATTCCCCAATATATAGATATTCACTTTGTTGGTGAGTATCACCAACAAATTTACAAATTTATTTACAAATGTACAAATGCACCTGCAGTTTTGTAGTGTGAAGAGGTTAGTTTTTGAATGAGTAAACAGAAGTAAACCAAAGATAAATTCTGACTTCTTATGTATCTTTAAAGCTTACAAAATGCTATATATATACATATATACATTTATAAAATCATATTTGAGTCTCACAATAATTCTGAGGCATGATCAACTCCATCTTTACGATGAGAAACTAAAACTCTAAGATGGTTTAGGAGATTTAAGTAAGGATGCTTAGACTGGAGAAGTAGAGATTTAGAAGTGGATATGTTAGCTTGCCTCAAGTATTTTAAAAGTTTTTGTAGAAGTATTAGAGTTTTTCTGATTGCTCTAAGGCCGGAATTAGTAGTAGGGAATAGAAGTTACTGTGAATCAGCAAATTTAGGTTTGATGTTTCTGATAATTAGAATTGTCCCAAAGTGGACAATTGTGTATGGAGGATATTTATAGGAGGAATCCTGGGCTAATACGACAGAGGACCTATAGATGGTTTTGTTCTGTTTTGATAGTTGTCAATATAAGATAAAAAAGGAGAGTCAGGGGATTGCATGGGGATGAAAGGAGGAGGAAGGGCACAGAAGTCACTATGACATGATAGAAGGGCATAAAACAAAGAGGAGGGGGAAAGGGAGAGGGAAACAGGAATTCCTTGAACTAGATAAAGGAAGAGCAAACACTATTATAGCCCCCCTCCTCTCTCACACACACATATCAAGATCTCTGTAAAGAAGTAAATTAAATTTATGAGGAAAATAGTAGGTATTGGGAAGATTGAGGGAGAAAAAGGATGTATAGGTGAAAGAATAGTCATAAAGAAAACAAACTGCATGTGAAATAAATAAAGGAGAAAGGAAAGAAAGAATAAAAATCTGGCACCAGGGCTGGGATAAAGAGCAGAGAAGATCAGCTGCAGCCAGATTGAAGCAGGACATTTTATTTATCAACATGTGTCAGGCAAACTCCTCCTCTTTTACTATCTTCTATTTTTTTTTTTGTAAAAAAGCATGGTGGGAGTAAAGAGAGAAAAATATTAGAGGACAGGATGTAGGAAAATACACAGCTGACAATTATAACCGTGTATGTGAATGGGATCAACTCACCCATAAAACAAAAGATAGCATAATGAATTAGAAAACAATTAAACAATATATTGTTTGCAAACTGCTTGAGGCATAAAGATTCACAAAGAATAAAAATTAGGGGCTGAAACACAATCTGTTATGCTTCACTTGAATAAAAAAAGACAGTAATCATAATTTCAGATAAGGCTAAAGATAAATGTGATAAAAGAATATAAGCAGGGACATCTTATGCTTAATGATAATGAATTAATATCTCTACTAGATATATGTGCACTAAATAATAGCACATCTAAATACTTAAGGGAAATGTTAATTGAATTAGAGGGAGAAATAGCTAGGAAAACAAGGATAGGTAGGAGTGTGTAACTCTTTTAAATATAGACAAATCTAATCAAAAGTTAAAAAAGACAAACATTAAGAACGTTAATAGAACTTGCTAGAAATGATAGCTGTCTGGCAATTACTGAATGAGGAATTTACATATTTCTGTACATGGTACCTAAAAGAAATGATCAGAAAATATTTGCTCAATTATCGGCTAATAAAGCTGATATTTTGGAGGAAATAGATGAACACTTACAAAAATATAAACTACTAAGATTAATAAAAGAAGTAATTGACTTTTTAACCCAATATCAAAAAAAGAAATCTTACAGTGCATAAATTAACTCCCCAAGGGGGAAAAACTGTAAGATCAGATGGATTTCTCAGTGAATTTTATCAAACATTCAAAGAACAATTATTTCCAATAATACACAAACTATTTGTAATTATAGGAAAAGAAGGTACCCTTCCAATCTCTATGATATAAACATGATCTTAACACCTAAACCAGGGAGAGACAAAGCAGAGGAAGAAAATTGAAGACCACTATCCCTAATGAACATAGACATAAAACTTCAAAATAAAACATTAATTCATAGGATATAGCACAATAGAAAATTCCTATGTTATGATTGGATTGGATTTATATTAGCAGTTCAGGGTTAGTTCAACATAAGAAAGACTATCAGTATGATAAATTATATTGATAATATAACTAAAAACCATGAGTTACATTAATAAATACTGAAAAGGCTTTCGGCAAAGAACAATACCCATGTCTGCTAAAAACATCAGAAAGCATAGGAATAAATGGAACTTTCCTTGATGTAGTAAATAATTTCTACCTTAAGACAAAAGTAAACTTTAGAGGCTTTTCTAATAAGATTAAGTATAAAAGCAAAGATGCCCCTTATTACCACTACTATTCAACCTACTGCTAGAAATGATAGGTATAGCAATAGCACAAGAGAATTAAATAAAGAGAATAAACACAAGCAAAGAGGAAACAAAATGATCACTTTCTGAAAGTGATATTATAATTTACTTAAAAAATCCTAAAGATTCAACAAAAAATTAATTGAAATAACTAGAAACTTCAGCAAAGTTATAGAATATAAAATAATCTTGCATAAACCATTAACTTTCCTGCATATTACCAATAAAACTCAGCAGGAAGAGCTAGAAAGGGAAATTTCATTTAAAAAACTATAGAAGATATAAAATATTTGGGAGTGGATCTATCAAGGTACATCCAGAAGCCATATGAACCCAAGAATAAAACACTCCTTGCTGAAAGGAGGACAGACTTAAATGATCAGAGAAATGCTAATTGCTCATGGGTAGACATAACAAGAGAGAAAGAGAGTGAATCTTATAAAATAAGTAAAAAAAAAATTTTTAAAGGAACTTTGGTCCAGTATGAGTTGGATAAGATGGCCTCTGAGGTATCTTCTAGCTCTTAGATTCTATGGGTCTGTGACTCACTTCTCATCACATAGCTTGTAAATGTCAAGATAGGAATTTGAACTTAGCTTCCTTCTGCTCCAAATTCTGACTGTTTTCCAATATTACACTACTTATTCACTAATGTTGAACATCAGATGCAATCTACTGTTATTCAAAACTCTTGATCCTTCTTTGAGCTGAATTTACCTCTTTCCACAGGAGGAATTCTTTAGTAGACCACATTTAGGGAGAGTGTGGCTATTGATTATGTAGGAAACTTACATCATGTTTTTTTTCTTTTTTCTCTTTGATTGACCATAATTGCTACCACTATTCCATGGCCAAAAAACTCTGAGAAGAAGTGCTTTTTTACCTTTTGAGAAGACATGTCCAGAGAAGATCTCCAAAGTGCTCTTCCAGGGCTTATGGCTTGATGTTCTATGACTCCCCCAGCAGCAGGCATTCAAGTGCTGGGTTACTTGGCTTACCACAAAGAAACCTAAATATTTCCTGAAATTCTTGGGAATTTTAAGGTTTTTTTCTTTTTAAAATAGGATTTCTGCACAACCTTCCTTTATTTTAGTGGGAGAGACAGAGAAAAGAGAGGAGAGAGAAAAGAGGAGAGAGAGAAGAGAGAGGAGAGGAGAGAGAGAAGAGAGAGATTAAGTGAGATCCCTTCTATAAATTATTCATCTAAATTGGACTGTTCTCAGAGCTGATGTTGCACTTTGGGTTGGGAGGAAAGAGTAAGAGGAGCTGGAGAGAAATGTTTTATAATTCTAGGAAACTATAGCTTTTAGTCTGAGACTTTATTCATGCTTCCAAGGATGAGTGAATTATGGAATGGTTTTCCAACACAGTAGCTAATTTTGAGACATTCAAAGTTGACGCAGTGCAAAAATAAAAGTCAGAAAATTACTCTGAGCAAGTAACGGGGTTGTAGACTTGTCTGAGAGTACCGTAGATTTAAGACATAATTATGTATCTCTAGATAATGCATATATACATATATATATATATATATATATGTATATCTCCCAATACCCAATGCATTCATTTTAATTTCCCTTGCACCAGAAGTGGATGACAAATGCAAGGGAGGGATCGTGAGATGTCTCTGGATTTTGGGCACTCTTGAAGGTGAATAGAGGAGATAGGAGTAAATGATGATACTGTGGCAAGGGATTGTACTTATCTCCTTTCTACAGCCTTGGTGGGAATTAGGTGGCCGGGCAGTTTACCTGCTGTGAGAAAACTGCTTGTCTAGTAATACAAAAGACAGAAATATAAATTAAATGCATATACTGAGAAATTTGGAGATCCTGGAATGGAATTATCTGGAAGCAGGACTGATAAGGGGCACTGCTCTTTCGCTCAGGCACTTTTTCTATTATTTGAGAGAGACACTAGAGTTTTCTGGGCTCCTATATGACATTCACAGCCGAGGCACTGATCTACTATTGAGATTTACCTGTGTGGCATATTTGTCATCTACTAGAATTGGAATTAGGAAGCCCTGTGTTCAAATGCAACCCCTACAGCTTATTTATCTCTGTAACCCTGGGAAAGTCACTCAACCTGCCTCAAATTCAAATTCCTCAACTGTAGGTAGGAATAATCAAATCTGTAGTGTCTGACTTAGAGTAATGTTGTGGAGCCTAATCTATGTGTAGTACTTTGCCAATAAAACACTATGTTTCAGTTATTACTTTATTAATGTAAAAATAAGTGATAATATTATTAACTGTAAGTGAACGAACCCTGACCAAAGGCATCTGTTAGATCTCTGTTGGGGGTGGGGGGGATTTAGCTTCTAAGTTTTTTGATCTGCTTACCCATTGAGGAATTGATACAGGGCTGGAAGGAGGACCATATTGTTGATGAATGCAAGGATACTGGCGGCGTTGCTTCTAACTCATTCTAGGTCATTTCTACTGTTTTGATTTAAAGTTCTATATATAAGTATGTCTGTGTATGAACAGTGACAAAAAAACAGTAGGACACAGGGTGAAGTAGAGAAGTTTTCCTAAAATGGACGAGGGTTAGGAACATATTTATGTGACTGACGGATAATTTACGTCTTGATTTCTGAGAACAGTGACACCACCCACAAAGGGGTGGAACCAAGGAGTGAGTGGCATTCAGCTGTCTGAGTTCCAAGAGAGAAACACAGGGGTTTGGCCATTGCCCCAGAACCCCTTCTGATATAAGATGGACTGAATGACAGGTGGGGCTGAATATTTGAGTACTGGTCCTTAATGCCAAATAGAGCCAAGCCCTGGTCACTGTTTCCTTCCCTCTCCCCGCTCCATAAATATGTCACCCTTGGATCAAAGGTTCATTTGCATGAGACTATCCTCTGCTAGAGATTGATTGATTAATGCTCTGTGTCTGAGTGTGGGAGCTAGAGAGAAGAGAAATTCTGATCTTTTGGCTTTCAGCTTTAGAGAGAAGTCACCCTGTACTCATTTATTTTTTTTTCAGAGAGAAAGACTTTGGGAAGAAGTCAACATGTAAAGGAGCCAGCAATCTCTATCCTTAGCTTACTCTACTAGAGACTTTGGGAAATTGACCCTTGGGTGAGATGAGCTTCTTTCTCTTGGCTGAGCTGAGTTATCTCATTCCCAATGGGAGGACTCATTCATTATGTATTGTCTGGTATGTATTCTCCCATATATCTTTTCTCTGATTTCTGTTTTGCTTGGATAAATGGATCTATTTGCTATTTACTATATATGTTCATTGAAGAGCTGGAATCTGGTAGAAAGGAGTCAAGCCTAGGCTATATAGCTTGGGTTACTCCTTCCCCCAATAAGAGTTAGTGATCAGGAACACTGCTTGAACTTAAAAACTATTTTCCTTGGACTAACAATATTGAAGGGAGTGGATAGATTTAATTCTAACTTGTTACCATCTCTCTTTGAGGAGAACAGAGTGGCCACCCTCAGATTTCAACCTCCTACTTCCTCTCCTGGCAGGAATCAAAATCTCCCTTGGACAAGGAGACTCTAGAGATAAATATTCTTACTTCCTTGCATGACACATTTGCACAGACATATGAAGATACACATAACCTGCATGGGTAAAACACAACACATAGCATAGTACACACACACATTACACATATATGTATATATATATATCCATATCTATATGGTGTAAGATACACATACTTCTCAAGTATTACTCTGATGCCTCATTGTAAGGTGGAGGACCCTATGGATTCTCAAAGGTCACGCCTAAGGAGACTTAGTGTGGTCAGGTCAAATACTAAAAAAGCTTCCAGTACATACCCACTGATAAATTATACTTCTGGTCCAAAGTACCCATGTAGCTCTAGGATGATACATTTTTCATTCATGGCAACTCTCCAAAATTTTCTACCAAGTCATAAAGAGGTTGCCATCTGCTTCAGTGGAGGGAAACACATGGGCATAATCTAAGATCCTTGAAGTAAATATTATTATTAGATTTATGAGAGACCAGAAAGCAGACTACATATGAGTTCCTAAGTCTGAGAAAGGAAAAAAAAACCATCTCAAGTTGGAAACAAATAGGAATAAAGAAACTTGACTTAGGGAAAATACTATCTTTAGTCCTGTGTCCTAGATGACATTTTTCATCAGCAATTCATTATTTTGACTCATAACCTACTTCATGGTTTGAAGTGCTATTGATGTATACATTTCTCCCTGTAGAAGTGAAGTTAAATGATGGATTGAATCATAATTATAATATTAATTTTTACTTTTTTGTATATAGAAACTGCAAATTCAACCCCCATTTTTGGAGAGTTTTATATAGAAGAAACACCTGTATTAAGTACGGTTTATAATAAGCTGTTCTACTTTTTTATTTGTTTGTTTGAAGCATGGAGACTTATAGCCTTATAAGTTCACATACAAAAAAATTGAGCAATTTTCCCCCTTTCTTTGAAATTTTTGCAAAAAATCTTTCATCTTCCACTCCAAGATTATAGTAGCTTCTTCTAAGGTTGCTTCAGGAAAATTATTAGTACCTCAACTGGACAAACTACCCAGCCTGACATAACCACCAACTCCCAAGGCCACTGACTACATGTCATGTTTAGGTTAATTATGAAAATAAGCCCATTATATTTCCTCCTCCATTTCCTTGAGTACCAAATGTGTACCAAGGGCAAGTTGTTATGTAAAACCAATCATACGTTTGGAAAAAGTTCACCACGTATGTGCTCTGGTCAATGAGTACTTTTGTATCTTCATCATCACTTGGGAAGCAAAGTAGCTGATAAAAACTGATAGCAGAAGTGGAATATTTTCTTTGTTGAATCAAGAACAATTCAGCCTCAATTTGCTTTGCTTCTAAAGAGTCATTCTATAATCTTTTAGGGATACGTATGCTTTTATCCACATAGAGAAGACTAGTGGAGGACCAGGAGTGTGCCTCTCCTCTGGAAGCATCGGATCTGCTTCCTGTACTCATGATTGATTTACAATCTATCTGGTTATAACATGTATCTTTCAATAAACCCTGCTAAAATCCATGAGTTTATTGTTGGATTCTGCTTTCAGAGAGTATTTGCTGCTAAAAGTTGGGGAATGGGAAAGAGTACCAACCCCTAGGAATTAGATCTGGGAGCCTAGGATAACCTCATAGAAAGTGAGTTGGGGGTTTATCTAATACAGGCTTGCATCACTCTATACTATTTCACTTGATGATCTCCTCAGCTCCCAGAGTTCTATTATCTCTTTGTAGAACTAATTATCTTGCCCCCCTCCACTCCTCCCACCCTGGTCAATCCCTCCCTTTCCCCCAACTTCCATATTACTGTTAAGAACACCTTCCAGTCATCCAAACTTGTCACCTAGGTGTCATCCTTATCTCTTCAATTGTACCCATCCTTCCTATCACAATCTGTCACCAAGTCTTGTTTCTACTCTCAACATCTCTGGTCCACTTCTCTCAAACTGCCACCTAAGAACTGGTCTTCCTCACTTCATGCCTGTACTGTTGTTATAGTTTCCTGGTTTGCATCCCTGCTTCAGGTCTCTCCCTGATGCAATCCATCCTCCACTCAGCTGCAAAATGTTCCTTGGATATGACATTCTGTCTCCCTACTCTTTGTCTTTTCTTGGGCTATTCCCCATGCTTTCCCTCCTCATCTATATTTCCTGATTTCCTTCCTTTAAGCTCAAATCTCACCTTCTATGGGAGGTCTTTCCCAGTCATACCCCTGTAATGTTAGTGTATTCCATTTGAGAGAGTACACTCCATTCACACTGTATATATTTTGTATGTACGATTTTTTTTTGCAAGATGTCTCTCCCATTAGAATGTGAGACCCTTCAGGTCAGGGGCAGTGTTTTTGCCTTTTTTTGTATCCCCAGTGCTTAGCACAAAGCCTGTCTTATAGTAAGCATCTAACAAATGCTTGTTGTTGACTGACCAAAGAGCCTCTTGATGCCTAGAAGAAGTATTTTTTTCACACATAGAACTTGGACTTTTCAACTGGTGAACCTTTCCTTGGGATGTTGTGGCCAACAGCATCATTACTGCAGAAATTGAGCCAACTGGGCTTAAATGACTAGTCTAAATGTTTCACCACCATGTAGTGGTGAAGTCAGTAAGGAAACTCTGGGTCCTTTTATTCCCTGTCTCATTTAAACACTTGCCTCTGGACTAGACTGTCTCCCTTCAGACCACACAAGTTCTAACAGAGCATCTATAGAGACGTTTATTCTAGGGGACGATTATTTTCTTGAAAGAGCTAGTGATATATTATCCACTTTAAACTGGTATATTATTGTCAAATAGTGTTGTAATGCCTCATCATTATGTCTTTATTGAAGTATTTATCTAGGAATTTAATCATAAACTCCTACCTCAAATGAAATGCTTAAAGTCAGAATTTTCTAAAATAATTCATCTACAAAACAATTTTGAGGTTGAAGTGTTGAAGAAAGTATAATCTTCATTATGGAATATCAAAAACGAGGAAGAGGGAATTAAAGTAAAGAGAATAAATAACTTTAATTTATTTGAAAGTCTATCTGCCAATGGAAGGACTAAACAGGTAGAAGAGATGGGAACATATAAAGGGATACCGTCTAATAGAAAAACTGCCAAAATCTATTGCCATCAAGTGATTAAATTCCTAGACCCCTCCCAAAGAAAACTTAGAACAAACTTTTAGGTACCTACTTAGTGTGAAGTTCTGTGCCAGGTGCTGCAGAAATTCAAAATGACAAATGGTACAGGTGATGCATTCCCTTCCCTTAAGGGAGTTTGTCTCCCCTGGAATACTTCCAACCTTTTCCATCCTGCAGTTTTATTGGAAACAGCAGATTGATTATATTTTTAAAACATAATTTCGCAAATTGTTTTCCACGGGAACACGTGTTCCATGCAATATACCTGTCCTCTAAGATGATGTTAATGGTGACAATGACAATGATGATGATAGCTAAAATTTGCATAGTGCTTCCCATGTGGCAGGCACCGCATCAAGTGCTCTACAATCATCATCTCATTGGATCTTTATAATGACCTTGGAAGGTGGGTGTTACTATTAGCCCCATTTTGTAGACTAAGGGACTTGTCCAGGGCCACACAGCTCTTAAATGTCTGAGGCTAGATTTGAACTCAGAATATAGCTTAAGTCCACCTCCCCCATTTTATCTTCTTCAATTACATTAATTCAGAGGTCTTACTAAAAACTCTGGTGACCAGGACAAACACCACAAAATGCTCCTGGAGAAAGCAGTGGGAAAGACCTCTTTTAAGACAAATTCAGTTGTGGGGAGTGAAAATTGAGAGAGCTTGGACTTTGGAATATAAGACCTGATTGGGGGAGGGATATTTTTCACACTGGGGAGATAGAAACCTTGGGACATCTGACCTCATGACAGTTATCAGAACAGATTGAGTCAAATGCTGAATGAGGGAGTAGGGTGGTGCTCATCTTGGATGCTGATGAGAATGAGAGGAGGTGGAAGCACTTCATTTGAAAGTTTTATATTTTAATTCATTATTCCTGCTAATTAGATGATACATTCCATTGTTTCTGTCTCCTAGAGTGCAAGTTATGTGAGCACTCTTGGTCTTCCTCCTGGGACAAAGCTCTGCCAATTACACCCAGTTACTGTTCTATGTTAATCCTTCCATTTTTCATCTTATATGACGCAATGACTTTAAACTACCTTTAATGACCTTTTATGAAAATAAAACTTTGATTAGAATTTCAGATCTAGAAGGCACCTCATCTGACATCTAGTTCAACTCATGGCCCCCAAAGAATTATTTCTCCAGCTTAGCCCCAAAGGGTTTGTTTTAAGAGTTCCAGTGAGAACCCCAATTTTCTCAAGGCAGCTTGCTTGACTTTTGGATAACTCTAATTATTAGGAAAATTTTCCTTACATCTACGCCGAAATTATCTTCTTTTTTTTTTTGCAACTTCGCACCTACTGCTCCCAATTCTGTTCTCTGATACTAAACAAAACTTATCTAATTCTTCTACATATAAACCTTTCCAATACTTGGAAGAAAAAAAATCTCTATTTTGTCCCTATGAGTCTTCTCTTCTAAAAGCTAAATATCCCCATTTCCTTCAACTGATCTGTATATCAACTTGTGGCATTACCTTGTGACTTATTTACTTTCCTGGTTACCTTTCTCTAAATGCTCTTTAGATAACTGATATCCTTCATAAATACCCTTTATAGATGACCTTCATAAATGTGAGGCCAAAAAATGACCACAGTGTTCCAGATGTAGCCTAACCAGGGCAGTTGATAGTAACTAGAACGTTGAGTTTGCTAGTCTCTCGATGTAGCCCAAGTTTGCATTTGGTTTTTTGGTTGCCATTTCATCATGCTGACCCTTATTGAGTTTGTTGACAACTAAAACTGTGAAATCTTTTTCAGATAAACTGATACTAATCACTTCTCCTGCCTTTTGTTTTTTGAATCCAAGAGTAAGGCATTACCTTTATTTCCAAGTAATTGGAAATAGATACAAGTGATCCAACTAATCCAAATCTAACAATGACAACATATTTTTGTATCCTGACTCTCACATCCAGTGTTACTGAATGAATTCTCCCTCCAAACTTTTCATCATCTACAAGTTTAATAAGCATGTCATCTATGCCTTTATCCAAGTTACTGATGTAAATATTAAACAGCACAGGGTCAAGCACAGGTCCCTGAGGCACTCAACGACAGAATTCCTTCCAAGTTGATGTCAGATCATTAATGAATATTCTTTGAATCTGGCTATTCAAGCAATTGTGACTCTATCTAATCATGGCATCATGGAGCCTTTATCTCCCCATCTTTATCAAAAGAATAACTTGAAAGGCATTATCAAAATAAAATATCTACAACATCCCCCTGATCTATTTGCCAATTTATTAATTTATTTTCTTAAAAAATATCTGGCAAAATCTGTGCTGCTGAAATTAGGCTGGGTGTTATTGTTGGCTTTTTTACTAAACACTGCTTTCTTTTCGATACCTTCACTAACTATTGCTTTAATATAATATTCTAGAATGTTTGTTTTCCCCCAGGAATAGAAGTTATGCTTGCTGAGCTATAGTTTCCAGTTTCTGTTTTCCTCTCTTTTGAAAATTGACAGAAAATTCTTTTTTCCCTTCCAGTGGTACCTTTCCTCTTCTCAGGATCTTTTTTTTCTATGGTTCTGCAGTCAAACCTGCCAAGTCCTTCGGGATAGCTATCATCTGGCCCAGATGATCTGAATTCACCCAGAGGAGCATCTTCTTTTGTATCATGGGCATCCCTACCTTTGGGCTCCCTTTAGACACTTTTGTTGTGTCCTTTCCAGTTCAAGGGTCATTTTTTTTTGGTAGAAAAAAACAAGGAAAATAAATTCTCATCAGTTTCATTCTAAACATTGAGTGGTCCTACCCCTTCTCTAACTGCCTTTTTTTCCTCCAATAAGACTAAAAGGACTCTTTATGTGACATTAACCTTCCATGCTAGCCTTGGCTATCTGGAGTATTTGACACTGTTTATAAACTATCATACAAATACCATTTTGTACTCAGCTCTGTTACCTGTCCCTGTGTCCTTACTTGGAAATTTCCATGGGCATCTGCATAGGTCTCTTCAGACATGACCCTTCTTCTTCCTTGTTGGAATTATTTCTCATTATGTCTTTAAGATTTTATTCTTGATTCCTCCCTTCCCTTCCTCCTCATTCTCCCCAACTTACAGCTCCTCTAGCAATTTTAAGAGTTATCCTGTGTTGGTTTCTAGTAGTATCACTTATGATCCCCTATCTGGTGTGCTCCTCATGAGCAATCAACCAGTAGAGATCTATTGGAAGTGCCAATTTAGAACTGACTTCTTTTTTAGCATTTTAGTCCATGGGAGCCGATCTATCCTATCTATCCATTCTTGAAATGCATTGAAATCTGCTCACCGAAACTTGGGTTTTATGTCAGACTGTGCCTAGCTTTTCTCTCCTTTTGGATCACAAACTCTAAGAAGTTGCACTCACTTGCTTCAAATGTAGTCATCATTTTCACCTGAGAAACAAGTTCCTCCCTGTTGTTGAGACTCAGATCCAGAATAGAATTTCCTCCTGTTTTTTTTTTTACCTTTTAAAAGACAAAATCATCACTAAGACAAATAAGTAAATTTTAAACTATTCTCGTTTCACTGGAGAGAACGCTCCAGATAACGCCTGGAAAATTACAATTTGACACCTCATTTCAATATGATGCCATTGGGTTTGTTATTCTCTTTCCCCTGGAACTCTTCCTTTATTTCCTGTTTTTGTTCAGGTGTTCTTTAGAGTAGTATACTCCAATGGCAAACTCCCTTAATGGATCTTTACCCAAATGATCTCTATAGTGCTTTCTCTCTTTCATTCCTGGATTTATTTCCTCATATGGACATATGTCTTCTCAATTCACAATGTTTTCCTCCCTTCTTTATTTCTTTCCTCCCTCCCCATTTAGCTAGCATGGTGGTTGCTATTATTATTTCTAAAAGATATACACACTTAGAACTATGTTAGTGTCACCTTACTAGGACTCAATATTATCTATGAGATCAGATTTGCCTCATTGTATTAGGACTTCTAATTTATCTTACTTGATTCCCAAATTCTGTGCATTTGTGTGTAGAAATTTGAGAAACCATGAGTTTCATTGTTGTTTCCTTTCTTGGACTTTATCTCTTATAAACTTCTGGATAGCTTTTTTTTGGAGGCAATCAGGGTTAAGTGACTTGCCTAAAGTCTCACAGTTAGTATTTGAGATCACATTTGAACTCAGATCCTCCTGACTCCAGGGCCTGCGCTCTATCCACTGTGCCACTGAGCTGCCTCTATTATTTTTTTTAAACTTTTTAAACTTTGGGATATCTTAAATGTGTTTCTTCTACATTGTAACTATTCTGACTGGCATTTAGTTTGATGGACTAAGTAGCATCTCCTATTATCTAACATCATCTAACTCCCACTCATATTGGTAATAAGGGACCCCAGAAGGTGGCTAAATATGACTCCTCTAGCTGTTCTAAGAGTTATCCTGCATTGGTTTCTAGTAGCATCACTCATAAGCTCCTATCAAGTGTGCTCCTCATGAGCAATCATCAGTAGAGTGCTATTAATAAGAAGATAGAGCAAGGATAGTAGTTACAGATTCATTCTTCCCAAACCAGAAGCACACTTTCCTCTTAGACACATTGGAAAAGTCATTTATGAAAGATCAGGAAGAAAGAAACATAGAAGAAAAAGAGTTGTCATACTCAAAACCCATAGAGGTCAGACAGTGGTGGTGGATAAATGGGCAACCTCTTTTTCTCAACTTGGAGATCAAAGGAAATCCGACTCACTTGAACACTTTCAGGGAAGGAAACTAAAATCTTTTGTATGTACACTCAGTTCTAGCTCATCCCGTCTTGAGTCATCAATCCTTCTAGATCTGAAATCAATTAAAAGACTTCTCATCATCACATAGTACTAACTCTGAGTCATCAAGACTGAAACCTGGATCCTTCCAAGTTTCCACATATTCACTTCAATGGAAATGAGTCATGTAATATGTATATGTGCTTTAAGGACTTGGTTGAACAGTTCTCTCATTACATGTGGTGAGTTTTTTCCCCATTTCTCTTAATTATCTATCTCAGTTCTCTTTGATTAGATTTGCAAGACATACAAAGGCATGCTTTTGAGTCCTAGATGAGTATTCTCCATACCTGATCAGGAACTTTTCATTTTTCTATTTTAAGCCATGATCCAAAAATCTAAATCCTATATTCAAACGCTGTCTACTTAGCCAGTTATTCACTTCCCAATGACATACACTTGCATTTGTATCTTGGTTATCTTCCACATTGCCTAGCACAGTCCTGGGAATACAGTCCTTAACAAATAATTAATGACTAATTAACACTAATCTATATTATCAGGAAAGATTCCTAAACCCTTCCACTCAGAGGTATTCTGATAATATGTTTAATAACTAGTTCTCTGAAAAGCATGACGCATTTTAAAGTTTAATCTACACTTACATTTTTCTTTATCACTTTCTTAAGTCTAGACAATCAATACGACAATGAATCCAGCCCTATTCTTCAAAATTTACAAATTTCTGAGGGGTTAATGCTCCCACTTAGCATTTAACAATTGGCGCTCATCAATCAATAATTCCTGACTCCAGCACACTCTTGCTCCTATCCCCTATAAAACCCAAGAAAGTGTCTTCTGAGACAACTCTTTTAATCCTGTTTTAAGACAATGGTTTTAATTTTTTAAATCCTCCTGTATCTCTATCACAAAAACAAACAAAAGTTTAAAAGTCTGCCATGATTTCCATGTTGTTTAGAAGAAAAACAGATTGTGAAATCTTTCTTCATTTACTTAGAGGGAGATGGGCAGCAAGGGGATGGTTGTGTTATAGAACAGACATCAACCTTAACCTTGTCTATGAAAAGAAGAAAGGAGTGATGATAGTTGTGGGTATAGGCTGTTGGGTTAAACTTGTAACTCTCATTTTGGGAAGCGATATATCCAGATGAAAAACATCTTGTTCCTAGTTTGGATACTGGCTGCTATTTATGTTATTGAGTCGTTTCAGTTGTGTCTGACTCTTCATGACCCCATTTGGGGTTTTCTTGGCAAAGATATTGGAATGATTTGCCATTTCCTTCTCCAGTTTATTTTACAAATGAAGAATCTAAGGCAAACAGGATTAAATGACTTGTCCAGGGTCGCACAGCTAGTTAGTGGTTGAGGCTGGATTTGAACTGAGGAAGATGTCTTCCTGACTGCAGGCCTGGCTTTGTGTCTATTCACTGACTAGCTTCCTTAGCTGTGAATACACAGAGTCAGTGGGAAGAGTGAGCATACATACTCTCTGGAGGACATTGAAGAGAGGCACACCTGTAGACAACACCTGCCTGTGTGTGGCAAAGTCAGTTCAGATCCAAAAGCACCAATAGCATTTCTTCTGGCTTTTCATCTTCACGTTGCTTTCTTCTGGCTAGGCAAGTTGCTTGGCAGCAAGACACCAACGCCACTGGAAGAGAGGGGAGCAGAAAGAAATCTCTTCAAAAGTGAAGGAAAAAAAACCTCAAAGAATAATTTCCTCTTAAGAGCTGGGCTCTTCTTCTACAGAGAAAGAGAACTTCTCTACTTGACTGTCAAAAATTAGTCTTTCAACCAATGGAGCTCCTTCTGTCTTAACACTTCAAAGTTGGTGAGGTTACTTTTTAAAAGATACCATGTCTGACTAGCTATGCTGTAGTTTCACCAACTTGATTAATTTATGTCATCACAGTTCCTAACAGAGAAAATAAGCGTAAACATTTCCTTACAATCTCTTGGCAAATTAAAAAAAATCATTGTTTTAATAGAGTTTTAAGAAATCTGAATTTCAAATTTCTGTTGTTTAAAATAGCATATTCTCTCATTTTCCTGACTCCTCATTTTTGTTTGTAGAAGGAATCCCATATGGAGTTAAGTCAATGTATAGGTACTCTCTTAAATTCAGAAAAGTTTGGTAGAAACAAGTAAATATTTATTGAAAAGACAGTTAGCTACTGAGAAAGATGGAGGTCATAGAACATATTGGACACATGAATTTGGTTCGAGACTTCTTTATCCATATGAATTTTCCCTTGTGTCCATTTTTGACTGGGCAGTTATTCAAGACAATCTTCTATGAGTAGTGTTCCTCTACCTGATTGGGGGGTCTGTTGTGTTGCACTGTCACTCAGATAATAGACAAATTTATGCACCAAAGATCATGCTAAACAAGAAAGTCATTGAATCCTAGGCCTGGAAGGGACCCCAAGGGGTCATTAGTATATTCTTTGCTTTTGCACATGGCTACATTAAACTATTCTGGGTTTTTAAATCTTCTTTTCTTACATCTCCAGGAAAAGAGATTCCATGAGTTCCCTTGACAACCCTTCTTACTGTTACTTTGGGACACTGATCCCATCCCCAAAGTGTTACAAAAAAGAAAGTTCATGTGAAAAGAGTACTTAATGATAAGAACCTAAAAGAAAAAGTGGAGAGGGGAAAAACCCTGGAATTTCCAAGAAAAAAATCAAGTTCCTCTAAAACATGACAGCATCCGCAAATGGCCTGTCAACTAGTTTTGGCCACAGAATATTTGAGTCCATCTTCCTAATGGGCAAAGTCCTTTTGCCCTAATATGATTTGTCAAGCAATTACAAAGACGTCCTACTACTTGGCTTCCAGGCTGACTATCTCCTGCTGTGATAAATTGAAATTTCTTCTGTCAGTTTACTGGGGGATATACAGAACCATGACAACAGAAAGAGACCCTCATTTTTTTTAAAATAAGAAAATAAGAAAGGACTCCTCCCCAAAGAAAACCATGAAATACAGCGTGAAAAGCACCTCCTCTCCCATCCCTATTGCTTTATTGCCAATGGCATGGGAGGAAGAGAATCTGCTCAAATACCCCAGACTCCTTCATGCCTTTCCCACTTAGATATGTGAGTACACTGTGAGTGACTCTTATAGTCTCAGGATTGATGTGGAATCTATTCTTCATATTCCATTAATCATTTCTGGCATATAATTCTACCCTATCACCAACTTTCTTAGGATTTGGCTTCTTCCCATTCTCTGAAAATCAAACCAAACCAAAACAAAAACATTAATCCACAACATTCTGATCTTTTGTTGAAAGCATTGGCTTTTAAGTGCTAATAAGTCATCAGAAAAATATGCCGATATTTCAATGGACCCAAGAGTCGGCATAGTGTAGTGGATAGTAAGCTATCTCCAAAGTATGTAAGATCTGTGTTTGAGTTCCACCTCGGTCACATACTACCTGTGTGTGAGCCTGGATAAGTCACGTTACTTCTTAATGTTCTAGGCAGTTGTCTAAGACAGTTGAATGGAAGGTGCTGCTGAACTGCACTGTAGAAGGAGTTTCTCATATCAATGAAATCATAGATTCCCCAAGATTTCACTGATGTTAGTACTCTCTCCAGTGGTTCACATCTTGGCCCACTAATGCCTTCTCAATCCTGGTGATCCTGGTCTTTGGACTTTTAGGACTAGTTATTTTAATTGGGAACAAGTACTGGCCATCTCTCAGATCCTAACTGTATTATACTAGTTTATGGGATGTCATAAGAGGCAGGGTGGGACAGTATATAAAGAGCTGTCCTTAGAGTCAGGAAGATCTGGGTTCAAATTTGCCTTTTACACATACTGGCTGTGTGATCCTGGGCAAGTCATCTAACCTTTCAGTGTCCCAAGAAGCTCTGGGCTGCCAAAGTGGCAGAGAAGGAGTCAATCTGCAAAGTAGCTCCTTTCCAGGAAATTTTGAAACTGATGAAATCATGGGTTCAGTAGAAAACCAAAATGGCTTGTCATGAATCACCCTATACCATTATAATATACAAGATCTGTGAAGAAGTCAGCGTTTGGTCCTAGTATAAACTCAGCCAACTTAAATTCCCAAAGGTGGAGGGGAAACTTTGGGCATCAAATCTTCAGTAGGAGCTTCCAGGTATCTTTTGGAGTACACAATTCTCATTACTGCATGGATGTTTCTGATGTCTCCTTCCATCTCTCAAGGAAGAGTTTAAGCAATCAGTGGCAACTGGCTTAAAGTGGGAAATTCTCATTTCAAAAGAGGCTTGGAGGATGTTAAGTCAAGTCAACAAAAATTTTATTTGAACCAGACATTGAAGCTAAAGTTCTGAGGAGTCCCAGAAAGGAGTCCCAGAATTCCTTTGGTTGTGTCTTTCTGAGAATAGGGAAATCACTATAGGAACCATCCAGTTAGTATTTGGGCATATCATTCCATCTACCAATTCAAAAAACACTTATTCAATGCCAACAATGTGCCAGGCATTATTCTAGGCATACTATATAGCAGAAGCATTTTAATCTTTCCCCAAGTCCGGAGCTATATATAACCCTAGGATTACAGGTTGAAAAACAGGACAGTTTGAAAATAAATAACACTCAAAACTCCTTTTGAATATGTTTCCTTCATTAATGTGTTGTAAGAATATAGAAGCTTCTCACAACAGAGAGAATCTTATCCTAGCTAGCACATTCCATACTTCTATGTGACATAATCAAGCAGAAATAGTTTTTTTTTCCTTTCCAGAATTTTTTTCTTTTTATACTTGTGTGAGGAATAATAGCCTGAGAGGGAGATAACTCAGAAATATTGATCAAATAAATAGATATGCATTTATATTTGTAAACCATTCCTTTTGTTGCAAGATTGAAAATTATCAAAGGACATTAAGAAAGCACATAACTACCCCGTCCTTGTATTTCATCAAAAGCCATTTCAGTAAGACTTGAAATTTTCAATGCTAACATTCATTTGAATTCTAATTCATTATAACAGCCAACCTTGACTGTGGAGGACCGATGATGACAGGTCTCTCTCTTCTCAGCAGAGAGGTCAGGGAGCTTAGATGTAGAACGTGGCTGTCATCAGAATCACTTTGTGTTTGTTTTGCCTAGCTGGTTTTCTTTTTTCTTTGTAACAAGGGACAATTCAATAGGAGTCTTGAAAATGGGAAATGACCTTGGTGCAAAAACAGAAAACATCAAGAACATTTTTAAAAAAAGAGGCAAGGGAAAACTGGAAGGAGAAACAGAAAAACAGAGAGCTATAGAGAGATAGAGAAAGAGAAAAGAAGTTTTCAAATTCCGAAATACAGCCAAAAGCAAGCATCTGCTATATAATTAGGAATTTGCTAAACATGGCAACTTAGATAAATTAGGGTGGTGACAAGAAAGCAGATGAGGTGAAATGAGCAGATAATATTTATATTGACAACGTCTAACACTTAAAAAAACAATTTTTGGTTTCATTAAATATTTCCCAATAACATGTTTGAAAATTTTAACATTCATTTAAAAAATTTTTGAGTTCCAAATTCTCTCCTTGCCTCTCGCCCCTCTCCTCCTCCCTGAGAAGGCAAGCAATTTGATAGTGATTATATATGTGAAGTCATGCAAAACATATTTCCATATGAGCCACTTTGAAGAAGAAAATATACATACAAATGGAAAATAAAAGAAGTAAAAAAAGTATGATTCAATCTGTACTCAGAGTTCATTCATTCTTTTTTCTGGAGGGGGATAGTATTTTTCATCATATGTTCTTTGGAATTGTCTTAGATCACTGTCTTGATCAAAGTAGCTAAATACTTAATATTCTTAAAGAATTCCTATTCCTTATTATAAAGAGAGCCAAGACAATAGACTCCCACTCCAAAACTATAATATCTTCACCTCTTTCAAATCTGCATCTCTTCCTGGATCAGAGAGAAGGCACTATAGAGATAAGATTCGGTAAATTGAAATTTGAAATGAGGGCAGAGAAGTCCCCTTTACTCTGGCTGGCAGATTTGATAAACCAAACTTGTATCATGGCTGGTCCCTGGCAGCTCCGTCCAGCTGGTTCCAGAGAGGTGCTCAAGGAGCCAAAGCCATGGCTTCAGATGACATACACAAGCCTACTTTTTATCTGAGGCTCCATGCCCATGAACACAGACTGGATCTAATTCTTCATTAACTTTTATTCTTGATTTTGACTTAGTAATTTTGTGCATTAGAAAGAGTGCTCGGTTTGCAGCCTTAGGACCTGGGTTCAGACCCTAACTGTCCCCTTCTAGTCTTTGTGACTCTGGATAATTCACTCCCCCTCTTGATAATTTTTATCTCCTCCCTACTTTTCCCCCTTTCCTTTTGTGCCCTAGATACTGTCCTCTTTTCTCTTCCCTTAGCCCAGTCTGGTAAGCTGACCAAACCTATAAATGCTCCTAGCAGTGGTACTTTTGACCCTTTGACTTTAGTGAACTCTGAAGAAACTCATTCTCTGATTTATACTTTTCCCTAAAAGTAAAAAAAAGAAAGCAAATGGAATCATATGTGGAAAAGGTTAAGTTTGTGCATTTCTTAATATTTGTTCAGAATTACTGTGTCATTTGCAGGACCAGGACCAGACTGTAACTGGGTCTAGTAGTGGTATAGTAGTAACACAACTGGATTAAGGATCAAGGAGTCTGGGAACCAAGCCCTGTCTTCATCATTGATCATCTGTGTGCCCTTGGACAAATTATTTAACTTCTCTGTGTCTCAAAGTCCTCATTCACCAAAGAGAAGAGGAGGGGGAGTGGAGGGAGCTGATTGCTTAAGTTTCTCAAATGGTGTGATTTGCAAAAGTTAAACCTGAATTTGCATCATATTTATGAAGAATAAAGGCTCTTCCTGAGAATGTTTTATTTCCAGCACACGAAAGACCTGTCAGCAAAATTCCCTCATTTTAAAGGGCTGGTATGCAATTACTGTATTTGTAGCACGTGAGATATTAAAAATAGCTGCCCTGGTAGGTTCTAACTTTGTTCTTTTGCCAGTCCTAAAGTCCCATGAGAGTGAGGGATTTTATGACCACAGTCCCCAGATAAAATCTGTATACGTCTGTCCACATTGTCTCATGGAAGCTTATTGGATCTGCAAATGGGCTCCAAACGAGTTGATTCTATAGGCTCTCATTTCAGTAGAAAATGAAGGCTGGGAAGCCATTTCAGTTCAACTTTTAAAATTAATTTCCCAATCTCTGCTTAGCCGAGTTTCCCTAAGCTACATCTTTTTTTTACCATGGGGCTGAAACATATAGAAGTAATACAAGATCTTACTGTGCTTAGTATCTACTGACTATTTTTAAAAGTATTTAATTAAGTGGAACAAAACGTTGTTGTAGAGGGCTTCCTTAAATAATACAATATAGTCAAAATCATACAAGAGTTCTTAAATTATATAGCAACAAAGATAACTTTGATCACTAATATTAACTGATGCCCAAAAGGGGGAGATCCATGATTACCAGAGATCTCTGTCACCTTCATGGAGGATATCTAACAGAGAAGTCAACTGAAAAAGTGATTTCTTATTCCATAGTAAGGTCCGTATGTATCTTTATATGTATGACTTTGTACTAATCTCATTAAGCCCAGAGCATGCTATCCATAATCATTCAGATTTGGCTGAACCCTCCACACAGAAAAATCAAATGGATGAAAAATGTATACACATTTTATATATGCGTTTACACCTATATTGTCTAAGCCAAAGGTTTACAAAGTGGGGGCTGGGGTGTTGATTCCAGGAGATGTGAAATCAAAGACTTGAAAGACAAAGTTACATCCTACCTCAACCCACTGGGTAGGCTTGTCTCTAACACAGCTATACTCTTCGCATTTCCTTTGTTATACAAACTCCCAACCTTCTCCGTTGGTTGTTGTTTAGTCATTTTTTTAGTCATGTCTGAATCTATGGAACCCCACTTGGGTGTTTTGTTGGCAAAGTCCCTCTCCAGCTCATTATACACATGAGGAAACTGAGGCAAACAGGGTTAAGGGATGTATCCAGAGTCACACAGCTAGTAAGTGTCTGAGTCTGAGTTTGAACCTTCCCCATTATGAGCTAGGTATTTCCCCTCAGGGCAGTTGTAACTTAAAGTAACCATCGAACACAGCAGATGGATATGTGTCACTGGGAAAATTACACAGGACATCTGATGCCCTGCTCCCAACCGAATCATCTCAGTCTGAAGTTAAGGACAGTGACTGGTAGTGAGAAAGAGCCTGATCTCCTAGGACAGAGAGAGTCACACAAGATGAATAGACATGGATGAATTGTCATCCAGAGCACAGATATCATTGCATTATTTTTCTCCCCAAACCCAAGTCTCTCCCATACTTCTTTGATTTTATCAAATCTTTCTGATCACTCAGGTTCTTACAACCTCATTCTCATCTTTGATGCCCTGTTTTCTCTTCCCTCATATCCACATAGCCAGCCAATTGGTTGCAAAATACCTCCATGTCTCTCCCATCTGTCCCTTCTTTCTCCTCCCACAGCTGCCAGGGAAAGTCAGGCCCTCACTACCTCTTTCCTAGAGTATTCCAATAACCTCCAAATTAGTCTCCCTATCTCAAGTTTCTCTCTCCTCCAATCCATTCTCCACACAACTGCCAAAGTGATCTTCCTAAAGTTTAGGTCTAACCATTGTGTTATATCACTCCCCTACTCAAAATATTCCAAGATTTCTTATTTGCTCCAGGATCAAATATTGTTTCATCTTTATCTCATTTAAAAATGTTCTATTTTTGTGTAAATTTATCATGTACATAACCACTTCTGCAGTATTATGTTATTTAATCTATGAATAAATATATATTGAAAATGAATAAATATACATATGAAATATTGGGAGTATGTGATCAAAATTTTTTACTGATAGGTGTGTGATCAAAAAAAGTTTAGAGTTTTCTAATTTAGACTATGATATGTAATTGGAATGACAGCCCATAGAGTTGGCCCATCCATCTTGTTGATCAGATGCTGCATTTGGTCAATGACCTGGCCCAAAATTGAGTAGGAAGAGGAGAGCAGGATAGATCACTTTTAGGAAATCACATTGTGCTTTTGATAATCTCAAGTTTCTTGATGAAACAGAAGTTCAACTTTATAAATAAATATAATCTTCCAGTGTTGCCTTACAGCTGTGAGTCATGGTATATCATACTGTTCAAGGAATTAAAGTTGTAGATCACCCAAAAGGTATTGGAAAGACAGATGTGAGTTGGCTGCAACACATTCCCAACAAGGAAATATTCTAGAGATATGCTGTAAAGGATGTCATCAGAGAGATGTGTGGTTGGAAAAAAGATGAGTGACTCATGTTGCGAGAGAGAAGGATAATCAATACATAGCCCCCACACTACAATGACATCATTAGGCAAGAGAATGTAAGGAAAGACCCCATGATTAGTGGAGCCCTTTGCAAGGTTCCTAGAAGCACATGGACAAAAGTCATCCAAGATGAAAGGTTATATGCATTAAGATTTACATAGATGAGGTCATAGATCCATCAAATTATTTCAGATAATTTTTCTTTTCTTTTAAAAACTTCATTGATATTTTTTATATTCTCTTAATATCCCAATATGTTAATTAATATAGTAATATAATTATTATACATAAACTATTATAAAAATATTAATATAAAATTAATGAAATACACTAATTAATATATAATGAATCCTTATTCCTGCTATGTGCCTAGGTCCTCACATTTTAATAAAGAATAGGGAAGGGGGGATGGAGTCAAGATGGTGGAGTAGAAAGACTCACATATGCTAGCTCCGAACCCACAGCCCATAATTATCTATAAAAAGAACTCCCAACTAATTCTGGAACAGTGGAGCTGCACAGCAATGAGGTGAAGGAGATTTCCGTTCCAGAGAGCACTGAAAAACCGATCCCAAAAGTCCATCGCGCACCAGATAAGAGCAGAGCCCAGCCCTGCCCTGCCCCGGCCACGCAGCATGGAGAGGAGCGAGCAGATCCACGCAGTCTTCAGGGAAGGAATCTCCAGCTGCCTTGAAGGTCCCTCCACCCACAGACGCACAGGTCAGTGAAAGAGACGTCTGGACGGGCTGAGAGGGGAGCGGGGTGTCTCCATGACTCGGGCCCCCTCGGGAGGCAATGGCAGAGGCAGCGGGTGGCCAGAGGCTCCCAGAGCAGACAGGAGCTCGGCAGGAGCTCCATTACAGGTCTCTGCATAAACCC
>CM053770.1:37485858-37582908 GCA_028658325.1 Potorous gilbertii | reverse complement strand
AAAAATAGGGAGAAAATTTTGGAACCCAAAATCTTGTGAAAATGAATGTAAAAAGTTAAATAAATAAATTTATATAAAAAAAGAAAAAAGAAAAAAAAGAATAGGAAAGAAAATTCAAGATGAAAAATTTAAAAATGAAACTCAACAAAACTAAATTACACTCAAGCTATCACTTGAGGTAAGCAGTACATGCTCTATTCTGCCTCCATAGTTCACCTCTCTGTCTCTTCCCTTATCCCTCATCATAGAAGAACCAGAGGTGAATTTTCATAACTGTACTTCAGCCCAAGCCATTTTATTGTAATCTGCTTCAAGCCTGGTTATACCAAAATTACCCAGCATTCAATTTTGATTATGGTTTTTGTGCATGGTCAAATGGTTCAATTTTAGAAACTGATAAGATTTTATCAGTGGAAATATCATTAAAGGTGATGTGTTGCCATTGACTTTGCCAATGCCCCCTAAAGTCTATGAGACATTTCTATCTGATTTCAAAGTGAAATCTTCTATTCTGGTGCCCCCACTTCTACCCCCTTTAGAAAGAGAGCTCCTTGAGATCAGAAACTCTCTAACTTTTCTATTTTTATCCCGTGATTTATACATAGTAAGCTCTTAATAAATGCTTTTTCATTCATTCATTCATTGTTGTAGTTATTATATGTATCATTTTCTTGGTTCTGATTGTTTCACATTATATCAGCTCATATATATCCCCATGTCTCCCTGTGTTTTTCATGTTCATTCTTTTTTATGCTGCAGTAATATTCTATTGCATTCATGTATTACACTTTGTTTAGTCATCCTCCAATCAATGGGCATCTACATTTTTTCTTCACTTCTTTGCTGCTACAAAAAGTGCAGCTGCCCAGTTTTTGGTGGACATTGGACACTGCAATCTTTGATCTTCTTGTAGCTTATACCTATTAGTGGGATCTCTCTGGCAAAGGGATGGGCGTTTTAATCACTTAGTCATATAATTCCAAATTGCTTTTCAGAATGGTTGGACCGGTCCACAACACCAGAGGCAGTTAAGTGTTACAGTAATTAGAGTGCTGGACCTGGAGTTAGGGAGACCTCAGTTCAAATCTGTTCTCAGACCTAACTGTGTGACTGTGGGTGAGTCACTTGATCTATGTCTGTCTCAGTTTCATCCTTTACAAAATGGGAAGTATGATAGCACCTATTTGCCAGAATTATTGTGAGGATCGAATGAGACAATATTTGTAAAGCACTTAGCACAGGGTCCAGCACATAGTAGGTGCTTAATAAATGCTTCCCCACCAACAGCGTTAATCTTTTCACAAACCCTCCAGCATTAACTGTTTCTATCTTTTGTAATTTTTACCAATTTACTGAATATGAAGTGAAACCTCAGAAATGTTTTGATTTATTTCCACTTCTTTTGCTGTTAGTAATTTAGAGCAAGCCTCTATATAAGAGTTCACACTATTAATTTGTTAATAGTTTCATTTCTTTTAGAAACTGTTTATTCATATGCTCTGAGCACTTATTCACTGGGCACTGGTGTGAGATATTTCATACACATATACACACATAATGCAATCACTGAAGGCTCAGCTAGTGCAGTTGAATCAGTCAAAATTGGAAGCTGGTTGTAAGTAAGTACTTAATCAATTTGAGAAGAGTAAAGTGTTTTAATCATTGGATAAAGATAGATGACAGCACATAGGAAATACCTTGCAAATGGCTGATAGAATAAGACACACCTTTGGGCCTATTTGTATAAAATAGCATGCCATTTCATAATCCTGAATTCCAACAGCCAGATAGTCTAACGGTGGAAGAAATTTAACCAAGCCTCCAAGAGGGATTCCTCCCCACCAACAACCTTTGGGCAACTGTAGGAGTTGAGAAGATCCATCAGAGCCATCAGAAGTTCTACCTAACCCCAGAGTCAAATGAGCCTCAGATAGCTGGGTACCTGTATCCCCTTACCCCAACCATCATTCACTGTGCTCCATTTTCTTTTTTTTATTAAGTTTTAAAATTTAAACTTCAGTACAAAATAAGAAAAGAAAAAAATATTGCCATGTACACAGCAGAACATATGAAAGGATTCAATATAAAGCAATAAATGTCCTTTTCAAGTAAACCTGTATTATAAATACTTTACATTGTTTTAAAAAATGTACATCTTTTCTTTGCTTCCTTGTAAGTTTTCTTTTGTTCTGTGCTATTTACTTTTTACTTTATTTTCTCCTTCTCCCTTAACCCCCACCTAGGGTTACAATGAAGTGTGTGTGTGTATATATATATGTACATGTATATATGTACACACATATATACTCTGTTATATACACATAGTATGCATATATGTGTTACTTTATATATACACACAATACATCCATAGACATAGATATCTATAAGCATACACATATATGCACTTAGATACTCATACACATATATGTATGACTGTACTATGTTTATTTCCACTTATCTGTTTCTCTGAAGGTTTCTTCCTTCATAAGTACAAGTCTTTCCATGTTTTCCAGCACATCATTTCCTACACCACAGCATTATTCCAACCCAATCACATTCTATCTGAGAGCGCATTTTGAGAGTTTTTCCCCAATTTTCTACTTTTCTTCTATTCTTGGCTGCATAGGTTTTATTTATACAGGAAAATTTTAATTTAAATAATCAAAATTATACATTTTATACTTTAACAATGCTCTCACCTTAAAATATTGTTTAAGGTCTGATACTACTGAATCTACTTCCTTTACATCTTTTTCCCCTGATGTCTTTGAAGTTCCTGACATTTTGTTCTTCCAAATGAACTTTGTTATTTTTTTTCTAACCCAGTAAGATAGTTTTTTAAGTAATTTAAATTGAATGGGATTACATAAATAGATTAGGTAGGTAGAATTGTCATTTAAAAAATTATATTGGCTTTACTTACACATGAACACTAGATATTGCTTCAATTATGTAGGTCTAAATTTATTTGTATAATGAGCTCCATTTTCTCCACTCATCATTTCACAACATGTTGATATCATGCTCACCTATTCTTTTTTTACTCTGATTTCTGATGAAGAAGTTGTTCTTACAAACACTAACTCTATTATTTATAACTTGGAATCTCTCACCTCCCAATCTCTCAAGAGCATCGCCCCACTTTCATCCCCCACCTCTTTAATCTTTATTCTCTACTTATCCACTTGTTTCTTTGCTGTCTACAAACCTAACCAAGTCTCCATCCTTAAAAAACTAGATCCTACTATCTAATATTTTTCCTCTCTGTCTGTCTGTCTCCCTGTGTCTGCCAAAAAGTTATCTACATTTTGTGCCTCCACTTTCCTTTCTCTTTTTGACTCTCTGCAACTTGGTTTCCAACTTTCATCTGAAGTTGCTTTTTCTAAAATTACTAATGATATCCTAGCAACCAAATCTAACATTCTTTTCTCAGTCTTCATTGTCTTGATCTTTCTTTAACCTTTTACAGCTCTGATCAACCTCTCCTCCTGAATGCTCTTCCCTCTTTAGGGTTTTGTGACACTGCTCTCTTCTAGTTTTTCTCTTAACTATCTGGCTATCTCCCTTTCCATTTACTAGCTCATCTTCCATGTCATGCCCACTAACTGTGGGGCTTTATGCTAAAGTTTTGTCCTGAGCTTGCTTCTTTTTTATTTCTACATTGTCTCACTTGGTGACCTTGTAAATTCCAAAGGATTCAATTATCATCTCTCTGCAGATAATTCCCTGCATCATCAACTACTTATTGTACATTTAGAATGGGCATTCAACAAGACCAAAACAAAAATCATTACCCTCTCCCTAAATAATTTTTCTCTTCCAAGTTTCCTTACACTTCCTTTTTTAAAATAAATTTTTATTGACATCTTTTATTTTTATGTCAATGAAATTTCTCCCTGAATCTCTTCCCCTTCCTTTCCCATTGTATGGTTTGTCCTTCCTTCTCAAAGAGGACAATGACATCAGGAAGCTGATGCCATGACTTGCAAGTGAATTGGAGTACAATGAGGGAGGGCTGTACAAAGTCACCAGTTTCACTTTTTTCTCCAGAGCCATCTGGTCTAGTGGCCAGATATAGATCAGGACAACTGGAGATAGCCCACGGAGAGCCATTCAAATGACAAAGACACTTTCAAAAGGAAAAGAGGAAGAAGAGAAAAAAAATTATGTTAATCAATATATTGATAAAATCTGAAAATATAGGCACTGTTCCACAATTATGGGCCTCTCATCTCTGCAAAGGAGTGGGAAGAAATGTCCTTCATATCACTTTTCTGAGGTCATGCTTGTTCTTTCTAATTTTTCAATTTTTTGTGGTTACTGTTCTTTCCATTTATGTTGATTTGGTGTTATTCTTGGATTTCTTTACTTTACTCAGCATCAGTTCATGGAAGTCTTTCTATATTTCTCTTTATTTATCAGATTCATCTTTTCGTAGAGCATAGTGACATTCTATTACATTTATGTATGCCAAATTGTTTAGCCATTCTCCAACTGATTGAATCTACTTTAGATCCATTTCTTTGATACCATAAAAGGTGCTTGCGTAAATATTTTGGGACTTTCTTTTTATCAATGACTTCGTTGGCCTATAAGCCTGGTGATGTAATCTTTGGGTCAAAGAATGGGGACATTTTAGTGGCTTTATTTGCATAATTCCAAATCATTTTCCAAAATGGCGGCACTAGTTCACAGATCCAGCAATAATGAACTTCTGTACGTGTCTTCTCCAATATCTCCTCTATACTTCAAAACTCCACTTTGTCATTTCTCAGGCTTTCCCTCAGGTCTTACAGATTAGGTGATTCTTTTTCTCATTAAGGCCAACTTTCCCCCTTGTGCCCTTAATCCTCCCATTGCCTTTAGGAACTTGCTCCATCAACTATTCCTCCTCTTCCTCTTCCTTCTCTTCCTGGCCTTCCTCTTCAATCTCATCCTTTTCCTTTTTGCCTATGAACATGGTCAGGTTTCCATTACTTGGAAAGTAAGCTTACCTTTGATTTTGCCGTTCTATCAATTTGCCATCCCATTTCTGTGTGTCCCTCTTAAGCTTTTGGATAAGATAGTACAAACTCCCTGACTCTTCTTTCTTCAAAACTCTCAGTCTTGGAACTGTTTATCTTTATTTTCTGGATTCCCTTTTTTTTTGTTGTTGGCTTTCCTTCCTCTGCCCTCCTGAGTATGTATATTACCTTGGGCTCTGGTCTTGGCAGTTTTCTTCCTTTATTTTCTCTCCCTTGCTTATCTCATATGTCTTCATGGCTTTAGTCATCATTTCTATGTGAAATGAATTACAAATTTCTATGATTGGTCTGAGAAGCAATGTGGTATAATAGATAGAGATGACCTGATTTCAAGTCTTGCTTCTGATATGTACTGACTGTGTGAGTCCTGGCAAGTCACTTAACCTCTTGGTGTTCTGGGCATCTCTTGAACACTGCCAACTTACAGAGAAAGTGGTGGCCTCACCAAGGGGTTTCCTATACAAGTAAAATCCTATCTCCTATCCTACCTTCCAGCCCTGACCTCTCTCCAGAACTTCAATGGTGTATTTCTAAATCTCTGCTGAGCAGGTCTACTTGATTGTTAAGATTCTTCAAACTTACTGTATCCAAAACAAACCCATCATCTGTCATCCTAAACCTTATTCTTTCTATTAAAAGTAATCTTCCCAATTCCCCAGCTGGCAATGTCAACTGGTAATATTCTTGGGCCCTTTCCTTTTTCTCACCTCTCAGATTTAATCAATTGCTTCAGTAGCTCCTCTTTCCATATCAAATAGCACAGAAACTACTTGCCCTGCCATTCAAGACCCATTACATTCTGGCTCCAACCTCCCTTTCCAGCCTAATTTCACAACACTAATGAATTTTGCTACAAGTATGCTACACTCTAGCCAAAATGAACTGATCCCTCATCTTATTTGGTTCTCTTTTACCTCATGCCAAGAACAAGTTCCCTGTCCCCTTGTGCTCCACCCCTAACATCTCCACCCATTACAGTCACAGAATTTCTGTTAGAGGGACCTCAGAGGTCATGTGGTGCAAACCATACCTGAAAAGATGTTGTCTCCCATTCACTCTAGGAGTGATCGTATGTCCTGTGCTTGAAGATGCGAGGCAGGCCATGCCACTTGGGGACAGACCTGATGTTTGGGACATTCTTTCTTATATTAAGCTTACATCTTTGAAACTTCTATCTATTGCCCCCAGTCCTGTCCTCTAAGGCCTGTCTCCCATACATATACACACATGTGTATTGACCTTAGGATAGGGACAAGAGAAAGGGAAAGTAGAGAGATCCCACCAGTCTCACAGTTAGGATGACCTTGATTCAAAGTAATATATATGTGAATATATAGTCATACACATGTGTATACAGAAGAGAGACAGACAGAGAGGCAGACAGAGAGACAGAGAGAGAGAAAAAAAAGAGAAAGAGACAGAGAGAGAGAGAGAGAGAGAGAGAGAGAGAGAAAGAGAGAGAGAGAAAGGACTTGTACTTCAGTCGTTTCAGTCATGTCCAACTCTTCTCTTCATGACACTATTGTGGGTTTCTTAGCAAAGATACTTGAGTAGTTTGACATTTCCTCCTCCAGTTCCTTTTACAAATGAGGAAACTGAGGGAAACAGGGTTAAGTGTCTGAGGCCAGATTTGAGCTCAGTTCTTCCTTATTCCAGGTCTGGCATAATGCAAAGATGCATGTACACACATATATGTCTATGTAACTATACATGTGTATGTATTTGTCACTTAATTGTCCTGTAGAGTTTTGGATGTAAGATTGAGGATTCTTAGAAGGGTTAGGTGAGAATGGTTATCAAACTGTGGTGAGAAAGGATCTGGCTGGATGACAGTCCTCACCTGATGGTTCAGAGCCAGGAAGTATTAAGTAAAGTGTTCAGGACTCATAGTGGTGTGATTGTGTGAATGGAGGGAGCCCAAAGACCATCTTTCCCCACTAATGGTTTCATAAGTCAGAATTGGAAAAATCACTAGTCTGACCCACCTTAGTAACTTATGGACTAGAATGTCCTTTTCTTGGTTGAGACTTGGAGTTTAATAAATTTAGGGGAATCCCAAATGGGGAACTCCACCCACCAATGGACATGAGCATCTTATAGTCTTAGAGAGTTGTCTGGGAAACCGACAGATTAAGCCGATTGTACCCACCAATATGTGACCTGGTGCTCTGCTCAGCCAGTAAGGATTTAAATCCAAGTCATCCCACTTGTAGGGCTGACTTTCTATCTATTATTCCCCTTCTCTTTTCCAGACATAAAGTCAGAAACAGACTTCTCTTGCCCCTCATCCTAAGGTAAATGGAAGGATTTTGAGTTGGCTACAGTATATTTGCCTAAGATGAGTCAGGAAGGAAGAAATGCCTCTTTGGTCTTAAAGCAAAACTGAATTCGTATCTATAGGACTCGGTATCCAGAAAGGGTACAAGTTATTCTCTATCTGGCATTTTCATCACAGGTCCTGCACGTACCTCCAATTGCATTGGATATGAAGAATTTGATTTTGTGTTTAAATAGAAGCTTTAAAAAGGAGATATGAAGTCAGTTATTAGTTTGAAAACCCCCCTCACCAACCACAACGCTCAAACACAAAACAAAACCTGCCTTGATCACCTTCCCACCCAGACTGTCAGTTTTACAATTACTCACAATCCGATTCACACATTGAAGCAGCAGCAACAGCAGCAGCAGCAGCAGCAGCAGCAGCAGCAGCAGCAGCAGCATAAAGGCCCAGGACTACAAAAAGTTCCTGGAAAAATGGGACTTCTTAGGCTTAGCAGACATTTGCTGAAAATACCTGACCCCTATGCCGTGGGTGGTGATCTCACCAAAGAGACTTGTGCCTCGAATGGGCAACCTCCAAGGAAAACCCAGGGAGCGGCAGGATGTGGTGATAGTGATTCAGAAGTAGCCCTCTTCCCCCTCTGTCTGAGTCAGGACTGAACCACATGGCCCCCACATGCGACAAGGAGACTCCTGTACTGTTGAAGGGCTAACTTCTCAATGAGCTGTCAACCCGGGGACGTGCCCAGCTTGCATTCATTATCGGCACCCGGGGTTCTTTATCTTGGGCTAATTTGTAATATGAGTTATGTCTATCTAAATGACTCCTTATGATTACAGTCAGGCAAGATCGATTTTTTCACTTTTTGTCATAAATCATGCTGTGGCACAGAGGTTGTGGAACTTCCTAACCCCTGTCATTCTTAGTTGCAGACTGGGGTATAGTTTTATTAATGGAACTAGAGCCATCGGGAGGGCTCTGAAACTGAAGGGACCTGACATGGTTCTATGGATGGACCACTGCATTAAGAGTTAGAACAGAGTTCAAATCTCACTTGTGCCCCTTATCTATGGGGTCTCAGGCAAATCATTTGCCCTATCTCGGTCCTCACTGTCTTCATCTGTGTTTAGCTAGCTTGCTAGCTAGCTCAGTCTTCTTGGTAGAGGACAGAGGCTGATGGAATGACCTTTAATAATACACATCTTATACCTGGTTTCATTGCTTTCGAGGCTACCTGACTTCTCAATAGGGCAATTACTGAGTGCTTCCTTCCACTGCCATGTTGAAATTTCTGAAAAAAATCCTATTTTTAACTCTGGGAGGAAAGGACCCAATATATACCTAAGATGTGCTAGGAAGGAAGAAGCAGTGAGTTATGAGAGACCCTTATTTTGGTAATGATCTTGGCCCTCTCACAGCTGTAGCCCTTGTGCTGGCTGGTTGATCAAGCATGGGATAGGCAGTTATTCTTACACAGAAAAAGGAATGCTAAGCAATTGGGCATCATGGGATAATTCCAGCAGAACTGTACACTATGATTTGGGAATAATATTCAAACCTCATTGGAATACCTGCTACCTGTATGACTTGGTGCTTTTCATTTTCACGATGTTTTCTCATCTGTGAAATGAGGGGGATTAGATTGGATAGCATCTAAAGTCCCTTTCAGCTGTAAATCTGTGATCCTATGATCTTTCTCCTTGGAGCTGTCCCAGCTGTGAGAGCACCTCCCCACTGTTTTGAGGTTAGGAGTTGTGGCTTCATGTCTTTTAGAACTGAAGGCTCAGTCATCTTGTAAGTGTCAAGATTATGAATGGTTGTGTGTTCTATTTCAGACAAAAAAATAATCTCTTTGGTGACGAGCCGGTAATTAAGAAAAAAAAATGACTCGGGAACCATTTATAGACTCATGACTGCCTGTGACTTATCAATTCAGGCACCAAACCACTGGTTTTGTTTTTAAGAATCTTTGCATCAGGATGGTCTGGGAATTGAAGAGAAGTTAGGTGACTGGTTCAGAGTCACACAGTCAGTGTCAGAGGTAGGGTTTAAACTCAACTCATCCCAGATGTAAGGCTGACTCTCTATGGACTAGACCACCTTCCTCTCTTTACCAAAGTCAGAAACCAACTTCTCAAGTTCCTCATATGAAGGTAAAGGAAAGGATTTTGAATTGCCTACAGTGTATTTGCCTAAAATGAGTCAGGAAGGAAGAAGCAATGAGTCATGAGGCATTTTTTTTGTGACAAGTGTGACCATATCATGGCTACATCCCTTGTGTTGGTTCTTTCTGTGGGCATCCTGAACAAGTTCCCTTCAGGCAACAAAGAAAGAGAATGGATTGAGAGGGTGGTCAAGTTAGGAGTTTTTCTCTAGTTTTCCTATTTTTCTTGTTGTACCAATAAAGGCACAGTTCTATGTCTTTGGATAATGCTCAGACAAATTGGTGGTAGTGGTGGGGGAATTGATAAAGGGTCCTGTTGATTAGAATATATAGAGTATGTATCCTCCAGAGGTAATATTCTGGGCTCCACTATCAAGCAAGATGTCCTTTGTGACACTTGAGGGATGTTATTGATTGTGCCTAGGTTTATGAGAACATGTCCTATGGATGCAGACATAGATGGAACCTCGATGAATTCACCTGGCTTTTCCATGAATCCACAGGGGAATTTAAGTCTCATATGTCAACTGGAGATGGAGCCCCCCCTCCACCTACCACCATGTTTTATTTCTCTTCCTGTTTTGACTTTTTTATTAGGTCCATCCAAAGTTTCTTCTGCTTAAATTTAAATCCATTTCTTCATCTTCAATGATCTGTGTTGTTCATTCATTTCAGTCCTGTCTGACTCTTCATGACCCCATTTGGGGTTTTCTTGGCAAAGGTACTAGAATGGTTTGCCATTTCCTTGTGATAGATCAGTCCCTTCCTCATAAAACCTTTCAGATACTTGAAGAAAGTAACTGTCGTGCTTGGAGTTGACCTTCTTTCTCTTGGATATATACTTATAAGTCTATTACCTTGTCTTTTATAAGAAGATTGAATTTAGTAACCGTGTGACCCTGAGCAAATCGCTGGATTTTCCTCTACCTCAGCTTCCCTATCTGTGAAATGGGGACAATGATAATGGCACCTGTCCAAGAGGGTTGTTGTGAGGATTGAATGACATAATAGTGATATTATACATAATAACGTATGCTAGGGCTTGGCAGCCCTCAAAGGGCTATCTCAGTGCTGGCTGTTATTTTCATCAAGAGCTGTTCCTTCTATACCTTTATTTTTTTCCTCCACATCATTTTTAAAAGGTGGTGACAAAAAAACAAGACACTATAATATAACGGGGTCCCAAGTATAAGAATAATGAATCCAGGGTAATGGTTGCCCAAAATGGCAGATTGGATTAGTTCCTAGCAGTTAAAAGAAAGTTAAAGAAATTTCATAAGGAGTTGAAAGAAAGAGACCTTAGATAGTGCATAGTTCAATTCCTTTCATTTTCCAGATAAGGTACCTGTGGAAGGGCCAGAGGCAGCAGCAAGTGATTGACCCAAGGTGACACAGCTCACAGCTCAGGATAGGAATGGGTAGACCAGTCTCTTGGCCCTTATTTTTCTGATTTTGTTTGTGATATACATCTCTCCCTCCCTCCCTCCATCCCTCTCTCTCCGTCTCTTTCTGTCTCTGTCTTTGTCTCTCTCAAATTTGGGATTAAATCACTTACTCAGGGTCACACAGCTAGTGAGTGTCTGAGGCTGGATTTGAACTCAGTCCTCCTGACTCCAGGGCTGGTGCTCTATATACTATGCCACCTACCTGCCCCCGCATACAATATTGTCTTCTCTCCTACTTAATCCTTGGTTTTCATACTTGTTTTTTTAAATATGCTTTAATATAGTGCTGGCTTTTGGTCATGGTGGCGTTATGATCCCTAAGTATTTTTTCTTTTTAATTTGTGCTCAACAATTTCTTCCTCCTTTTGTGCTCTATGCTATTGATTCTTGCCTCTAATATACTTACCACCTTGTGTTTGTCCTGATCAGGTTTCTTCCTTTTCTTGATAATTAAACTTTATTCCTGTCCTCGGAACATTAGGATGCTGTTTCAGTTGCCACCATCTGCAACTTTGAGAAGAGTCTCATCAATTCATTTTGTTTTTCTTTCTGGGAAAGCAATAAAATGTATTATTTGGTATCTTCTTTGCTTTGAGGAATCAGTCTTGTAGGTTAAAGTCTCTAGTGGCTTAAAATACCTATCTTTCTCTTGCAGTCATTAATGGAAAAATGGCTCAGTGGATAGCGTGCTGGATGTGGAGTCAGGAACATTCATCTTCCTGAGCTCAAATTTAGCTTCCAACACTTGCTGTATGACCTTGGTCAAGTCACTTCACCCTGTTTGCCTGAGTTCCTCATCTGTAAAATGAGCTAGAGAAGGAAATGACAAACAATCTCTACCAAGAAAATCCATGGGTGGTATTCTCTTGCTATGGTCTACAAAGTCATGAAGAGTCAGACGTGGGTGAGCAACAGGAACAAGACAGCACTTGATAAATGCTCATTCTCTTCTTTGTTTCCATCACCTCTCAAAGTCTAGTCATTGCCCTTGCTCTCTGGCTCTCGAGACACCATTATTTGTTCTAATGCCTTTATTATTCTTGTTTAACCCATCCTTCTCAGAGTCAGCATCCACCTTCTTTGCTCTCTCCAGGTCAGTGGGGTTAAGTAAAAATAATAAAGACACCGCAGCACATATTTTGATTAGGCATTCTGCGGGGTGGTAGAGGGAGGCCAAATATACAGAGTACATTAGGTAGTTTAAAGAAGGAGATCAAAGATATCAGCTGATAAGTTTGCTCCTTGAATTTGAAAATGGAAATAAATCAGGTACTTGGACATCAAATGGAGAGTGAAGAGACAAAATTTGATACATTAAGGAGTGTGTTTTAAAAGCACCATTAGATATATCACCATATAAAATTAACCCCTTTGCCACCACCAAGATATCACTAATTCATTAGTTAACTAACTCAATAAATTTATTTGTTGAGTACCTACTAGGTGAATAGATACTAGGAGTCAAGTGGGAGGAACATATGATGAAGTATATGACTTTATTACCCCTTCTAGAAGCTTATTATGAAACTAAAGATAGACATGTATATGAAGGTAACCTCACAGGCATTTCAACTATTTTCATCAGTTTCCATGACATGAGATGAAATGACATCTCAAGGAGCCATTAGAGCCAGAGGTATTACAAAGATTTAAATTGGCTGATTGATTCAATGATATTACAATATGAGAGGGTTCAGTTAAAGATAGTATTACAAAAGGACATTGGTTCTGACAATCTTATGTAAGGTATGTCTGCATGTTTTAATAAAGTGACAGATTTAATACTCTAAATTCATATGAAAGAGATTTCATAGTTTGTAGGAGCTGAGGAAGGCTATAAAGGAGCATGGTATTTTGGGAGTGGGTTTGGGGGTGTGGGTAGATCAGTCTGTTTGAAGCAGAGAGTTTCTCTAGAGATTCTTTTCCCCAATGGATCAACAAATCTGATGAAGGTGGGAGCTTCCTCCCATGGGGTAGATCACAGCCCAGTCATGATTTTTCATCCCATGAGGAATGCTCACATTATTCTAGAAGATTTTCCATCATGATGGAGGCCTTTCTCTAGCACATGATTGGTCATCTATAGTTATTCCTCATGCTTGCTGAATGGCCAACCTACCTTCTTTTCTGATTATAAATTTTCTTGCACATGTCTTTTATGACCCTTCTCAAATCCAAAGCCTTCTTATACTGCCATGTATCTCTCAATTGCCTCTTGATTCACATACAATTTTGATTCTCTGAAGATTGTCATATTCCATGACTTAAAAATACGTAGAACCAACAAAAAAATTGGCACTAAATTTTTTTTAAATTCAAGAAGTGGTTTGGGGTTTTTGAATAAGTTGTAAAATTTCCCAATCTCAAGGAATGCTTGAACTGAAGATTCTGAGGAGAAGTAGAAGGAGAAAGTAAAGGACCTGAGGGGAAGGAGAAGGAGAAGAAAAAGAGGTCTTCAAGATGAAGGGTTGAAAGGGATCAAGAAGAAGGTAGTTGGTAAGACGAGGTAAGAAGTGAGTAAGATAAAGGAGTTGAACATAGCTGTTGAGGTTCTAACAGAGGGAGTAACAATGCCACCACTGAGGAACCCTATAGAAAATTTGCCCCAACAATTCTCAAGAGTACTGTTAGGAAGACAGACAAGCACTAAGGATATCATTTTATTCAGTTATAGAGAGCAGGACAAAATTTGCAATGACTTGTGTAGAGGGGGCAATGTTTCTGTTTCTGCCCAGCCAAATGGCTGCTGTCTGTGCTCAAAGTACCGCCTGGTCTTGTTTCCAGAAGTGAGCTTAAAAGGACTTGAGGAACAGGTCCCTTCTCTGTAGATTAGCAGGGTTAACAATGCAATGAAGATGAAATGGAAAAAGGTCTTCCATCTGGAAATGAGAAGAAAACATCTGAGGAAGTAGAGGAGAATCTTGACCCAGATGAGGATATTAATGGGTTAAAAAATATCATGTAGAAAAGGGAAGAGAAAAGACCACTGAGTATTTGGAACTGAGAGACATATGTGAATCTTATCTCAAGGAAGAGGGATCTGAAGAAGCAGCAGCTGCTTTTTTTTTTGAAGGAATGATGATATGGATATACAAATAATGGTAGGGGAGAGATAATCCAGGAAGAAGAATAGATAAGTCATAGTGATTGGTGACATCCTTTTGAAGATTACTGAGATAGCTTATTTGTCAATCCAGTAATAACCATAAGGTAGTCTTTGGTCTTCCTAGAGCAGATATCCGTGATATAGTAGAATATCTCTCAGGACTTGTCAAACCACTGCTCTTTTACGTAGGCCCAAGCCATAGTGCTAGAAGAAATCTAGAATGGTCTATTAATGATTTTGAAGGCTTAAGTAAGAAACTAAAGACCACAAGGACTGAATGAATGTTTTTCTCACTGCTGCCCATTGAATGCAAGGACTTCAGAATAGAGAGGCAAGTTTGGGACGTGAGCAGATATGGAAGGTAAGAAGATAGTGAGAGGTACCAGCCCATCATTCCTGATTTGCTCCAGATGCTAACTTTTTCCGTATAAGGCATTAAGATAATTCGCAAAGTATTCAGACTTTAATTTTCAATTTTTAGAACAATGTTTGGCATTTAGGACCTAAAATAAATGGTTAAGAAACTCTTGGCCAAGTACAAGGTAAACCTTTGCAGAGTTTCTAAAAAAGTTTTTTCCTAATGTACACTTTTATGCCTTATTTGAAAATCTTATCCAAGGGCTTTAAGCTGAAAAGGTAGGCAGAAGGAGAAGGTTGCATATACATATATGTATATACACACACACACATACATACATACATACATATACATGCATATATATGTATATCCACCAAACTAGATACTTATCACAGAGTAGTTACAATGTACAAAGAAGGACAAAATCCAAGGAAAAAGTCAATAATAAAATTGATAGCTTCAGATGTCTACAAATACACAGAGTATGAGGGACAAGGGAGATGTACTAGGGACTTTGTACAGAGGCTATTTTGACCACAGAAAGTTGATTAAGTTAGACCTGGGATTGGCATATGATTAACACACTGGATGATCAAGTAAGGATATAAAGAGATCTTGAGAAGCTAGAATAGTAACAACAGATAACATTTCTATAACGTTGTAAGGTTGGCAAAGTACTTTACAAATACCAATCAACCAACAATTATTAAGTGTGTACTATATGTCAGGCATTTATCCTCATAATAATCCTGGGAAGTAGATGCTATTATTATTCTACTTTTACAGATGAAGAAACTGAGGCAGATAGAAGACCCTTGTCTAGGGTCTACACAGTCAATAAGTGTCTGAGGCAAAATCTAAATTTAGATCTTCTTGATTCCCAATCTAGCACTTTACATACTACATATGCCTGGAATGTTGGGACAAATCTAATGAGATGAAATGGAACAGGAAGAATTATGGCTGGGTAAAAATAATCTATTTTACTGTGAATGAATAAAAAGATGAAAAAGTATTGATTATCTGTCAAGCTCTGTGCTAAGAACTGAGGATAACAATACAAAAGCAAAGACAGTTCCTGCTCCTTACACTGCTTATAGTCTTATAGGAGAGACATTATATGTTGTGGTGGTGTGGCCAAGGAGGCGTACTTTGGTTTGGAAAGTTACAGGGATGGTGAATGGAGACACTGAGGAGTCAATTGACATTCCTTTTTCAGAATCAAAGGTAGAGTTAATTTGATGATGGATGGAAAACTGGAAAGTGGAGGGGAGGTGACACAGAGGAATGGAATTTCTGAAGTATGGCTGGGGTCAAGCTTAGGGTGTAATGGAGAAGGTGGGACAACTATTGATTATGACATCAGGGCCTCAGGTGCTCTGGGAATGAAAAGGTTAATTCCTTGAGGAAAAGTGTTTTTTTGGGAGTGAGTGAGGAGAAGGTAGAAGAGGTATGGTTTTGATAAAAAAAGGTATATCTGAAAAAGATCTGCAGATTTTAGTGAACCAAAAACTCAATGTGAAATTAACCGTGAGAAATGACAGCTAAGAACTTGGTGCATTAAGAAAGACAAGGAACCAGGAAAAAGGGATTAAGAAGGAGATAGCCCTGGTGATGTGTTGGTCAGATCACATCTGCAATTTATGGTTCAGTTCTGGGTATCATGTTTTAGGAAGGATACTGAAAAAATGGAGAGTATCCGGAGGGGAGCAAACAAAATTGCTGTAAATGTTCTGCAAAGCAAAGGTACTGGGGATGAAGATCCTGGGGAGGTTTAGCTTAGAGAAGAGAAAATTCAGGGGGACATGATGTCATGGGAATTGAATTTATTCTGACCAAGGGTATCACTGGCAATAATGCATGAAAATTGCAAAGAAGAAAATTGAGGTCAGAAAAAATTTAACAATGCAAAAATGGAATGGACAGCCTTGGGTCATAGTGGGTTCTCATTTACTGGAGTTCCTCAAGCAGAGCTTCATGTCTACTTTGGAGGTACAACACAGAAAGGAATCTTGGCTATGGTATTACTAAATGTTTTGAATTTCAAGGTTTGTTTTTCCTTCAGTAGGTGACCAATGGATTTTTTCTTTTCACCTTGCCCTCTAGTTTTAATAAATCAGGTAAGTTTTCTTTAATGATGTGTTGAAATATGGGATCCAGTTTCTTTGTTTGCTCATGATTTTCATGAGTCGGATAATTCTTAAATGATTTCCTCTCAACCTATTTATCAGGAGAGTTATTTTGATAGCAGATATTATCCACTACTGTGACCCTAAGAGATCCTGAATGGATGTCAGAAACTGAACTTGTTTCAGGTGCTCTGCAGGGTCCCCTGATATGTGGGCTGCCTGGGTGCTTGCATTCACCTGGAATTGACATTGTTTCCTGCTTAAGAGCTCTGACTTTAGGACTCTTCAAAGGCTCTAAGGTATGCAGACAGTGTCTTGCCCTGATTCCTCGTGAAGGGACTTTCTGGTAGCCCTCTCCATCCATATAACCCTGACAAGACAGGGTCAAGATCCCAGGAATCCTGCTGGCTTCAGGCCCTATTTACTGGAGTTTTCATTGACTTCTGCCTCTCCCACCAAACTCAGACATTTCCCCTCAGAATGTTCATAGGCTTCTGAATATTTTCTTATGGAGTTCTAGACCGGATATTGGAGCTAACTGGTGTCTCATCTTGTTTTTTTCTGGATCATTGTTTCCTCTAGTGCCCTTTTAGATCTTTAATGGTGTATTTCTCAGTGGCAAGAGGTGGTAAAATAGACAGAGGGCCAAATCTGGGATCATGAGGATCTGAGTCTAAATATGACCTCAGACACTTACTAGCTATGTGACCCTGGGCAAGTCACTTAACCCAATTTGCTTCAATTCCTCATCTGTAAAATGAATTGGAATAGGAAATGGCAAATCACCCCAGTGTCTTTGCCAAAAAAAAAAAAAAACCTCAAATGGAATCATAGAAAGTCAGATGCAACTGAAATGACTCCACAGCAAAAATAAAATTTCAGTGGGAGCTGGGCAGGCTAGGATCTTTGTAATTGCCATCTAAACTAGGTTGTTTCCTAGAAAGATACAATTTGGATCAGATCACTTGAGAGGTTTCAGTCAACTCTCAGCTTTCAACATTTTATGAAATACAATCTATTCCCCTGCTTAATTTTGGGCCTAGCTCATTGCTTGTTTGCAGTTTCTCTCCAAAGCATATGTAATAATGAACCCATTCAATAGACCATCGCTCTAACTGTACATCATAGTCTGGACAATTGTTATTCTTTATCCATTTTTGCTTTTCCTTTGTAGATTATTACATTGAACTGTTTTTAGTTGTTTTGGATACCACTGAGAAGAATTTATAGTACTATAGGGCATGACAGAACCAGCACCATGTCATTAGCAGACAGGAGCTACTAGAAGACTTTAATATCTGTAGAAAAACCATTTCCTTTTGGACACTGCACTGGACATCCTCCATGACTTTGGTGAATGTCTGTGGTAAACACATATTCTCCTCATGTTTTAGGTTCAATTGATATTGATACTTTAGACCTCTCTTGTTCCACCTATCAAGAAATAATGTACAGTCATTATAACGCAAGGCAGGCACTTTGCTAAAACACACTTTACTCAACCAAGTTAAGAGCTTCCTTGTAGATTACAAAAACCGTGGGTCAGTGTTGTACTTTTGTGCCTTTTAGCTATTTACATGACTAAAAAAATATGGTCTGTTGTAGAAAATCATTTGTGAAAGCCTATCTCTTTCCTTTCCATATTTTTAAAAGATTTAGTTAGATAAACAGATAGTTAGATAGATAGATATGTAGATCATTCTTCTAAAGATTTTATAGGGATGAAAGATTTGGAGGCATATGAGTCAGTAATTATTGATGTCCTTTCCAATGCCTTTTTTTGTAGTCGTAATATCATGTATGATTTTTTTCCCAGTCTGAAATACTTTGACGAAGAGGATTAATAAGCAGTAAGGTCATAAAGGTAGTTCAAGGTCAAAATGAATATCAATTCTTGAATGCTAGACTTTAATCTGTGGGTAATTTGTAGGGAAACATTACTAGTTTTTGGAGGAAGAGAATATAGTGCTATAAATGGTATTTTAAGAAGATCATGTTGGTGGTGGTGGCACGAACTTGAGTGGGGAGAGCCTGGAGGCAGGGAAATTAGCTCAGAAGCTATTGCAATAATTCAGGCATGAGGTGATGACGGCCAAGTCTAGGGTGGCGACAGTGGGAGAGGAAAGGAAAGGATGGATTCCAGAGACACGATGGACAAAACAACAGGATTTGGTGACTAACTGGATATGGAGAAGGAAAAGTCAAAATGATTCCAAACTTTTCAACTTGAATTTTTGGGAGATGATACTTTTGGCAGAAATAAGAGTCAGAAGACACACACATAAACACACATTCATGCACATTTTGAGCACAAACATCACCCAGTACACAGAACGTCCATCTACTATATCTACGTTGTGAAATATAGATGAAGGAAGTATACTACAGTGTGGGAAAAGCACTGGATTTGGAATCAGAGTACCTGAGTTCAAATCCTTCCTTTGTCACGTACTCCCTCTGTTGGTTTGAGCAAGTAATTTGACTTCTCTGGACCTCAGTCAACTAATCTTTAAAATAACAGAGTGGGAGTAGATGGCTTTTAAGGTCCCTTCTACATCCCTGCTCACTCGTCCAATTTGGTGGCACATGTACAAGCATTTTATTATTTTTATTTTATTTAAACTTGCAAAAATGCTGTGCTTTCTAACATACAGTGGGTAGAATAAAATATTTTTCAATAATGCAGTGTGCTGTAGTGAAAAGGTCACTTGCCTTGAAATCCTAAGACCTGGCTTTTAATTTTGGCTCTTCCATTTGGCAACCTGTGTGACTCTGAAGAAGTCACTTGACCTCCTGAGGCCTCAGTTTCTTTGTATGTAAAATACAGGAGTTGAATTAGATGGTCTCTAAGTCTTTTTCACTCTCTAAATTGTTGGATCCTCAGCATCCTGCTTCTCCCACTGAATAGCTGCCTGTCTCTAGGCAGCTTTGGCCAGAATGCCTTGCTCTCCCTTCCCTAACTAGCCAGCATCAAAGTGAAGATTTATTTTGGAGCCAGGATGGTCAAATGAGCCAATGCGGAAAGGGCCTTAGCCCATCTGTGGAGTGCTGGATTTAGGAGTACACTTATAATGAATGTACATTCAAGGAATGTGCCTCTGGGAAAGCTGGAGATGTTTCTATTCTAGTAGTTCTTTATTTTTTCATGCTCAAGTCCCTTGAGCTGTCAGATTAAATTTCACAGAGCTCCATATGCTCCCATATTCTGTTTTTCCCCTTTCTCCCTGGTGGCCTCCTTTGCAGATTATACCCTCTAGCTCTTCCACCTTATTGCTACCCCTAAAGTAGACTCCACCTCTCATCTCTCTAATTAGGTTTCTGATGGATTCCCTTCTCTTCTTCCAGCTCCAAGGAGAACCATATTTGTAGCTGTGACAAAGTATTTGGTGCCCTAGGAAAGGTTTAAAAATTGAATCCTTCTGGGGTTGCTGTTCAACCTTGCGTCTTCCGCAGTTAACCCAGATGATTTGCCTTATCACAAAATAAAAACCCATGTGCCCTGGAAAGTGGGATGTTTTGACACTGAAAACATCCATTTATAGAAAATAATATTGAAAAGTGCTCTTTGTTGTACACCACTCTCCCTCCCCTCCCACATTTTATGCTCTAGGTAGCCACATACCCAACTTACCACTAGTTCATATTTTTCCATTAGCCACAGTTTACTTCTAGAGATGCCTAACTACCACTGTGGATATTACTGAGTTATTAGCTCCTTATACCTGGTATTCCTGTCTCTGATTCTATACAGACCACCCCCATGCCAAGAATGAACTATTTTTTCTTTTCTATCTCATAGAATTCCTCTGTTCCTTTAAGATACGGCTCAAGCAACACCTTCTACATGAAGACTTTTGTGATTCATTAACATATTTATTTCATATATAAAAATAAACACTACTTTGTATTTATTTTGTAGATACTTATGTAATACTGGTACATGGTGCTGTGGAAGGTACTCAACCCTTTATGCTCTCTTTTCCTTTCTGGAAGGAGTAGAGCTGAATTTCTCCTGGGCATTTTCCATCTCACCTAGACCACATCTACTTACAACCTGTCCCCTTTTCTTTCTCACATTAGAGATTGGAGATTTAATGAGTCATGCCCTATTGCAATAACTAGCTCACCTTTAGCCTAGAAGTGTCATACTAGCCCTCAAATCCCTATGGTCCCCTTTCTATGCTGTTCTTTGGAGTTTATATCAGATGAAAAGTTATAAATATAGTTATAATAACTCAGAGCCCCTTGTTCGGAAAATTCCCAACTTTCAAACAGGGGTTTGGCTTTATGTCCTAATTTAGAATTTTATGTATCTCTAGTTAACCGACCTCTTTATATTTCAGGCATGATAAGGACACAAAATGTTGACATGAAACAAGCAAGTAGAATATATTACATCATCTGTTACTGGACAGGGAAAGAGGATGGTGAGGAAAGAGTGGAAGTCTCCCTCTTTGAAGAGGTGAGGATATTAGAAAGGGGGAAGGAGAAGGGGAAGAAAGCATTTATATAGACCTTACTACATGCCAGGTGCCGTGCTAAGAACTTTGTAGTTATTACCCCATGTGATCCTCATAACGATCCTGAGAGGTAGGTGCTATTATCTCCATTTTATAGTTGAGAAAACTGAGGTGAAGTGACTTACCCAAGGTCACACCGCTAGGAAGCATCTTTGGACATACTTGAACTCAGGTCGTCCTGACTCCAGATCCCGGTGCTCCATCTGTAGTGTCACCTTTGATCTGAGCACTCTCTTTCTAGACGCTTGCCAGGACTGACAGTTCATCTTGACTTGGCATTTCTCTTTCAAAGTTCAGCCTTCCTTCCAATTGTTTTCCTACTTCTACTAGTTCTTTTTAAGTCTTGTGTAGTGTTGGGGACCTTGGTGCTCCAATGCTGCTCATCTCTTACGTTCTCCATCCCTTCCTCTCCCCGTGTTTCTCAAAATAGAGTTTTTTTTTACATTCCCTTATTTTATTTAATCTTAGACTCAAAGGCTAGAACACAAACAGAGAGCAGAGAAAAGAAACAAAAACATATCGTAAACTTAAACATTGGAACTTGACTACAAAGCAAAAAAGAAAAAAGCATGTGATATGCATAGTAGAACATGAGAGGATTCAAAATATATAACAATAAATTTTCATTTCAAGAAAACCTTTATGATAAATAATACATATTGTGTTGAGAACTGTCTGTTTTTTCTTAAAGTAGGGCTTTTGTAACTCTCTTCTTCGTGACTACCAGATATAATAGAAAGAGCAGGGAATTTGGAATATTGAACTAGATATTATGAGACCCAATTTCAAATCGGCTGCTTGCTCTGTGTGTGAAACAATCCCCCTACACCTGGGTTTTCTCATCTGTACAATTAGGGAGGTGGATTAGAGGATATCTGAGGCCCCCCCCAATCTCTAAATCTGGGAATAATTTTAAGAGTTCTATGGAAGCTCGTTTCACTATGGGAAAAAAATGTCTTTGGAAAAATAGCTGCCTTTCCCAGATGTCACAGTACCTGGAATTACTGGATTAGTTCCATTCCTTTGGGTTAAGTACTGTGATCTCCCTGAGGTCATCTCTTAAAATTCAAAGAATCTTTGGAGGGTTAATATTTTGGAGCAAATACCTTACTGTGAATTAGTATATCAGATGCTTTGCTGGGGTATGCGAGGATGAGGAAACACTGAAAGGAGGCAGGGGCCCCAAACACAGCATGATGCAGAGAAGGAGGGGAAGATGGTAAAGGTATGCAACATCAAATGTGATCAACTTAATTGGGCCCGCCCAAAATAAGGCTTATCAATGTATAGAAAGTGCTAAATGTTGACATCAAAAATACATACTTTTATTTCAATCTGTTATTTCCTAGATATATTTATATTCAGGATTTCTTATTATACCCTTAATATAAGCTGGACAAAAGCTTAATTCTGTTAATAGGCTTGGAAGAAACCTTTCTAAGTTGTTCCCAGTTAATTTTAGAAAAGTACTAATTGTAAGGAGGCATTTTTGAGTCACTATGTTTGATGGGACAGGAACTGCTTTTGAAAAGATTGCCAACTGGTACAATTCACATATATGTATTTAAGAAATTCCCAAATAGGCACTTACTTTGACTGAGTTCCCACAGAAAAGAAAAATTCATGAGAATATCTATTGCCAAAATTATTAAGGAAAAATATTTAGGGGATATTAAATAGGAGAAAGCACTTTATAAAAATAAAAAAAAGAGTTCTGGATAGAATGAGGAAAAATATAAAACCCAGAGTGCATTAAATGGGCACAGTTTTCTAAAAGTAAACTGGATAAAATGGATGATGTGACTATTATTTGGGTGTGATCAATTCAATGAACATTTATTCATGCCTGTTATACATAAAACTCCCCCCTTAGCTATGGGTACAAAGATGAAAAATGTAAGTCTTTGTCCTCAAAGAGTGTAGGAGAAGGGTTACAAAAATAACTATAATATATTAGGGTAGGATCAGTCAAACAGAGTGACATGAAAATATGAGGGAGGGATAACTGTATTATTTTGGTCAGCAGTAATTAAGGAAGTCATCATGGGGTATATGGCACCTGAGCTGAGTTTTGGACGAAGAAAAGGATGTCAATAGGCAGGGAGTTGAGGCAAGTTCTTCCCCAAAGTGGAGGATAGTATAAATGCTGCCTGGGGCACTGTAAGTAGTTTGTAAACATTCATTTGATATCTTTGTTATCGGTCCCAAACAGGGGACAAATTAAATAAAAACAAAATAATTTAATTAAACAGAAGATTAAGGAAAATGTTCCCTACCCATACACAAAGGGGTACATTCACCCACAGATTTCTACAAAACTATTATACAGATAACTCTGACAACCCGTATTTCTAGGGTTATATTCCACATAGAACATCTCTGTACTTCTGAAACGGCCAATTTCTGCTTCCCTATAGAGCTCTTAATGCCATCAACTGGATTGCTGTGTCGTCCGTATTGTCATCTGCAACTTTCCTCTCTGAACTGAGATTATCATCTTTTGATTCAAGTCAAGCAACTGGTTCTCCATGTGGAGTATTTCTCTCTGTCTGTCTGTCTGTCTGTCTGTCTGTCTGTCTCTCTTGTCTCTGTCTCTCCATGTCTTTCTCTCTCACACACATACACATATATCTAGCCCATAGCTTTAGGGGAACTTAAATCTTTTGTGAATCAGACCCCAAAGCTGCATCCAGTCAGCACAGTGAAATTCTCTTTGATCTATGTTTTGAACTCTTTTGCTTATTTTTCAGAACTATGTACCCCAGCCCCACTTTATATTTGGGTTGGGACCACCACATTCCTCTCATTTCCCAATAGGTCCCTGGCAGTTAACAACAGGTTGTCCTTGAGATTTATTTAACAAGACTAGTGAAGACAGAATGGAGTTGGTGACCTTTGTCCTGCAGCTGCACTCAAATCTCTGTTTTCCTACGTGTACAGGCCCACAGAGTCAGGAGAAGACAAAGAGATGGGGGAATAATAAGTTATCTAGTTGGATTCAAGGATAGAGTACAGACTGGGGAGTGATATGAAATAATGCTGGAAAGGAAAAGTGGACCCAGGTAATAGAGAGTCCTGGATGTGAGATTGCTTTCATTCTGTCGGTCATGGGGAAACACTGAAGGCTTTTTAATAGCCCCAGGGCTATTATTATGTGATCAGATCTGTGCATCAATCTTACTCCTCCTCTTTCTCTTATTCCCTCCTCTCTCATTCCCTCCCTTTCCCTCCTCTTTTTTCCACTTCTCTCCCATTTCTCGTTTCCTCTCTTCTCCTGTCCTTTAGAGAGATTTTGGGAATATAGCAGGTAGGATTTTCCTTCCTCCCCACTTCCAAATCCCACCTGTTTTTCTTTGTTATAGAGAAAAGCTCACTGGGAGGTTGTGGGGGAACTATAAATGGAAATAATTGGGAAGTAAGACAAAAGCAATCCTACAACTTTTTTAAAAAAAGAAGATAATATTATAGAAAGTGAGAAAAATGTTATAAGCCTAAAAAAGGGTAAATGTTCTCTAATTTGTTCTAATTCTAATCTAAAAAAAATTCAACAGTGCAATTTACAAACCACAGGAAGGCTCTCTTTAATTCTTGGCAAAATTTTACAATTTATATGTAAAAAGTAGGCCCCTGAAAATTCTGATCCTGTCACTAATTTTCCTAGGTATAGTGCAGGTATTTTGGTCTTAAGTACCAATCACATGATAGGCATGATGAATAGGGGTAGGTGGGTGGAGGTGATACAAAGATATGACATGAGAAAAATAATAATCCTGTCTGCTACCGAAATTGTGCTGAGGATGCTTTCAGTGAGCCTCCAGGGAATGAGGTTACATCCTCATACTTTAATTACAAAAATCAAAATGCTTTCATAGCCCACTCTCAAACAACTGCAACCTCTTCTCTTTATGGATCAAGAAATGACCAGTTCAATAGCAAAAAACACCAAACATTTAACTAAGACATAAAATTAATGCAAATATCAAGAGGAAATCAAGTAATAGAGTTATTCTCTACTTTCATACACAAATGACTATAACTCCCTAAAGCATTCTGGATCTACATTTCACTTGAAAAATTCAGAGGTGCCACCACGTTCTCTGCTAGTCACAGATCACATCTGTCCATCTTGTCCACAAGCATAACATGATAGGTTGTTTCAAACAGTATCTTAAAAAACAATATTGTTCTGGCATGACCCATTTTTTTAAATAAAATCATGCTGGCTCTCTGTGAACACTGCTTCCTATTTAGATCTTCATAACCTATTCCTTTATTTAGACAGTGGTTATGATCCAGGAGAAAAGTCCCCAAGACTTCACAGTGCCTGGAATCAGGAGAAACTCATCAGAAGAAATTTGCTGTACTAGATTTCCTAGAAGGCTGTCTATCTGGCCGTAGAATAGGGACATCTCTAGTCGTTGATTACCTGGAGTTCTTTAAGGGTTCTGTGCAAGACACAGGTTTCGGCAAGACCATGTACATGGTAGATCTGGTATATCAAAAATTTCTGGAATTTCAGAATAGATTGGAATCAACTCTAGTCTATTCAAAATAATAGGCAAGTATTTGAGAAAGTGAACTGGAATTCAGTACCTGAACAGTCTAGGAATTTATGCCTTCTGTTCAAAAGATTACAGGGAGTTAGGACGTAGTTGTCAGGGAGAATGGGCAGTCATATGCTTTTAACCCTGAGGTTCTATGTGTCTATTAGAAAAGTAAGGGGAGAACCAGGTGGTCACAGTGACACAGAGACCAAAAGGAAAGCATACCACGAAAGAAAGTGACCAATAGAGTTAGGTGCTACAGGAGAAAGGTAGAGGGTGAGAATGAGAAATTTGTCCATTAAAATGCTTTTGGTGATCTTAGAGGTAGCAATTTTAGTAGAATGCTTGGAATTGAAACTAGATTTGGCAAAGGGTGGTTAAAGAGGGAGTAGATGGTAGAGAAGCAGGAATCAAAAGTTATACATTACTTCAGAAATGGATAATATGTATTATTATATTATATATTATTTAGTTGCATTTATGAATCCCATGGATTTGGAAGAACAGGTACCAACAGATCAGTTTTTGTTATTGCATTCTCAGGGCTTAGCATAATGACATAAAGGGAGGGTTTGATAAATTTTTGATGAATTGCTGAATTTAATTTTTTCCAAGAAAATTTAAGAATGGCAAAAAGATCATATCGAGTAATATTTTCCTCTTAAATCCCTTTCAGAGTTTAGGTAACTTGTAAAAATGTAAAACTGTAGGGGGAAACCATCTGGACTCTGATTTTTGCCTTGCTTTTGTACACTGTTTTTTGGTGCATTATTTATGCACTTTAATCTAGGGCTCTAATATCTACAAGGAGGAAAAACTCCAAACAGCCCTGTAGTAACCTGTTGGTTGTTTTTAGACACCTCAAGTTTATAACTTATTTTCTCTTTTCTCTTGGGAATGTATGGAAAGTAGCTCTGATTTGATGTAAGCACCATTTGTAAGCCAATTGCTAAATAAATGCCTTGTTTTTTTAGCTGTTGATATTTCATTTTAATAAGAACTCTTGACCTTCTTGTAGCCTTTCCCCTTTAAGGCCCCATGTGCCGTTTGGCCTAGGAAGGTCTTGACCTGAGAAACTCAACCTGGCTAGTTTGAGCCAGGGGAGGGAAAAATGTAACACCTAGGAGATTGGAGTAAACAGCAAAACCATTCCAACTTAATCTGGGCTGAAATGCTTGGAATGTGGGAGCCACGGATGATGCCTGTTGTCTGTGTGTCTGACTGAATCCTTTCTTTTCTTTCAGCAAAGCAGAGCCTGGGACGTAGGCCAAATGCCTGCCACTTACCTTAAATTGATCAGCCACTTTGAGATGAAAAACACTGAAAACTGCCACGCCAGGGAAACAAGGCTCCCTTCACATTAAAGGCAAATTGCGACTTGGGGTTTGCTGTGATCTTTTTTCCATTTTATCCAGTTTTTCACAGTGCACACTTTTTTTCTTTCCATTTATACTCCAATGCAGAAGCCAATAGTTACAGCATCTTGGCCAAGCATTCATTAAGGTTTATAAAAACAAAATTTATGGTTATTTAGGAGTTGGCACAAAGGCAGGCTGTTTCTGGAAAAAAGAAGAAGAAATACAGTTTGGAAATATAAGTCTAAACCAGGCCTCCAACAAAGGCCTCTACTATACCATGGTGTGCTGTATTCTCAGCTTTGCTGCTTAGAGGGAAAAGAAATAAGCATTGAGATAAACCATCCATCTATTCTGACCTGATGTAATTCAACAAGCTTGTCTTCGGGGCCAATCATGTGGAAGGTACAATGAGTAGGGGGATGGGTGAAGGTGATATAAAGATATTAAGGTCATTATAAATTACAAAGGCCATTAATTATGACAATAATGTTACGTCTCTAACTGAAATTATACGGAGGATGTTTTCAGCCAGCTAGCAGAAGATACGATGACATCCTCATGTTTTAACTACAAAGTCTTTTATCACCTTGTTAGAACGTTAGCTCCTCAAGGGCAGGAGTAGTTTTGTGCTTTCTTTACATAATCAGCACTTAACCCAGCACCTGGCACAAAGTAAGTGGTAAATAAATGCTTTTCAACTTGACTTGGCTCATCTATCTGGGTGATATTAATATTATAGTAAATAGAAAAAAATAATAGCAGGATAGAAAGTTATCCCAGGATCATTTCTATCAGAAACCTATCACAAAAGGTAAGAAGACCATGATGACCATGATAATCCCATTCCAAGTCCAACCCATTGTCTGTATGGTAAGGGGGTAGTGCAATGCAAAAAGAATGCCAGATGGAGGAATATACAGTAGAGACCCTGCTGGTGGTAGCAGTGTATTGGTGTGGTTCAATCATTTTCCAGTTGTGTCTGACTCTTCATTACCCCATTGAGAATGTTCTTGGAAAAGATACTGGAGTAGTTTGCCATTTCCTTCTCTGGCTCATTTCATAGAGGAGGAAACTGAGGCAAACAGGGTGAAGTGACTTGTCTGGGGTCACATTTGTAACTGCAAGTGTGTGAGGCCAGATCAGAACCCGGGAAGATGAGTGAGTCCTCCTGACTTCAGGTCCAGTACTCTCTATCCACTATGCCAATCCACTGCACCACCGAGCTGCCCTGTGTAGAATTTTAATATTTTAAAATTATACCTTATCTCATTTGATCCTCATAACAATCTTGTGTGATACTATCATATCCCCATTTTACAAATAAGGAAACTGAGGCTAAGTGATTGCCCAGGTTTGAGGTAGGATTTGAACTCCAGGCCTTCTGACTTTAACAGTAGCATACTACCCATTACACCAGCTAGCTATCTCAGAAAACTGATGACCAAAAGGGCACTGATAGGTCAGATGAATTTGAGAGGAGATGGACATACTTAAGAGTGGAAATTGGAGGAAAGTCCTTTTTTAAATTTGATGGCATGAATCTAACTGGGTGAACAACTAAGCCAAAACAGGGTATTTTGAAAAAGCTAGTGGCTGCTATAACCACCTTGAACAAATGCTTTTTCCTACAGTATTTGACAGAAAGTGTGACAACATGCTCATAACAGATTATGAAGCTTGTGCCACTATCATGGTAAGTCCTATAAGAAGAAAAATAATGCTATCAAGTAATTCCTCTAAATTCAGGAGTCAAACAGCCCCATTGCAGAAGTAACATGAGATTTATTAAAGATCTTTGGAAAGGCATTAGGAGATTGTATCATTAACCAGTTGGCATATACAGCAGAAAACATGGGTGCCATATTGCCCAATTAAAGGAAACAAAGAAGAAACATGGAAGCAAATCTAGAAAAAAAACTAAATTTCAGGAAATCTAGATTCTCTTAATCAGAAATTAAAAGGAAAAGTCAAAAGGTTAAGTAGTATGAGGAGTCAATGAAACATGAAGAATGAAATAAACGATTCATTATTTTAAAAAAAAAAACCTTTTTATTACAGAGGCTTGGGAAATTAACAAAAAATGAAAGGTTTGAGGAGAACCTTTGAAGAAGGAAGATGTGGAAAATTTCTGGTGGATTCGATAGTGACAAGAAGTCTAACATAATGAAAATACAAGTTGGATGAAATGAGAACTAGGAAACTTGGGTACCATTAATATAATGAATGACAGGACAATTACGTCAAGGGAGGTGACTGAAACTCTAGCTTCTCTGCAAAAGTGGAAAGTGGCCGGGCTGGAGACAATCCATAATTACTGGTTCAAATGCTCCACAGTCGTGCATGAATTACTAGCAAAGCATTCTATTGGCTTCTTTTCAGCCTGGTTCTACCATTCTCAGCAGAGGACCTTAAGTATCTTCTCCAAACGACTCCTTCAAATATCAGTTGTTGGCCAGTTATGTGATTTTGCACTTTATACAAAATGTTCACAGTTTGGATCACTCAAAGAAAAATCAATGAACTTTTATGGGAAAACATGATTTTGGCTTAAGAGTTTAAAGGGATGAGTCAAAAGTTCCTAGAGAGTAAAGATCTACTCCTTATTGATTTGAATGAACAGATAATTGCAAAACACCATGTTGATATCTCTTTTATTGATTATTACAAAGGCTTTGACTCAGTTCTACATTGATGGCTTAGTCAAAAATAAAATATATACAAACATAGAATACAGACCCAACTATAATGAGAACACTAGAGTATTTGGTATACAGATGGAAAACTGTATTACATTACCAATACAATAGTCAAGAACAATTGACATAAAACATTGCTTTTTCATTTTTTCCAAGGAGACATCAAGTGGGGTAGCAAGTCTTATAGAGAAATGGTCAGTCCTCCCCACCAGCTACTGACCAACTGCTACCTATAGGGAAGGCAATCCAGTCTAGCTGAAGCTGCAAGACACCCTAAGGTAGAGACAGGGGACAGTACTGTGCCAGGCAAGTCAAACTCTCAGACCCCAATGAAAGTAATCCAAGACCCAAGAACCCTGGGAGGGGTAGCACACTGAATCCAATAGCTTTGGGGATAACTGCATCAGATCATTAACTCTGCTTCTACCCTGGACCATGAGGCCAACTTTGAAGATGGGAATTTCTGTAGAGAAAGGGCCTGCTTTTCTCACTCCCATCGTCAATTGCTGACTGACTGCCACCTACCAGATCATGAATCCTGCTTCCATCTCAACTGCCATTATCTCATCTTCTTATGGAGATGTAACCTGGCAACTCTTTCTGTGAGTATTGCAGTCATACATGAACAAGAAGGTTGCTATCATCAAAGTTATTGGCACTATCAAATAGTACAACATTTGAAGCTGATATGGCTTTTTTTGTAGACCATCTGCTTTACAGCGGCACCTTAAGAACTATGAGACTTTTCCATCAAACTTGCAATTAAAATCTTCTATGTGTGTTATCTCCTTCATGAGAATATAAGATCTAAGAGGACAGGGACTGTCTTACTTTTCTGTTCATATCCCCAGTGTGCCTTGCACACAGTAAGCACTTGATAAATATTTTCTCATTTGTTCATTCAAGTCTACTATGGTTATACCAAAAGATTAACTTAATTAAAAAGATTCTTTGAAAAAAAAGGGAAGTTTTCAGAGGAAGAAATTAAAGATATCTATAGTCATATGAAAAAATGCTCTCAATCACTATTGATTAGAGAGATGCAAATGAAAACAACTCTGAGGTACCACATCACACCTATCAGATTGGCAAACATGACAGAACAGGAAGATGATATATACTGGAGAGGATGCAGGAGAATTGAAACACTAATTTATTGTAGGTGGAGCTGTGAGCTGATCCAACCATTCTGGAGAGCAATTTGGAACTGTGCCCAAAGGGCTACAAAAATATGCATATCCTTTGACCCAGCAATATATGCTACTAGGACTGTATCCCCAAGAGATCATAAAAATGGGAAAGGGTCCCACATGTACAAAAATATTTATAGCAGCACTCTTTGTAGTTGCCAAAAACTGGAAATCAAGGGGATACCCATCAGTTGGGGAATGGCTGAATAAATTATGGCATATGAATATAATGGAATACTATTGTGCTATAAGAAATGATGAACAAGAAGACTTCAGGGAGGCCTGGAAAGACTTATATGATCTGATGCTGAGTGAAAGGAGCAGAACCAGGAGAACTCTGTGCACAGCAAGGACCACAGTGTGCAAGAGTTTTTTCTAGTAGACTTGGAACTTCATTGCAATGCAAGGACTTAAAAAAATCCCCAATGGTCTTTTGAGGCAAAATGCCTTCCACATTCTGAGAAAGAAATGGAATTCAATCGCAGAATGTAGCAGATCATTTTCTTTTGTATTATGTTTTGGTTTGTTATATGATTTCTCCCATTCATTTTAATTCTTCTACACAGCATGACTGTCGTGCAAATATATTTAATAGGAATGTATGTGTAGAACCTATATAAAATTGTATGCCATCTTGGGGAAGGAGGGGAGAGGTGGGGGGGAAATCTGAGTTATATGTTGATGATTGTAGAATACCGAAAAGAAATAAAATTAATAATTTAAAAAAAGAAAAAAAAGGAAGATCACTAGATACTCTCAGAGCACATGATAAAAAGTAAAGTAAAAAAACCTACATAAATACTTTTGGGAACAAATGGGCATTATTTTATGAACAACACTAGAGACTGACAACAGGTATATATTATAAGATTTGTTGAAACTTACATAAATGTGGTTTAGCTCAGGATGGTACCTAGGAAGTGGCTAGGATCCAGGAGTGAAATCTAAAGGTTATCCAAGGACAACAGCCACAAGAATTAAACTAACAGTATTTTGACACAGAGACATCAACCAATAAACATGAAAGAGCAGCAAGGATCAAATGGCTAAATCATGTAGATATGTTTGTGGGAATGGGGAGATTTATGATGAGAGGGAAGGACCATTGCTGCCAGAAACTACAAACACATACACATATATGTATGTATATATACATACATACACACACATACATACCCATATGCACTCACATATATACATACACTCATATATATATATATATACACACACACACACATATATATATATATATATATATATACACACACACACACACACACACACACACACACACACACACACACACATATACACATGTATTGGAGGCAATCAGGGTTAAGTGACTTGCCCGGGGTCATACAACTACTAAGTGTCTGAGGCCAGATTTGAATTCCTGACTCCAGGACTGGATCTCTATTTGCACCGCCTGGCTGTCCCTATAAACATATATTCTTTTTTTTAGCTTTTATTTAGAATTTTATTTTTCCCCAGTTGCACATAAAAACAATTTTTCACTTTTTTTTTTGAAACTTTAAGTTCCAAATTGTCTCCCTTCTTCCCTTCCCAGCCCCCTTTCATTGAGAAGGTAAGTAATTTGATATAGGTTATACATGTACAGTCATGCAAAACATATCCATAATAGTCATTAAACATAAATTCTTAAAGCCAGGACTCAGTGACAAATGGAGATTATACAAGAAAATGATAGAATTCATGGAGCACATCACCACAGTTTGTAAAAATTTGCATCTATTGAATATGTAGCAAAACGTGACTGGCTAGAACTGCTCACTTTTGTTCCTGGACTGATGATCAACAAGTCCTCATGCTACAAAATACATGACTCAAAATATCCTAGGGAGCTCAGTGAATAATGGTTTATTGGGATGAAAAATTGGAATGCAAGTATCATCACTGATTGAAATGTCTATAATCCCTCAGATGTACCACTGATTAATTAAAACCCCAGAATAGTGATTTTATTAGATGCCACCATAGCAGATCTTTATAATCTCCAAGTTATATGGTATGTAAAAACTCTCAAAATATAGAGATCTAACAGAAGGAATCAAAATTATATGGCAACAAGATGAGGAACACATCATCCCTATCATCCTTTCTCCTACTGGATTTGTACAGAGGATGCTTTCAGTGTGCTTAAATCCTAACACATTTCTTCAGCCACAAGAATTGGTGTTTTATCTACCCATTTAATACTCTATGCAACATTAAATATAAAAGAATAATACTATTATATCTACTTGTTTCACGACCATTTTTATCTGAACTAGATGAAAAGAACAACGTAACAGAATCATAGGATCACAGATTTAGACTTAAAAAGTGACTTAGAGGTCATGGAGTCCAACTTTTAAATCCAAATTTTACAGATGAGGAGGAAACTCAGATTAGGAATGATTAGGTCACATAGCCAGCAAACGTCTGAGGCAGGAATTGAACTCATATCTTCCTGATTCCAAAGTCCAGTACTCTATCCACAATGTCAAGTTGCCTCTTTCAACAATATCAAATCCTTTCTATAGCACTTGATGGTTTGCAAAGCACTATATAAATGTATCTTTTGATCCTCACAGCAACTCCATAAAGTAGGTAGCATTATTTTCCTCATTTTCAGATGAGGAAACTGAGTCAACTTTGGAAAATGAATGACTTGTCTAGGACTTCATAGTTAGTACGTATTTGAGGAGGGGATCAGACTCATATTTCTCCTGAGTTCCAATTCAATATTCTTCTGACTTATGCAGGCTGCTTCAGACTCTTGAAAAGTTTACAATAGAATATGGGGAGGGGGGTGAATAACTATGATACAAAAGAAAATATGTGTACAAAGGAGGTGTAGGCAATATGGTATAAGAAATCTAATTCACCTGCAAGCCATGGTACTACCTTCTTGATGTCATGGTCCTCTTTGAGAATGACGGACAAGTAACAAAGCCATGAGTAAAGAAAAAGGATGCCATATTAGGGAGGAAACTGAGGCCAGAGAGGAGTCAACTGACCGGATGAAAGGAAGGAATTATGGGACTCAATGTTATGATAATAAAGCACAGGTATAGAAAAAGTGGAAAGATAGGAGAATGTGGCCAGACTTGGAAGTTTTGTTCAGACTCTGAGAAGAGGTACAGTTTCCAGTGATGGGAAGGTCTAGACTGTAGACTTCAGAGTCTGACCACCTTGGCAAATGAGAGGAGTAGGACAGAAATGTGAGTCACAACTGTGAAATAGAAGACATTTGCAGGCTCACCAACATTGACTGAAGCCTCCCAGGCTGATGGTAGCAGGGGTGGGGATGTTTTGGAATATTGTGAGCCAGCAGTTGAAGTGATGGAGGAAGATGGGAGAAGATCCAGGAGGCTGGCAGATGACAGCGACAGACAAGGATCTGGAGTTGGTAGCAAAGTTTCTTTCCATTTCATAGCTAAACGGATTGTAGAAACAATTAGATGTTTCCCAGGCTATCCTGGACTTTTTTCTTCTTACATATGCTACTGTCTTGAAGGCACAGAACTCTCTGGGCATTTCTAAACAGAAGAATTCTGAACCAGTTAACATTTCATCAGCTTGGCTAAATGGATTTATTTCCTTAGTATGCTATGGATCAGGGTAACTGCTTTACTCTACTGTTTCCATACCTCTTGGAAGACTGAATAAAACAGTGCTATTAAACAGTAGACCTTACATAATGGCAAAGCCTGTGTTCCCAAAAATTCAGGGTGTGGGCAAAACACTCCCTTGATCTTTGAATTCTGGGAAGAATGTGGAATCTTGGCACAAGTTGGAGGTATGGCTTCTCCCCCAGGAAAGATTAGTGATTCTTATACATTCTCTGTTTTCCCAGGTAATCTTGATGAAAAAAGAATTTTTAATGTGCTCCTGAATATGTTACCTTTGAAATATTGTGGTGGTTACAAGGTTGGGAATCACATTCCCTATCAGGGTGGCATAGTAGAAAGGGTTCTAAACTTAGTTGCAGAAGAACTGGAATTCAAATTCAGCTTTAGGCATGTATCAGCTGTGTGACCATGGGCAAATCACTTCATCAAGAAGTTAATCTCTCTCTACCTCAGTTTCCTCATCTGCACAACAGAGGGGATGGACTCTTAGATCTCTCGCAGTTCTAAATCTATGATCCTATAGATTTTCAGAGCCTCAGTTACCTCATCTGAAAAATGGGGATAAAAATCAATCAACAAGCATTTATTAAATGCATGTTATATTTCAGGCATTGTGTTAGGTACTGGTATGCAAAGACACATTATGCACCCCATGGAGATGCTATGAGGGAAGTACTTTGCAAAGTTTAAAGTACCATAGAAAAGGGAATAACAGTTACTGTTTCCAAGGATGATTAGAGATGCACAGGAATGATAACAAAAACAACAATTCTAACAATAATTGCAATAGTTGAGAGGGCAGAGCCAAGATGGTGGAGTAACAGCAAGGACTTGCAAACGTTCTCCCCCCAAGCCCAGCCAAATGCCTATAAAAAATGACTTTAAACAAATGCTGGAGCTGCAGAACCCACAGAATGATGGAGTGAAGCAAATCCCTAGCCCAAGACTACCTGGAAGATTGAAGGGAAGTATCTATCATGCTGCTCCAGGAGCAGAACACAGTCCAGCGTGGGCCACTCTGGCACAGATGGGACCTTATCAGGCCTGGGTAGGGGGACTGAATCTCCGGCACCTGTGGTGGTTTCCAGACTTTATGACCCCAAAACACTAAGGACAAATTGGAAGGTCAGTGGAAAAACATTGTCAGATCTGTGTGAGAGAGTAGAGTGGTCCAGCCCCAGCCCCAGGGTGGTGGAGGGGGTGGAGGAGCCCGCAGCAGCCACTGCAACAGCAGGGGCAGGGGCAACAGCTGTTTCTAGAGCTCTAGGTCCACAAAGTATGGGGGGATCAAGCAACTGACAGTATACCGCCCCTCACTGGAAGCAGAGAATTACCTTGATAAAGAGCTCAAAAGTCAAATAAATGACTGGAGAAATGAGCAAAAACTGGAAAAAGAATATGACTATAGAATCATACTTTGGTAACAAGGAAGACCAAAATATACAAATAGAAGAAGACAATGAAATCAAAGTTCCTCCATCCAAAGTCACCAAGAAAAATATGAATTGGTCTCAGGTCATGGAAGAGCTCAAAAGGATTCTGAATATAAGTAAGAGAAGTAGAGCAAAAATTGGGAAGAGAAATGAGAGTGATACAAGATAATCATGAAAATCGAGTAAACTCCTTGCTAAAGGGGACCCAAAAAGTGCTGAAGAAAATAGCACCTTATAAAATAGACTAATCCATATGGTAAAAGAGATTCAAAAAGTCAATGAGGAGAAGAATGCCTTAAAAAGCAGAATTGGCCAGATGGAAAAGGAGGTCTGAAAGCTCACTGAAGAAAATAATTCCTTAAACATTATAATAGAGAAGATGGAAGCCAATGACTTTATGAAAAATCAAGAAATCATAAAACAAAACCAAAGGAATGAAAACTAGCAGGCAATATGACCTAGAAAGTAGATCCAGGAAAGACAATTTAAAAATTATTGAACGATCTGAAAGCCATGATAAAAAAAAAGAGCTTAGACGTTATCTTCCAAGAAATTATCAAGGAAAACTGCCCTGATATTCTAGAACCAGAGAGTAAAATAGAAATGGAAAGAATCCACCAATCACCTCCTGAAAGAGATCCCAAAAGGAAAACTCCTAGGAATATTGTAGTCAAATTCCAGAGCTCCCAGGTCAGAAAATACTGCAAGCAGCCAGAAAGAAACAATTCAAATATTGTGGAAATACAATCAGAATAGCACAAGATCTAGCAGCTTCTACATTAAGGGATTGCAAGGCTTGGAATATGATATTCCAGAGGTCAAAGGAGTTAGAATTCAAACCAAGAATCACCTATCCAGCAAAACAGAATATAACACTTCAAGGGGAAAAATGGTCATTCAAGTATTCTTGACGAAAAGATCAGAGCTAAATAGAAAATTTGAATTTCAAACACAAGAATCTAGAGAAGCATGAAAAGGGTATTTACAATGGGGTGTAGAAATATATCTAGCCCTACAAGAAAATAGAGGGGAAGGGAATGAGAGAAGGGAAGGGTGTGATAGAAAGAAGGGCAGATTGGGGGGAAGGGGTAATCAGAACTCATTATCTCTTGGGGTGGGTGGAGAGGAGAGATGGGGAGAAAATTTGAAACTCAAAATCTTGTGGAAGTGAATGTTGCAAACTAAAAACAAATTAATTTTTAAAAGTAATTGCAATAATTATTTAACTTTTTAAAATGCTTATTTATTTTTAATTTTCAACATTCACTTTTATTAGATTTTGAGTTCTAAAATTTTTCCTCCTCCTTCCCCTCTTCCCTCCCCAAGAAGACATGCAATCCGATTATAAAATTCTTTAAGGTTCACAAAGCACTTTGCATTTTATCCTCACATCCACCCTGGGAGATAGGTACTAGTATTATCTCTATTTTACAAATGAGAAAACTGAATCTAAGAGAAGTTCTGGGACTTGCCAAGTGCTAGACCTGCAATCAGGAAGACTTGAGTTCAGATCTGACCTCAGACATTAGGTATGTGACCCTGGGCAAATCAGTTTCCTTATCTATAAAACAGAAATGATGATAGCACCTCTATCTCCCAAGTTTGTTGTGAGGAACAAATGAGATAATATTTGTAAACCACTTAGTGTGGTCCTGGCACATAGCACTATATAAATATTAGTTATTATTTTAAAAAATATTCCTGTGTTAGATTACTAAATTCAGGCATTCAAAACCAGGTCTTCTTGACTCCAGGTTGCTGATCTACCCACTACACCATGATGTCTCTCTAGTAAAGGATGAGTGTCTACCCACTCTTTTCTTTTACAATGTTAGCATTTCACCATATAAACTGTTTCAAAAGGATCACTAGCTTCTGCTGTACAAATTAACTTGCTTTAGGATTCAGACCAACTGTTTAATGGTGCTGTTGCTTATTTCATTGGCAGAGTGGATAAAATAATACCGACTAGTTAAAAAGGGAACAAATGGCAGAGTTTATGACCTTTGCAACGGAAATAATTAGCGGAATGGAAAAATTTGAATCTATGATGGCAAGTCCCTTCAAAGAAGCAAAACAATGGCTAATTGAGAATTATCAGTGTGCTGAAGTGACAACCTGGAAAGAGAAGCAACAAACAGTAAAAGACAACGTCATTTCCAGCATGCAATTTGCTGATTTCCACTGTGATACCATTATAACTACCAAGAGACCTCAACATACATATTGATTCTCCTCAAACACTTGCACCATCTGGTTCCTCCACCTACTCACTTCCCCTGACCCTTCTCCACTTCACTTTGGTCACATCCAAAGATGGCTATATCTTTAATTTTGCCATCACTCAAAAATGTACCAGCTCCATGTTCGTGAGTTCTGAAATCCCCTTAGCTGACCATCATCAATTGGTTTTTCACTCTTGCCTTCCCTTACCAAACCCTCCTCTTAGTCCTCTCCGTAACCTCTGATCCCTTGACCCCCTCAATTCTCTTCCAGGATATCACCCCGGCACTAGCCACTTTTTCTTCTTTTCCCATTTTCATATTTTGGTGAATTAATTAAACTCTATGCTGTCTTCTGCTCTTGAATCCCTAACCTCCTTCACCAATTACACCCTGCCAAGTCTCAGCCTCAGATCTCTGACCATCCCTCCTACACATATGCTGCTGAACAAAGGGGAAGAAAATCACATGACTGTTCTGACTGGATCCACTACAAATTTATACAACCTCACTGCTACTAGGCAACCTTTCTGTACCTGCCTCATCACCTCACTATTCCACTTTCCATAGTAGCTCTTCTAAACCTTCTCATCTCTCCTCAGATCTCCTGTGGTTCCTCCTCCTCTGCCCCACTCCACTCTCTTAGCTGAGAACCTCATATTTTATGGGGAAAACTTGAGGTCATTCACCATGAGCTCCCTGCTTCCCTCTTCCTCATCTCCTGTCACTCAGCTGCCTTCTGCCACTCTCTCCTCCTTCACCTCTGTCTCACAGGAAGTGGTTTTACTCCTTATCAGGAATAATATCATTATTTATTCAACTGATGCCATACCACTCCATCTCCTGACAGACTGTTGTGTCATCTCCACTTTTTCACTTCTATCTCTCCTTGTCTACTGGCTCTTTTTCTATTGCCTACACGTATGCCCTTGTCTCCTCCATCCTCAAAAATACCTCCCTTGATCCTTCCATCCCTGCTAATCTTTTTCTCTTTCTCTTCTGCCTGTGTAGCCAAACTTCTTGAAAAGGCCAGCTACAATAAATGCCTACACATTCTCTCCTTTCATACTCTTTTTTAACTCCTTACAATCTAGCTTCCAACTTTATCACTCCATCAAAAGTTCTCTCTGCAAGGCTATCAATGATCTCTTAGTTGCCAAATTCAAAGGCCTTTTCTCCAACCTCAATCTCCTTGACTTCTCTGCAGCCTTGACACAGTTGATCAACTTTTTCTCCTTAATACTTTCTTCTCTCCATGTTTACAGGACACACCTCTATCTGACTGCCCCTTCTTTGTCTCCTTTGCTGGGTCTTCATCCAGCTCACACCTAGAACTTCAGGTATCCCTCAGGGTTCTGTCTTTGGCCCCTTCCTCTTCTCTCTCCAATACTCCACTTGGTGATCTCATCAGCTCTCATGGATTTAATTGTATGTCTATGCTGATGATTCTCCAGGCTCACATTTCTAACTGCCTTTTAGACATGTCCAGCAGACATCTTAAATTAAATCCAAAATGGAATTCATTCTCTTTCCCCTAACACCACCCCCACCTCCTTCCTTCCCTATTAATAAGGAAAACAACACCATTTCCCCAGTCCCTCAGGCTTGCAACCTGGAAATCATCCTGGACTCCACACTTTCACATTGTCCATACCCTATCTCTTGTCAAGGTCTGTTGATTTTTCCTTTGCAGCATCTCTTGAATATGCCCCCTTCTGTCCTCTGACACTGTCACTCCCCTGGTGCAGGCCCTGATCACCTCACACTGGGTTATTGCAGTAGCTGCTGCTGGGTCTGCCTGCCTCAAGCTTCTCCCTCTTCCAATCCTCCATTCAGCCACTAAAGTGATTTTCCTAAAGTACAGGTTGGATCACATCCCTCCACTCCTCCTACCTCAGTGAACTCCAAGGGCTTCCCATTGCCTCTAGGAGCAAATATAAAATGCTGGGAATTTAAAACTCTTCATAACTTACCCCCTCCCCCTTTACAGTTTTCTTATACCTTGCTATTGAGTCATTTCAGTTGTGTCTGACACTTCATGATCACATTTGGGATTTTCTTGGCAAAGATACTGGGAATGGTTTGCCATGTCTTTCTCCAGCTTATTTGACAGATGAGGAACCTAAGGTAAATTGGGTTAAGTGACTTGCTCAGGGTCACACAGCTAGTCAGTGTCTGATGCTGAATTTGAACTCAAGTCTTGACTCCAGGTCTAGCTCTCTATCTACTGCACCACCTATCTGTCCTTCTTATGCCTTGTTCCCCACCACATACTCTTCAGTTCAGTAACACTTGGATGTTCCATGATTAAGACACTCCATCTTTCAGCTTTCAGCAATTTCTCTGGCTATCCCCCATTCTTGGAATTCTCTCCCTCCTCCTCTCTGCATATTGGCTTCCCCAGCCTCTTTCAAGTCCCAACTAAAATCTCATCTTCTACTGGATGTTTGTTTGCTTATTGTCTTCCTCATTATTTGTGAACTCCTTGGAAATATCTTTTATGTCTTTTTTTACTCAGTGCTTGGTACAAAGGAGGTACTTAACAAATGTTTGCCAACTGATGGATGGTATATTAATGTAATTGAATATTACTGCCCCATAACAAATGATGAATATGAAGAACATAGAGAAAGAAATCTGTGAAGTCATATATGAATGGAAATAGACTATGAAAGCAAGCATAACGACTGCAGCAATATAAATGGAGAGATCAAAGAAACTGCATCCTATGTAATTAGAATGACCAAGGTGAATCTCAGAGGAGAGACGTGAAAATAAACTTCCCCTTTTCTGAACAGAGGTGAGGGGATATGGGTGTGAACCACTGCATATACTGCCAGACACTCTGTTGATATGTTGACAAGTTTTGCTGAGCTAATTTTTCTTCTCTCTTTTGTGTTTAATTTTTTATGAGCAAAAATCTATTTTTCTCTCCTTTCCACTTTCTCCCCCACCACTGGAAAAGAAAAAGAAAAGAAAAGAAAACCCTTGCAATACATATGCAATGTCAAGCTACACAAATTCCCCCATTGGCCATATTTTAAAAATGTGTCTTATTCTATCCTGTATCCATCAAGTCTCTGTCAGGATGTTAGGGAGCATCTTTATTCATTGATGGGAGGTCATTGCATTGACTAGACATCTTAAGTCTTTCAAAATTGTTTGTCTTTACAATGTTGCCATCTTATATAAATCGTTCTCCTGGTTTCTCTCACTTCATGCTCCATGGGTTCTTATGTGTCTTCCTAGGATTCAGTGAAACTTGCCATAGAGGTTTGGGGGCAGGGTAGATACAGTGGAAAGGATACAACTTCTGACATCTCTTACAACAAAATAGTGTTACATTCACATGCGATAATTTGTTCAGTCATTCCTCAATTAATGCCACCTCCTTAGTTTCCAGTTCTTTCCCACTACAAAAAAAGCACCTTCAGACATTCTTGTATAGATAGGTCCTTTTTCCTTTTTCTTTGAGCTCTTTGAGTTATATTTTTATTCATTGTTAGAAGGGATGGTTCTGTGGGTGGGGTGGAAATATTTAGAAATGAATCAAAAATTAAAATATATGTATATTTTATATAAATATATATAAACTAAGATACAGATACAGAGAATAAAATTAATCAGTCTTTGACCTTAAGGAGCTTACATTAAATTGGATAGAGAGGGAGAAAAGTATAGAGAGAGAAGAGGACCCAGGACAGAGCCTTAGTGTACCCTAACAATTTTTTTAACCTTCTTAAAATATATTTTATTTTCAATTCATGGAACAAAACAAGCATTTCCTCACATAGTAGATTAAAAAAGGTGATTGCACATGAAACTGAAAATCTGCCAAGTACAACTTGCTATTCCCTTCAAATGTACAACAAATTTGTCATATAAATTTCTTTTTTTCTTTTTTCTTCCCCTCCCCTCCCTCCACACCCCTTCCCCCAGAGATGGCTATAATTAGATACAAATGTATATATACAAGTAAAATTATTCTACACATATTTCTATTTATCAGTTCTTTCTCTGGATGTAGATAGTGTCTTTATGTATCCTTTTGTTTGCAATAATACGTAAAATGCGAGCATGCCATTGACTGAACAATGAGATAGAGTAAATATTACCATATTTAGTGATGGCAATCTTCATCGGCTTTACCTTTATGAGTGTGAGGTCTCTGTTTAAGAGGATACAAGAACTCATTTGACATGTCTCAGTCCATAGACTTTGTAACACTCAGGTCACTATAAGCATACATTTCTTGAAAACCTCATTAATCTGGGAAAGTGCAATATCCCTCTCCCAGGTAAGATAATCCTGGTGCTTCTATCACTATAATACACCATTTTAAACCTTTTTATAAGTAAGAACCCTTTCTCTTTTCTGCTAAAAAAATTTCTAAGACATTGGATCATGAATCTTGGGAGACAGAAACCCTGAGGAACATACTTTATCTTAGGGATGGTATCCATATAGTGGATGAACTTGTCCCTTCTTCCAAACATCCTAGAGAAAGTAGGAATGAAATTCAAGGACTTTATCAAACTAAAAAGGTGACCCTTAGCAATTAAAAGGGTTTTCTCTTCCCTAAAAATACTTTCTTTTAATATTCCCTGAAGATGGCAATTTAAAAAACAAAAATAAATAGTTAAGAATAATGAAAAGAAAGTCTTCTAAAATAATCAAATGCAGATCTATAGCTACTGAAATGGAAGGATTAGTTCACAAATTAAAAACTGTAATGAGGGTGAGGTCTGTGTACGGGGGTGAGCTATTTTCTATCTCTGGGTCTGACTCAAAGTCTTACTTGCTTGTAAGCACTTGCCAGTACTTGTAGTCTGGTGGCCCAGCCTTTATAAAGTCAAGGTCACCTTCATATCACGATGAAGCTCTGGAGGCTTTTAGTGGAGATACTACACAAAGAATAGAAAAAATACTATATTGTCTATCAACTTGCCATAGAGGTTGATGTGGGGGGGAGGGGGGCGCAGGGTGGATACAGTGGAAAGGATACAGCTTTTGACATCCAAAGAGCTGAGTTCAAACTACACCATGAACACTCACTAAATATGTGATCTTAGTTGAGTCCCTTATCCTCCTTAAGCCTCAATTTTTTCACTTTTTAAAATGAGATGGTTGAACTGGATGGTGTCTGTGGTCCCTACCAGGTTGAGATCCACCAGGTTGAGGATTATTCCTCCTCCATGTTTGTCTTCCTCTCATTAATTAAATTAAAATACTCCTCTAAATTTAATTAAAATTAATTAAATTAAAATACTCCCCTAATAAAATGAAATAACTTCTATTATATGCAGTATTATTATATCAATCACTTAGACTCAGTGAGTAAGTACCTCCCTGAACCTTAGCTTCTTCATCTATAGAGTGACTATAATAATGCCCACCTTATGGGTGGTAAACAAATCAAATAATTTGTGTAAAGTGCTTGGAAATATTGGAAGTGCTGTATCGTTGTCACTCAGTCATTTCAGTCACGTTTGACTCTTTTTACACCATTTGGGCTTCTTTTTTGGCAAAGATACTAGAGTGGTTTACCATTTCTTTCTCCAGATCATTCTACAAATGAGGAAACTGAGGCAAAAAGGGATAAGTAACTTGCCCAGGATCACCCAGTTCGTTTCTGAGAACAGATTTGAACTCAAGAAGTTGAGTGTTCCTGACTCCAGGCCTGCCACTCTATCCACCGTACCACTTTTGCTATATAGATATCAGTTACTATGAATATTCTCTGCTATTCCAATTGACACCTTATTTTTCTAAAAGATTTCAGTCTTCTCAACTCCAGCTCCCTTTTCCTCTATCTCTTTCCAGTTTCTTAATTTATTAGTAAGTCCAATTTATTAATATTGTTAATTTTATAATAACAATATACTAATGAATCTACCAATAAATATTTACTCAGTATCTGACCTGTGTCCCATAGCATCTAGAGCCATTAAGAATTAGGGGACTTAACCGAGATGTCTGTATAAGAAGATTAAGGAAGAGTCAGCCTCCTCAAATCCCCACCAAAAAAATACCAAACAACAGAGACATGAAAAAGAAGAAAATGACTTTTAAAAACCACATATGAAAATAAAAATCGACCCAATTTTAAAATGAGTAAAGTGAAGAATAGGGCTGATACAAATCCTTTGAAAATATTTCTATAGAGCAATGGAATCTGTCCAAAGTAATGGAAGTGATGCAAACAGAAAAACTGATACCATATAGTTATGTGATACAGGTAAGCATCGTGGTTCAGGGGAGAGAGTCCTTACTCGAGAGTCAGAGGAATAAGGCTAAAGTCTCATCCCTGATACTTACCACCTTGTATCATTGGGCCCCTGCCTCAATTATGTGGACCTGCTTTCTCATTTGTAAGACGAGGGTGGTTAAATTAGATGTCCTTCAAGGTTCCTTCTGACTCTATATCTATGATCCTATATCCCAAGATGTCCTTAGATGGATAAAGGACATGTTCAAGTATATTAAGTGAGACTTCACTCTATTAAAAAATCTTACAATCAGATAAAAAGGGGCTTGAAAGTAAGTTTAAAAAAGACATAAAATGATCTACAATGAAATAATGTTAATTGAAAAAGAAGATATGATGAAGAAAATGATCAATGGCAACTCTTAAAAAATCCATAAGAGCAACTAAGAAGTCTTCTAGCAGACTTATTATAGTAAAAATGAAATTGTACAATGTAATACATATTCAAAAGATACAAGACCACTCCAAATCATAGGAAAATGTGTAAATTCAAGTAGCAGACGGGATAGATCATGAAGTGGCAGTCTCAAGATTATGGAGTTTTCAGAAAATTTTAAGAAAAAAAGCCCAATATTATATTCCAGGAGGTTATAAAACGAAATAGCTCTGAATCAACATAAACAGCAACAGAAATAAAAATATCAACTGTATATAGGATTCTGGGGAAAAAAGAACTCAGGAAGTGATGGGACCAGTTGCCGTGATCTGTATGACTGTAAACTTTAAAATTCTATCATAATTAATAGTTTGATACATTTCTGTTGTCTAGTAACTGTGAAGTTAGTTTTATAAATTTCCAAATAGCTCTTTGTTAAATTGGAAATTAGATCCGGATTCAAATTTTGATTCCACTTCTAACTACCAATGTGATCTTAGGTCACTCCAGTACTGTGGGCCTCAGTTTCCCTGTCTGTAAAATGATATCTCAGACCTCTGCTCTAAACCTTATGATCTCTTGTCCATGGATATCATGTGACTAAAGACTTGAGATAATACCCAAGGTATTTATTGAATGAACTCATTCTGGTTGTATGATGTTTATTATTGATTTAGTTCTTTAAATGTACATGGTACTTGACAAATATGTAGAAAGACAAGTTCCTTGCCCTGAGGAGTTTCAGTTCCAAAGCAAAAAAACACCACAAATGGGATAGGATCTTGACTTGGAGGCTGCTTGCAGAGGGAGGAGGGAGAGGCTGGGCAGGGTAGAATGGAAGCTCACATGGCTTGGGAATGTGGAGAGAAAGGAGTGGTTTGGTTTGCTTTTGTTTTCATTTCAGGAAACCTCCGAAAGTCAAAATGGAAGTCATTCTGTGTGGTCTACAGGGAGAAACTTGTCTAAGAGTAGGGAAGGTGGAGGGCGGGTAAGGGAGGCTGACAGCAAAGATTGGAAGGGGTATTGCATTCGATTCAATCCATTTTACATGACCTTGGCAAGAAGACACTCAACAATTGGGATCATTAGTGCGTTGAATTTCTTTATGGAGAAGGACAAGAATTCTTGAGAGACATCATGGAATAGTGGATAGTAGGCCAGCCTGGGTTCCAAAGCTGCCCTGGCACATATTAGATATGAGATCTTGGGTAAGTCCTTTGACTTTTCAGCCTTAGGGAACTCTCTTAGAGTACAAACGGTACAACCATTGCTGATTTGATTTGGACAAGGGAATTTTCTCCCTAGGAGTCCCAATGAAATCTTAGGTCAGGACGTCTCCTTCCCCTTCCCTCCCCTTCTTCGCACCAATTAATCTAACTTAATAGAAGCAAGACAACTTGACATAATGGAATAAGCATTAACCTTGAACTCAACAGATTATTCAAATGTCAAAATCAGGTGCTGGCTGTGACTCTGCTTCTACCACATGTGATCTGTCTAGTGGTATCTTCCAAGATTTTTGCCCTGAGGCAAAGTTCCAGTCACCTTATCCTAGTTATAGCCTTTTGTGTGTATAGTATGTATCTATATATACATTTATATGTGATTAATTCTTAAAAAATTAATTTGGCAGATTTAATTAATGCATAATTAGACATTAGATTGATTTCATATTACCCTTTCTCATTTATTTATTCCAGCTAAATTGATCTACTTTCTCTTCTCTCTGTATAGAACATTCTTATCAATGTACAAGCTGTCCCCAGTGCCTGGAATGCACATCCTCTTCACCTCTGCCTTTGGCAATCCCAAATTCCTTTAAGGCTCAGCTCAAGTATCATTTCTTACATAAGGCCTTTCTTTATCTCACAATAATTTTAGCTGCCCCACTCTCCCCTTGGAATTACTTTGTATTAATTTATTTCATTCATTCGTGTGTGTGTATTTGTCTATGCACATGTCTGACAGGATTTTTTTAGCTTTTATCATTTTGTCACCATTGCTTAGAATGATTTCTGGCATATAATTAAGCATTTAATCTATGCTTGCTGAAATTGAATTAGTAAAAGAATTTTGTATTCAAGTCAGATCCATTTTTATTTTTTAAAAGAATATTTCTTGTATTAAAAACTAATGTTAATGATGGATATTCAAACTAGGCATGATCCATAATTCAGAAGCACCATTGATAAGAATCTAATTCTTAAAAAGTTAATATGCTGCCATGACATTTTTCTTAATTGTTCTTTGGTTAACATGCTTAAAGCAACAGCATCCAATATTCATGCAAGTCATCATTTTTTTTCCTTCAAGTTTGCTTTAAATGCGATTCTTGAAACTGAGGGGGAAGGGTTTCTAGGGTCAAGGACTGCCCCTCTCCCACTTACTGGAATCCTCCATTGCTCCCTCAAATAGGAAATTCAACACCATTTTAAAAATCTGTAGGGACAATTAGGAGGGTTTTAGACTCTACAGAGACTGAAAATAAGCAGGTGTGACAAAGAGGACTCTCTTTGTGTAGTTATGTGTTGTGAAGTCTGTTGTTGTGTGTGCCTTGAAGGTAGAATAGACATCTCTTGCCTCTTTCCTCCCTGCCTTCTCCAAGGGAGATTTCATTCCTGTCATGAGGGGAAGCAGGAATTTAGGATTGGAGACCACCACTCTGTCCTCCTCCTCAGAAGAGGGGGGGTACCAGACTAAAATTATATTTATAAACTCCCTTACATGTTATTAATCATGGAGATATGATTGGTTGTCATCTAACTTCTGAATACTTTGTCATTTTGGGAAGGAAGAATGATCCCAAGCTCTATATCCAAGGCTTGACCCCTTCCCTCACTGAATATTAGTTCCACACAGAACACAGGAGAATAAAAAATAAGTCAATTTATCTAAATCAATAGCAAACCAGAAAATCAGAGAAGGTGTACATAGGAGGATATATACCAGACAATACAGACTGAAGGAATTCTCCCACTGACAGTGAGATAAATCAGCTCAACCAAGAGAGAATGACCTTGATCTCCCTCAAAGGGAGGCTCCCCCACAGTCTTTAGCAAGCTAGGAACAAGGACATGATGGAGACAGCCATATTCTCTCATGTCTGCTCAGGATCTTTTCCTTGCAATTGGCTGTTTGGTCTTTTCTCTCAAAGCTAGCACCCAAAGGAACTTTACCCTTAAAGTTTAACCAGTTCCAAAGGGTATGGTCCTAAGGAGTCCCAAAGAGGGACTCTAAAGGGTCTCTTGGGGAATCCCTGAATGGACTGTCAAAGGCTGAAGATCTCTTGTCTCTCATCAACTCCTCTCCACTGGTCATGTAAGGCAGGGTCTTCCTCTTCACCAATAAGGACAGAGTCCCATACCAATGGGCTTTGGGACAGGACTTTTACAGGTGAATAAGTAAACTGGCACCCTAAGAAAAACTTAATATGAGAATTTGACTGTCAGTAATATCCTTACTTATTGTCATAATGAATCCCACAAAATCCTCCTGTTCACCATAATATCACCTTCCAGTAGTAAATGCCTATAGTAGTGCTATATATGTGTGACCTATATATATATATATATATATATATGTGGTTCATATGTGACCTGTTCATTCAAATTCTACTGTTTGCTTTCCTTTCCATTTCCACAAATTGAACCCAAAAGGAGACTCTTCTTACATGGTATAGTAGAAAGAGCCCTGGGTTTCTACTCAGAAGACCTATCTGCAGGTCTAAGCTCTGCCATTTTACCACTTGTGGGCTTTGAGCAACTCTATTTACCCATTTTGCCCTCAGTTTGCTCATATTTAAAATAAAGAGATAGAAAACACTTCAAGCTAAAAAGTAATCCACAGGTTGTATAGTCTACCCCATCTTTTTTTTAACAAATGAGGAAACTGAGGTCCAGAGCAGTGTAGTACCTTGCCTAAAGTCACCTAGATTGCAAATGGCAGATGCAGAATTTGAACCCAAGTTGTTGGAGGTTTTTTTGTTTTTCTTTTTTTTTTTTTTTACGCAGACCCAAAGCTCTTCCCACCACATAGCTTGGCAGAGGGGAGCCACTGGTTCCTATGGCCACTCCTTTCATGTTTAGATAGCTCTAATTGTTAGGAGGGTTTTCCTGACATCAAGCCTAAGTTTTTTTCTTTATAATTTCATTTTATTGCAGCTGATTCTGTTCTCTTGGGACAAAAAGAATTAGTCCTTCCTCCATGAGAGAGCCCTTCAAATATTTAAAAATAGATACATGGCCTCTGAGGCACCTCTTTTTCTAAGTTAATCAAGGTCAGTGCCTTCAGCTGATTCTCATTTGACACAAACTTGAAATCAGGACAGGGAAGGGGCAAAGGGTGTGGCAACAAAATCCAGAGAATTTGAGTCAGGAGAGATATGAAAAGATGCTGACCTACGCCCCTCTTCAAAATGGAGATCCCAAGAGGAGCTCACCAGTTGGAGGAGAGGGCCACAGGAATATGTCTCTGCCAGGATAAGAAGACCATAGATGAAGTGGTGAGAAGGCAGCTGAGACATTGTGACAATGTCTGAAAAGTCAGAAACAAGGACAAAAGATGAGGGAAGGCAGCTGGCTGGTGTGGTTCCTTCCTCAAAATGGAAGAACTTGCCAGTGGGAGGTAGGGGCCAAAGGGGTGGAATACTAATAGCAAGGGCCCAAACTAGTGTAGATGCTTTTTGAGGGGAGAGGAAAGAATAGATGTAAAAGGAGTTAGAATCATACCCCATAATTTGTTCACTCCTTCCACAATTGATGGGCATCTCCTTTGGTTTCCAGTTCTTTGCCACTACAAAAAGAGCTGCTGTAATCATACATCCATATATGTATGTGTGCATGTCCTCTTTCTCTTTCTTTGATCATACATTTTCTTAACATACCTTGCTATTCGTCCCCCCCCAACCCCAACCATGATGTTCCCCTTAAATAAATGACACCCTTCCAGAGACCGATTCCTCTTGTTCCACCAAGCTTCAGTGATACCCATGAGGTCAAATTTTCTTTCTGCTGTACCAATTTCTAGGTCTACATTCATGTTACCTTTGCTTTGTATGTTTGTGTATGCCCACTGAGGCCAAAGGCTGCTTCATTAGACTTCTGACTCCTGGAATCCCAGGACCCCTTTTTCCTACATTTTTGAGGCAACTCTAGTTAGCCAGTTCTTTCTCTCTCCTCCTTCTTTTTCAGTTTAAATCCCTTATGATTAGATCTACAAGGCTCCAGGCAAACACATTCTTCCCAACCCATGTTTGCAGTATCTATCCCTGGCCAAGAGCATGTCATTCCTATATTTTAGGCTGCGGTCCAGAAGTACAAATACCATTCTCAGACATCATCTTAACCTGTTCGCTTCCCAGGTTTGCCCTTTTTTTTTCTGAAACCCTTGCTTTCATTTGGCATCAGTGATGAAAACACCACCTGTACCCCTGAGGTCTTCATTTTTTGGCCTGAGATGGCATACATTTTTTTGCAGCACTTTCCAGGTTCCTTCTGGCAGTATCATTTGTGCCCAAATGAATCAGCAAAAGTGGGTGGTAGTCAATCAGGCTCAAAAAGTCTTGTAGCAAGGTACCTCTGTTGATACCTGGGTGACCTTGGGCAAATTATTTAACCTCTCTGGGCCTCAGTTTCCTCATCTGAAAAATGAGGGAGTTGACCTCTAAAGTCTCGTCCAGTTGGAGATCTACAGTCTTCAGTCCCATTTTGGATTCTTGACCTAGGAAGACAGCCAAGCTTCTTACTGTTATGATCAGGTTGACAACAGCAAATAGTCAGGGATGTGCTGAAACCAGCTCTAACAAGCTTTCAAGAGCCAGTTGTTAAATTGTTAGAGGGAGCATTTCATTTACACTTTAGAAATTGGCTACAAATAAGGGTTTGATTTGTTTTGTTAATTGTCTAGACTTAAGAAAGTGCTAATAATGTAAATTAAATTTTAAAGTGTGTGTGCATACATTTTTTTTTCCTCTTTGGAGAACCAGGTTATTAAATATTTATCGGCACATTCCTGTATGTCTCTATAAACATTGCTTGAGCTCAGAAGGAATTCAATGGAAGGCTCAGGGAATGAAGTCATCCTTAGATGGGAGGCCTGATGGTTCTGGGCTTATAATGATGATGATGATGATGATATTAACTGGTGGCAGTTAGGTGGTGCAGTGAATAGAGCACTGGGCTTGAAGTTAGGAAGATCTGAGTTCAAATCCAGCTTCAGATACTTACTAGCTGTGTGATCCTGGGCAAGTCACTTAACCCCTATTTGCTTCAGTTTATCATCTATGAAACAGGGACACATTGGAGAAGGAAATAGCAAACCATGCCAGTATCTTTGCCAAGAAAATCCCAAGGACATCTTCTGGTTGGCTGAGATACTAGCAGGGCTAATGACTCAGTAGAGGCTGAGCTGGGGCTGGGTGTACATGCAAAAGGTTGGTGCTGTTCGTCCTAATTTTCTTCACTGTCAGCTTTTGAATGACAAGGACCGTGAGGAAGTTGGAAGTGTTGGAAGGCCCATCCTGGGACCCTATGTCCGGGATTGCACATTGCTTTGTTTCTGTGGTGTCTTGTCTTTATTTCTTCTGTATTTACTTCTTTGGAGGCAGAATAGGTCAGACTGCAAACTTCTTTGCTTCCTTAGGTCAGAAGAGCCACAGAGGGCCAGCAACCGGAGACAGGAGTGGAGGAATATATCATTTAGCCACAAGATGAATCTAAGCAAGCAGCTGAGAGACTGGCTTGACTCAGGCCAACTGTGGGGGGGTTAATTGGAAACTCAGACACCACATCCTATAAGAAACTCGCTCAGCTGGGCAAGATCGACTCATCCATTAGCTATGCTACACCCAGAAGGGAACTTAGAAGAGACTCTGAGAAAGAAAGAAAGACCCCACTAACATTTATATGACACTGTGTGACAGGCACCAAGCCAAGCACTTTACAATTAATATTTCATTTGATACCCACAATCACCTTGTGAGGCAGGTACTCTTATTACCCCCGTTTTCTAGAAGAGGAACTGAGGCAGAGGTTAAGTGACTAGCCCAGGGTCATACAGTTAGTCTAATTTGAGCTTGTTTTTCCTGATTCCAGACTTGGGTTTTATCCACTGCCCTACCTAAAATACTCTTAGAGCTAAGGGTAGCCCTTGGCTAGATCTGCTCCCTACAAGAGAACTTCAAGTTTGGAACTCCCCTTGGAACTTATATATGTGTGTATGTATATATGTATACACATGCATATATGTATACATATGTGTGTATGTGTGTAGTGTGTGTATATGTATATATGTATATATATATGAAGAAGAGTGGGCTCCCCAGGAATGGAGGAAGTGAGGTTTCCACCCACCATTTTAAGCTTCAGCTCACTCTCTCCAGTGAGAGTATACGCTTTGTTTGGGGGGAATGTTTTATATTTCTGTCCTTGCTATACTTTGTCAGCAAATATCCCTTTAAAAACGCTGTTATCAATTGGTTAATTTATTTTGGGGGTGCAGCTACAAGGGAGCTCCTGAGTAGTAGCAGTGGAGAGTTCCAGCCCCTCAGTTTACCTGGAAGTAACCGTCAGCTGCCCTCTGGGGATCCAGTTTGGCAAGACAAGGAGTTGGGAGGAGTCCAGAGGAGCATTTCACATATATCCAACACCTTCCCCCGACTCAAGTATGTGACAGTGTATCAAACACTATCCAAAGTGCTGGGGATACAAGTGCAAAAGCAAATATGGTCCCTGCTCTCAGGGACCTTACATTTTAATGTGGGAAGAAATAGAAAATTACAAAGAGAAAAGTGGTGTTGTGGTTTTGAAAGTTACAGATGTGGTAAGTGTAGCCAGAGGGGAGATTGCCACAACCATTCCAATAGCAATGGTGGCCCTTATTTGATGATAAAGGCAAAGAGGACCAGAGGGTGTACTGCACCTGGTGTCAGGTGAGAAGAGGGGGGGTGAGTCAAGTGAAACTTGACTGTCCTGGGTCATGTGAATTATTCCCCAATCAAGACAGCAGAGCCCTAGGCATGAAAAGGTTAAGTTCTCCGGGCCATGGTATCTCCGGTCAGTTGCAGGCAGGCATGAAAATGGCCAAGGATTGAAATGAAGCATGGCTGGAGCCTGCTTAGATGAAGTTGGCCATGTAAGGCAAGAGAAGAAGAATGAGATAATAAACTATAAATATACAATAAAACTGACTGGAGACATTCACTTTCTAAAAACTCCTTTTTAAGTTAAATAATCAAGCCCCTAGTTTATCACTTCCATAAATTTAGATTTTTATATCTCATTGTTGCTTGATAACTTCAAGTTTTAAAAGAGTAGTGTACTCAGACTTTGAGTATACTCTGTGTATATACATGTGTGCATGTATATATGTGATATAGTTGCATATAATTTCTTATGTAAATATAGATAATATAGAGACATACATACATAGATGTATCTATATCTATAGTAAATACATCTACGTATATGCACAATGCCACGTGCATATATCTATATTGTAAACATGCAGACATGCACATACAGATATATGCGTTTATACATTAGACAATAAAAGATAATAAATGATTAATATATCTATATGTCCCTTTACTCTCCCAGTTCACATCATCTGCTCTAGGTAAAACAGTATCGCCCATATCCTTTTTTTTTTAATATGTCATGGGTTTTTCCCATTTCCATGTGTTATTTATATTTTCATCCTCTTTTCAGTACTTTTTCATTCATTTTCTATCCATTTGTCAAGACCCCTTCTTATCAAACAAAGTCTTCCCTAATAATTCCAACCAATATTAATTTTCCTTCTACTAGTCTTCCCATTCCATGAAAGGGGCCATAGAAAGATCCATCCATTCTTTAATGCTGATCTCAACTCCTTTCTATCAATAGTAACTGTTGCTGTTTCCCTCTCAGTTTGATTTTGTTATTTTTTCCTTTGGCTCATTAAAGGGGTCAGCCCCTCATGACTTCTTCAACAGTCCTGTTCAATGAATGGGCATTACCTCACCCTAAGTGAGTACCTAAATAGGCCTTGGCCTAAAAGGCCCAAGGTCTCCCAGTGCATCCTGGGTCATCTCCAGTCATCCTGATGAATATCTGGTCACTGGATCCAGATGATGCTGGAGCAGAGGTGAGGTTGGTGACCTGCACAGCCCTCCCTCATGTAAAACGAAGTCAAGAGCAAATCATGTCGTCATTTCTCTGATGGCATGGTCTTCTTCGACAATGAAGGACAAACATACAACAACAATTCCTTACTCCTTTATGAAGTCTTCCCTATTCCGCATCGATCCCAGTCATCTTTTCTTTTTCTCGATTCACAGCACTTTTTGTGTGCATCGTTCATTGGAGACGATATAGAATCTCTTATATTTTTATTATCTGCATGTCTATATAGGGTCTCCCTAATTCAGTCAGTCAACAAGCATTTATTAAATGCTTCCTATGTGCCAGGCACTGTGCTAAAAACCAGGAACATAAATACGAGAAACTGTAATTCATAATTGCATTGTAACTTCATATTTATACTTTTTTTTATCTCTAACCTTGCGAAGCACATCATCTTTCACACAATAGGGATTCTTGATAAATATTTGTTAATTGATTAATACAGGACTAAGAAATTTAGTTTTGAGCAATGGAATACATCTAAGAGTTTGAGTATAGTTCTGCTATAAATTAGGAAAGCTGAAAACTAGGAATTGTAAATCAGGAAAGATGTAACAGGAAAAAGGAGAAAAAGGGAAAGGTTAAATCTTTCTGGGAAAGACATAGGTCTGATTGTCTTTCTACTCCTTCCAAACCTTTGATGAAGCCCTGTGACTGTAGGATAAACTCTAGCCTGACTTCAACATGTTTTTCTTTTAATTTGCTTTTTTTTTAATGCAGTAAGTAGATGGTGCAGTGGATGGAGTATTGAACCCAGAGTCAGGAAAACCTGAGTTCAAATCTAGCTTCAGATATTTGCTGTGAGACCATGGGCCTACCTTTTACTATCTTTCTGCCTCAGTTTCCTCATCTGTTAAATGGGGATAATGACAGCACTTACATCCCGGGGCTGTTATGAGGACCTAATGAGACAATGATTGTAAGGGCACTTTATAAACTTTAAAACACTATATAAAGCAATAGTTTCGCACTTTACATCATTCCCTTTCATGAATTCTATTCTAGTCAAATAGGGACAGTATCTACATCTGTAACTAAACATGCTATCTCCCACTGCTGTGCATTCCTGACTGTCCCCAATGCCCAGAATGCACTTCTTGCTAGGCATCTGCACCTGTAAGAATCCTCCTCTTCTTAAGGCTCCTTTCTTGTGCCAAGGATACCACAAATCTTCTTTGCCAGGGTAAAGGGGAGATGATATATGTGCAAATGCTCTGGAACTATAATGTGTCATATAAATGTAGACTTTCTCACTGGGGTTCAGATACAAATATTTCAAGGACATTAGGCTATCTGTTGTTTTATATTTAATTTATATCAGATATACTCATGTGATATATTGATCTATGTTCTGCATACAGTTGTGTATGTAGATAATTGCTTTCCTCATCTTTTGTAGAGTCACAGAAAACAACTTCAGGAAGAGAGCAAGCCTTTATTAAGCACCTACTGTGTGCTAGATAGTATGCTTAACAAATATCTCATTTGATCAGGGACACTCAATTACAGATAAGATGACAGGATGACACATACCTTGTCTTGTTACCATTTGGCTTTAATTTCTTCTCTTTGGACTCCTCATTTTGAAAGCTTATCATTGCACTTACACTGGAGATTATGAACATTCAATCTGGCAGCATTTTTTAAAACATTTCTCTTACACTTTTCTGAATCAATGTTATGTCTGGCTGGTTACAGGCAGGGATAAAGTGGAGCCAGCTCAAGCTGACTTTGGAGAGCTAATTGTCAAGTTTTCAGTGTGAGCATTTACACCTCTGAAAGAGTTGAATGCTAACAAGTCAGGACTTGACTTATTTTTTTTTTTTTTGATTGTCTGGACTTAAAGTGATGTAGAAGATACTAATAATGCAGATCAAACTTAAAAGCTTGCCATGTGTATGATTTTCTTTTTCAGAGAGTCCGTTATCTATTTACCAGTACACCCTCGATTATAGGTAACAGTTCTGTCTTTAACAATGCTCTGGTTCCAGAGCAGTATATTTGATATGTTCTAATGAAAATTAGGGGCTTATATTTCTAGTACCAAGGATTTGTCATTTGTTAGTTTATAAAAGACAGCAAGCTTCTGTTGTCAAATTCTAGCCTTGGTTTGTGTCTTACGAGGTATTCTTACTAGCTATTACTGGTAGATGCTGATTTTTTGTAGCCTTCATTTATACATTGTGTAGTTTGCACCATTTGGTTGTAAAATCTGTGTCAATCAATCAGTTTGGGGTCCATAAGGAAAACCTTTCCGTAATTCCTGGGGAATGGCAATCACTGGATCCTAGCACAAATTCCTCCATGTCCATAAACAAATCTGCTTTGGGGCCATTTGTTGGATGCCCTTTTGTGGTGAAATTGTTGGTTGATTTTATACGGATGTCCTCCTGGTTCACCTGATGATTCCACTCGGCATGGGATCTTCCCTATGTTGGAGGCTTTAACCAGGGAAAAAACACTTTTGATTAGTTTGGACAAACCTAAGGGTCTGTAGCTGTTGTCAGCTTAATTATTGTTTTGTAAGACAAGATCTGTTTGTTTAGAGAGTATTTCTGTGGGTTTTTTTTCTCTCTCCATTTATCATGTGATCTTAGATCTTTTCTCATCCTTTTCCCTTATTTTTAACAAGAAATTATCTTTTTGACTTGAGGCAATGAGTATTATAAGATTTTCTCTGGACACCTTCTAGACCATTTCAAGATTTTTGTCCCAGCAGTGCTGAAATTTAGTAGGCCTTGATAGCATTTGTAATCTTTCAACAGTATGCAAACAATAGAGCTTAGTTAGCTAGAGTGGTTAAATAAAATAAGTAGCTACCAGATGGAGTATTTCCTTCCCTGAAGGCCCTTAGCTCAGATAAGCACCTTTCAGGCCTGGCCCTCCCTTTTACTCTACCCTCACAACTATATCCTCCCAAGCAGCTTTAAAGTATTCCATGCTGTCCCAGTTGCCACCCCTTCCCCCAGCTACTAAATTGTCATATCCTAAGTTTTCTGGGGCTTACCTGAATACAAAACTGGCTAATTCTGGCTCTATTGAACTATCTTTCCCTCTGTAGCTATTGGGCTCCCCTCCATCATTTTCTTATCTACTTACTATAACTTGAGATTTTCTTGGTTTATGATTTACATAATTATTGTTAGACACAGTTGATCTTTAAGAACCCCTGTGATTCAGAGGCTTAAAAAAGATGGAACTAGGTATGACAAAAGCCTCCCCCCACCCCCCGGCCCCGCACATTCTCTTCTCCTTGCTCACTTAGGTGCATCTGTGAATATTAAGTCAAGAAAACATATGCTGGACAGTCCAGTTATTAATCTTCTCCTGTTCTATGTATTCTGTACAGGCCTGGGAAATTATTTTTAATGCAAGATGCCAGAGTGGCGTGGTGAAGAATCCATAGTAACCACCTAACAGTAACAGCAGAGGCTGCCAAAGTAAGATTCTGTAAAGCAGTTATAGAGTACAGTTACAAAACCAGGGCCAGTGCTGTGGGCATCAGGGAGTGGCATCGAAGTGGGTGTGATTCACGCACAATTTCACAAGATCTCTTTTGAAATACCGTGGGGGTAAGTGGTCTTGTAGCACAGCGAAAGGAAGGAAGACAGGAAAGAAAGAAAGGAAGGAAGGAAGAAAAAAGAAAGAGAATGAAGGAAGGAAGAAAGAAAAGAGGGAGGAAAGAAATGAAGGAAAGAAGACAGAAATGAAAGAAGGAAAGAAAGAAAGAAAAGAGAAAGGGAAGGAAGGAAAAAATTAAGGGGAAAAGAAAGAGAAGAAGGAAGAAAAGGAAAGAGAAAGGAAATGAATGGTAGAAGGAAATGTGGAAGGAAAGAAGGAAGGAAAGAAGAAAAATATAGATGGAAGGAAAGATGAAAGGAAAAGAAAGAGGGGAAAAAGAAAGAGATCAGTTTCCTATGAACTTATTTTCAACAGTGGAATTTCTCCATGATAATTGAATTAACTTTGGGAAAAGCAAAGAAAAGATAGCTGCAGAAATGAATGTTTCAGACACCAAGTACCCTTATTCTTTTTTTTCCAGAATTTTTTTTTGCTTTATTACTTTTCTACTACTGGTACCTAGGTGGTACCGTGGACAGAGCCCTGGCCGAAGGTCAGAAAGACCTGAGTTTAAAACCAAACACAGATAGTCCCTGAATGGTCCTGAACAAGTCACTTAACATCCAACTGTCCCAATTTCCTCATTAAAATATTGATGATAAAAGCCCCGATCCCCCAAGATTATTGCAAGGATAAAATGATATATAAGGTTTTAGAATTCTGTGTAAACCTTCAATAGAAATGCTGGCTATTATTAGTATTGCTACCATAGACTAACTTAATATGCTGCAAAACCTCATTGCCTCCAGACTTTTCTTTTAGCTTCTTTGTCCAGTTCATACCAGAAAAAAGAAATTATCTTTCTTAGGCATCAGGTGATGTGATCTCTCCTCCTTTCAGAAACCCCAGTAGGAGCAATCTGAGACTTTCAGATAGGGACTGCTGCAGCATGCTGAGCTGGGAGAGGTACCTGATCCACACAATACCTAAGGAAGATGATTGTCATTAGTTATTAGAACTAGGATAAATACTTTCAGAATGAAATATTTATGGAAAATCTGGAGAATTTGGTTGAGTTGGAAATAAAGACCATTTGTTCTTTTGGGTTTTGTGAGGTTTCCTTGCTAGCATGGGTGACAGTAGGGCAGGTCAACTTGTGCTTTGCCTCAGGGCATCCACATTTAGAGGATGGTGCACAGCCATATGAGGCATAGTTGAAGTAAGTGGAGATGTTCAGGCTAGAGGAGACTTAAGAGGAATTTTGACAGCTACTTCCAGGTATTCGAAGAACTGCCAAGTGAGAGAAGCATTAGACTTAATCTTCCTGACCCCAAGAGGCAGACTTGGGAGAGATGGGTAAAAGTTAAATAGAAGCAGATTTTGGATTGATATAAGGAAACATTCCTAATAATTAAAACTGTTTGAAAATCAGCTAGCCTACTATTAAGGCTCCCTTTCATATACTTTATGTTCCAATACAATAGGACTACTTGTGTCCCCTCAAATCTTATATTCCTTTTCCCACTTCCATGTCTTGGCATAGGTTTTCCAACATTGTTAGAATGCATACCTTCCTTACCTCTGCCCTTATAATTTTTAGGTTTCATTAAGGCTTCACTCAGGTACCACTTTCCATGTAAAGGCTTTTCTAATGCCTCCAATTATTAGGGGTCATTCCCTCATGTAATTATTTTGTATTTACTTATCTGTGTGTGGTGCTGTAGCCTTCAGCAAAATATAAGTTTAATGAAGCCAGGAAGTATTTTTTTCATTTTTTATCTTTGTATCTTCAGGGCCTTGCAAATAGAGGGCTCTCAAAGGGGTTTATTTAATTAAATGGTTTGGTGCTTAGGAGGTTGTAGGTTCCCATCACTAGAACCCTTTAAGTGGAGACTATTCCACAGGGATATTGTAGATGAGAGCTCTGTTCAGATATGAGTAGGAAGAGAATGGCCTCTGAGGTCCCTTTGTACTCTGAGATTCTGAGATATTTCCTCTAATGTGGATAGGTTAGGAAAAGCAATAGATTCAGAGTCAAGACTTGGTTGCATTCTAGTCCTTGTCACTTAGTCACTCCGGGCTTCTGCTTCCTCATCTGTAAAATGACAGCTTTGGGCCAGAAGATCACCAGCATCTCTTCTAGCTCATTCTGTTGATCCTATGACTCTATCCCAAGGAGAACTTATTGGAGTTTTGAAATGGTGGAAAGTATTAGCAGTAGCTATAGTTCATTTAAGAATCATCAGGACCATGGATAGAGTTAGTTGTCAATCAACCCAACATTCTTGTCCATGCTGCTATGATACCCTTCCAGGTCCTTTCTTATCCAGAATTAATAGTTCATTCAGTATATTACTTGGTCCCCACCAATTAGATCATATCCCTTCCTTTACTAGACCTCCATTTTTTCCTCTTAGATCTGTTCAGGCAACAGTACATTAGTAAGCAGTTTAATTGGATTAAATTAAAGAAACAAAGTGCAAGCAATAGATGTGTGTCTCAGAAGTGGAAACCATCTTAAATTTTCCCACACTACCACAGGGTGGAACCCCATGGTACAGAAACTTCAACCATTACTCTACCCCTTCTTCATGATATTGGCTCATTGGGTTGAGTGGACAGGGACTAGCTCACTATGGAAACTGCTGTTGACATCACCAGGATCTGGTTGATCTTCATTTAACACTGTAGGGGCCATTTGCAGCCATTTTGAGGCTCTGGGGAAAGAGATCATTACCGTGAGGGTAACCTCCTTCTGCCCATCGTTCTTCTTCTCTCCCCTTTTCTTATTCTGCCTCTCACAATCTTTCTAACTTTGAAAGTCCATTTCCAGTGCTGTTTATTATCTTGAATGTATCCCTAAGAAATGATTTTTAGAACTTATATATCCTCATCCCCAGAGCTTCCAGGGAAAGGTAGTTTATGGAGAAAGCATACAAGTCCTTAGACGCATGCCTGTGATAGAAGGATGCTGTCAGAAATTGCTCTTCCTTGAGTTCTTATCTCCAGAAATAAGTGAGAGATCCTTGGATACAAGGCAAGTGAATGGTTCCATTCAGAGTCACTTGGTCACACTCTTTGTTACCAGCTTCTCTTTAAGATGACTTCATATTAAAATGAAGAAAAGTGGCGTAAAGTAGTTCAACTTTTTCACTTTTTAACCAAGCATCATTTGTAGAAATTAAAGGAAGATATTCCCAAATAGAATTTTTTCCTCCATATATTTTTCTCAGCCAGATCCCTCATTCCAAGAAAATTTCTCATAGAAATGTTTTCAAATCCCTTATGCAACTTCACACTTTACTTTGTATTAAATTTATTTATTTTAATTTGTGTTAAATTTATCCTGCCCAATTCTAGAATCTTTCGCCATCCCAGGTGTAGTGTGCACGTAGATTAAGTAATTACCATTAGGTAGTTATAACTCAAACCCTCAGCCAAGATATTCTCTGTCAATAAACCAGGCAGGAACCAGAAACCAAATAGTCAGGCATTTAACTGAGACAGAATAGCAAAGTAAGTAACAATGGAAACCAAACAGTAGGTTCATTTTCAGTTTGCAACCCTAGTCTCAGCCCCTATAATCTCCCATAGACTAGTATACTTTTGAGGAGGGATCACTTGCCAGAAAACTCATCCATTTGGGTAAAGAAAAGGGTTCTAATGTATGAAGAACTCCTCTTCTGGCTCTCTCTCTCTCTCAAGAGCTGGCTGTATCTTGCTTGCTTCTTGGCTCTGTGTCTTCCAGCTTCCTTGGCATGCTACCTGGAACTTCCTTAGCCACTGTTACCCCCAGTCACCAGTCATTGGTTTTCTGCTGAGCTGCTGCTGCCATCTGCTGGAAGTTCTTCTGCTGCCAGAGTTTCTTCCTCTTCCTTGGAGGATTATTGATTGTTCTGTGAAATTGTCCAGGGTCAACAATCCCCAGGGGCTAATCAATACATTTTTAGCTGTTTTGTTAGAAGAGTTTCAACACTCTCACATAACACATGAAAGGCCATCTATATAGCTGCCAAGATATTTTTATGTTTGCTGTGTCCTCAAAACGCCTAGTGGGAACAAGATGAACAAATTCCTTTCACCATTTTCTCATCCTCAAGAAAACGTTGCCTGCCCTGTATGGGATCCACACTCTCAGATAAGTCCTCCTGAAGCTGGGGCTAAACCCATACATAACTTTTCCTTCGCTCTTCAACTCCTGTCAGATCTCTGGCAGCTAGCACCCAGGCCATGCAAATTACTTTGAAGACTTGATAAGCCTCAAGAAAGAGCTGTGAAACACAGGAGAGGGAGGTAGAACCGGTGATCTTTGCCCTCCTTTCCTACCATAATGGGGAAAAGGTTCTTCCTGCCCCTTACATACATATGTATATGTGTGCACATACACATACACACAGAGTTTTTATTTTTTATTTTATTTTTTGGTACTTGATACAATTAGTACAATGTCATCCTATTACAAGGCTTTCTGCTTAACAGTCCTTACCAACAACTGGCACTCAGTTCTAGCTATATAGGATGATGCATTATACTTCTATATAATCCTACTCCACTTTAATCAGCAAAGCAAATCTCAGCAATGAATGACTCTAGTGGGACCAGTTGGCTGAATTTGGGAGAGGACTTTCTCTTATACATGGGGTAGGATCCCTTAGGAAATGACTTTGGTATAAACAGTACAGAAACTCCTTGATTCAAAGCCAGACCCCTTTTTTGGAAAAGGGTACAATTTCCATTGCTTTTCAGTTCTGGCTAAACTTGGAATGCAAAACATACAATTTTGCCTTTAACTCTCAAGAAGTCAGATCTGAGGAGGCTAGGGTTCTGGTGTGTGTGACTTCATCTAACCAGATGCAGGAGACAGGGCTTTAAAATGTGGGTCTTCTGAGATTACTTCCTCCTACTCTACCCCCAACCACTATGAGCTCTGTTGGGTGAGCTTTCACAATATCTTGCCCTTCACCTCACTCCCCAGGCATCAGTTCCAAAACTACATTTTTCAACTCCCCTTTAGTTATCTTCCCCCATTAGAATGTAAGCTCTGTGATGGCAGGTATTAACTTGGTTACTTGTGTTTGCATTCTTGATGTTTATCTCACAGTAAATGTTTAATAATTGCTCAATCTATTTATCCCCCATGAACAAAGGGGCAGAAGTTTCTTGTCTCCTCTACTCTAGCCATCCATCTAATGTATGTATCTATGTTTCTATGTATGTATGTATGTATCTATCTATCTATCTTTCTCCTTTGAAAGAGAGTCTTTAAGACTGTATCTTGCTTTACTAAATCTACCGCTTTTTGGTAATCAACAAGGTCCATAATCAACCCTTGAAGAGGTGTACTATATAAAATCAGGAAAATCTGCCTATTCCCTTTTCATATTTAAATCAAGGATATTTTTGATTTTTTAAACATCAGTATTGTGCTGATAATGTATGGTTTCGAATTCTGTAATACTATACTCTCCAAAGAATCAGAATTCTTGCTCACCAAAAGGGCAATGGAGCGACATATGGTGGACATTGGTAGGGAGGAGCATATTTTCAACAATGTAACACATGCAAAAGTGGTGTCAAGGATATCATCTAGAAAATGGGTTGGTCATGTAGCAACATCAAAGGAAGCTATAAAATGTAAAATGACTTAGTCCCAGAGGAAGTTCTCCATTTCATTTTCCACCACTCTCTCTGCAGGAGTTGTGAGAGAATATGACCAACAATTACACAGGATGTGAAGGAGCAGATGGTTTCAGTCTACACTGTGAGAGGAAGGGTCTACCTCAGTAAGATCATATATCCACTGAAGTGTTGGAATAATATGTAGATACCTTATTCTCCCCTACTAAATGGTAAGCTCCATGAGTTCCGTCTCTCCAATATTTATCTTCACAAATATTCATTAAGTGCCTAGTATGTACAGAGCCCTGTGCTAAGCATAGAGAAGATATGAAGACAAATAGGTTCCTCTTGGAGCTTATAATCTGATATTTTCCCCCACCCATCTAGCTGCACTCATTTTGGATTTCTTTAACTTCACTGTTCAATTGTGTCAGGTGCCTTGCTTTCTTCCAGGCTTTTCTTTGTGTGTTGTCTTCCTTCATTAGAGTATAAGCTCCTGGGGAGAAGAGACTATCTTTCATGTTTGTGTCCCCAGTGCTTAGCATGGTGTCTAGTACACAGTAGGTGCTTACTAAGTGTTACTGACTATGGACTATGAATAATATTCATACCCAAGACAATGTGATAGGACTATGGGGAATAGGAAGTCTTCCTGTTCATCATTTCTTATAGCACAATAGTATTCCATTAAATTCATATACCACAGCTTGTTCAGCCATTCCTCAATTGATGGACATCCCTTTGATTTCCAATTTTTGGCCACCACAAAGAGAGCTGCTATATTTTTGTGCATGTGAGATGCTTTTCCATTTTTATGATCTCTTTGGGATATAGTCCCAGAAGGGATATTACTGTGTCAAAGGGTATGCACATTTTTGTATCCTTTTGGGCATAGTTTCAAATTGCTCTCCAGAATGGTTAGATCAGCTCACAGCTCCACCAACAATTAGGGTTCCAACTCTCCCACGTCTTCTCCAGCATTTATCGTCTTTCTGTTTTGTCATGTTAGCCAATCTAATAGATGTTATGTGGTACCTCAGAGTTGTTTTGATTTGCATCATTTAAGAGGTATTTTGAAGAATGGGTAGGATTTCAATTGTCAGAGATGAACAGAGGGGGAGAATATTGGCAAGATTCCAAACTTAGAGAATCATGGGAGCACTTCAGGACATAAGAAATTTGATTAACAATTTTCTCAGCACAATGTGGCAAACAAGGTGGGTTGGAGAGAGGCTCTTGGACACAGGTACATTGAAAGAAGTAAGAAGTGAGAAGTGATAGCTCAATATAGTGGGAAAGAAGAAGTAAAATTAAAAAGCTGACAAAAGAGCTAAAAAAATATTATCTGGGATCATTTAGTTCAGGGGCACACTGTTGGCACCACTGAATTGTAGCATACTAAGATAATTGCTATTTCTTTCCATAAACTTGTATTCAGGATACTTTATCTAAGAAATCAAGGAAATATGTATGCATGTTCAGAAATATTTCCATCCAAAATGGTTGATTCAATTCAACTGAACTTAGTAAAAGTCAATTTAATTAGTAAATTTGATTTAATTTAGTAAATGCCTACCATGGAATTCAGGAATACCTGAGTTCAAATCCTGGCTTAGATATTAGCTGTATGACACTGGGCAAGTGATTTAACCTCATTCAGCCTCAGTTTCCCAATCTATAAAGTAGGGATAATTACTTATCTCACTGGGATATTGTGGGGATGAAGTGAGATAAATATGTAAAGTACTTTGTATTAATTTTTAAAATTATTTTTGTTATTATTTGCAGAGTACCATACTTAATGCTGTATCTATAAAGACAAAATGAAAAATAATCCTTTCCCCCAAGGAATTTATAATATACTAGAGAGTTACAACATTTAAACAAATTAACACAACAATTGGAGGTGGGCAAGAACCCTTATTAAGATTGTTTTTTAAAAATCTTTTTCTGCAATGTTTATTGGCATGTTATCCATGTGAAAATTCCTGACTCTGAGTCCATTCATGAATTTCTCTTCCATCCAGGAACAATTTGTTCCAATGGCCATGAAAGCAGTGGAAGCAGGCGTTATGGAGTGCTTAGAGCATGACCAGACATTGAAGATGCCAAGGTCATTCACTGCACCCCCAGTCATCACCAGCGTCTTGATTTTTGTCTTGTCACTGGACTTCCATGATTCTGGAGGAGAGAGTGAAGCCAATGACTTTGCACAACTCTGTCTCACTTCAATCCAATTCACACTAGAGTCAAGACATCACTTATGACATCACTGGTCCTTTTTAAAAATCAAGGACAAACAGCAATAACCATAAGTATTCCATTTTCTTTGGTGGCACAGATACCAGGTCTCTTCCTTACTCAGTAAGATTATAAAATTGAGAGCTGGAAGGGACCTTAGATCTAGGTCATCTAATTCAATAGATGAGATTCAGAAATAGGAAGTTGTTTGCTCAAAGACACACAGCAAGTCAGCAGAGAAATATTGGAACCCAGAACCCAGCCCAAGTTAAATAGCATTCTTGGCATTAAATGAATTGAACTTAAGTTTTCTGGAAAAATTCCTTATGTGGAATACCTCCTTCCTCAGACAACATCTAGCATCCAGCTAGGGAAGAAGAGGACTGTATAGGTTTTAGTGACTTGCTTAAGGACACTCAGGCAAATATCACAGGTGAGATAATTTAGTAAAGTGCTTTATAAACTTTAAAGCACTACGGAAACTGGATATGACTATATGAACCTCATGATAAATTCAGGTGCGGCTTCCTTTTAAAAGGAGAAAAATGAGTCAATATTTTATTTTAGTATGTAGTTCAATATCAATCGTTAAATCTGTAGTTTAATAAACAGAAGATCAGCATGGTAACAAAGTGGTTTAAAAACAGCCTCTCGGTGTTTTAAGATTAAACAAGTCGTTAGATTGAATTACTGAGTAATCACATTTTTATGGTTATACCCTGTGACCCAGTGATCCTACTACTAGGATTATATCCTACGGATGTTATTAAAAGGAAGAAAAGACCGATCTGTACAAAAATGTTCCTAGCAGCTTTATTTGTTAACAGTGAAAAACTGGAAATGACTTAATTGCCAATTGAAGAACAGCTCAATTAATTACCACATATTAATGTGGTAAAATATAGAAAAGAGCAAATACAATGTATACAATGAAATATGAAATTATGTGGAGCAAAAGATTCAGACTACAACAAGAGTTTTAAAGCACCTACTATGTGCTAAACAGCAGGATCACAAGGACAGCAACCAAATAGTCCTTGCCCTCAAGAAGCTTATATTCTTCTGAAATCAAAATCAGAACCTACCAAATGACCTGTGTGGTTCTTTTATTTAAAAAAAACGTTAACGAAGTTTGATTAGCGCAAACAAAAAGACTCTGATTTTCTGGACATTCTACACCAGCACAGGTCACAACTCACCTACGATTTAGTATGACAGCCCTGGAGAATTGCCTGAAGCCCAACCACTTTAAGAAACATTGACCAGAGTCACATAAGCTAGTAAATGACAGTGGTGGGATTTGAATGTGCATCCTTGATTACAACAATGAAAATAGAATAACCACCAGAAAACAACTGAAAATGAATACTACAAAATGACAAAGAATTGGCAATAGTTGGATCTCAAATAAGGGATATAAGAAGACACCTCTTTTGCAGTGTTTCCTTTTAGCGCAAACAAAAAGACTGTGATTTTCTGGACATTCTACACCAGCACAGGTCACAACTCACCTACGATTTAGTATGACAGCCCTGGACAATTGCCTGAAGCCCAACCACTTTAAGAAACATTGACCAGAGTCACATAAGCTAGTAAATGACAGTGGTGGGATTTGAATCCAAGCCAGCACTCTTGCCACTACCCATCCTGCCTTTTCACAAACTATAATTAATTTGTGGTTTGTGGTTTATAGATAAAATTTTCTTTCTTCCATTGTTTGGTTATTTGCTTATTGGTAACAACTATTACATTTATAATAAAAACATCATTTAAAAGTTATTATAATTTTGATTTGGCCAGTCAGTGACACTCTGCTCTGTTCTTTTTTTTTTTAAAGGAATTATTTTATTTAGCACTTTTGTACCTATTTTACAGAGCTTCTAATTCTGTTTTTTTAAATTATTTTATTTGTTTTCTGTGTTCTACAATCACTTCCATATGGCTTAGATTTTTCTCCTCCCTCTCCTTCTTTCCCCACTTCTTCCCCAAGATGATGTGCAATATTATATAGGTTCTGCACATACATTCCTAGTAAATATATTTTCACCTTAGTTATATTGAATAGAAGAATTAAAATCAGTGGGAGAAACCATAAAACAAATCTTCTCTGTTCTTAATAAGTGTATAATAGATATTTGCTCGATGGAATTGTCTAAAAAACACCAACTAATATTATTCAAGTTAATAAACATTTATTAAGCACCTACTGTATGCCAGGCATCAGGGTTCCAAAGACATAAAGAAGGAAACTGTATGCTTTTCCTTCAAGGAGTTTTCATTTTATTCTTAAAAAGCACAGAAACCCATTTCTTTCTTATCACCATAAAAGCCACTTGTTGAACTGACGTGGGAATATTGGCTGGTGGTGGCAGCAGCTGTGGGTATTATATCAGCTGCCATCCCAGGAAGTAGAAGGTTGACTGAGCAATCCATAGGGACTTCATTTTTTCCCATCCCAAACTTAAACATGGATTGTAATCTACATTAGTTTAAAGCTGCATGACAAATTTGCCTCCTCACCCAGGGAAAGAAGGAGGCTGTATTCAAGGTCAGAATTCTGTGACTTTTGAAGTCCTGGAAAATGAACACTACTTAATGTTCAGTTTGCCACTGAGCTGAAAATAATAAAACATAATTTATAACATATGGTCATCATCCTCATTTCTTGGCAAACAAAAAGCTTTCCCACTTTCCATTCTAAATTGAGCTGGACTGCCGAAGAATAAATCATAGGAGAAAAGTACATTTCCCCTTTGTTAATCTGAAAATGCTAAGATTTATTGAAGTCTCTTATCTCGTAATTTCATGTGGTTTCCTTTTATCCATTCTTTTTATCTGAAGTACAGATGAGTGTCTAAAAAAAGACCTCTGTCTAATTTATGAGCAAACGCTTTGGTTTTCTTTTTTTATAAGCATGCTTTAAGAGGACATTTTTAAGCACTGAGCGTACTTTGTCTAACACTGTCCTTAGCATGAAAAAACGTCGTAATCAATAGGAAGTTTGGATGGCTCAGGGGAATTTATGACTTTTGTTGGTTCAAATTCAATGAAAGTGAAGGTCATGTACCCAACGATATTTCCATCAATAGATTCTGATTTCTTAAAAACAAACTGCTAGATGGACTTTTAATATTAGTTTCTAATAGGCAAGCATCCATCATAGACTTGTCACCACCTCTTGGGAAATTACAAAGAGCCTCAAGCTAAAAAACAAGGATCAGGACTTTAAAAACTTTTCTTATTACTATAGTTTTGACTTGAGATCCATTTCAGGGGGTGTATACTAAACGGATGTATGCTTTCCTTTCTGTTTTACTCATGATGAACAGATAAACATCATAGCCCTGGGAGGGGATTTATAGAACACTGAATCTAAATGAATCTCATTTTATAGAGTCCCAGAGAGGTAAAACTTCCTATGGGATCATACCTACTACATGGAGAAGCCAGGACTCAAACCCACCCTAAGTTAGTTACGTACTTTGCTGCATGTCTAATTCAGTCCTCCACCTGAAATGAGGCAATGGAGAAAGCAGAGAACTTGGGTTTGAATCCCAGATTAGCCCTTCAGCGGTTGTGCGGGTCCAGTTAGGTTGTCTCGCCTCTCTAACCTTGAGTTCCTTCACCTATAAAATGAGGCCTTTAGTGGATTTAGTGTTCTCTGCAAGGTCCCTTCCCATTTTATATCACGTATCTAGGAAAAACAGACAGGAAAACATAGGCTTTTTATGATTACACTCAGGAAATGACCTCTACTTAAAATGTTAGTGTCCCTTTCTAAGAGCATGAACCGATTTAAACACTCTACCTCTCAACATGTGCAATAAAAACCTAATTAACTGGAATGTAAGAAACCGGAATCTTTATCAACCAGCTATTGTTGTCATTTCAGTTGTGGACCACTCTTTGGGACCTCATTTGGGGTTTTCTTGGCAAAGATACTGGGTGGGTTTGCATTTCCTTCTCCAGCTCATTTTACAGATGAGAAAGGATTAAACAGGGTTCAATGACTTGGTCAAGGTCACACAACCAGTAAGTGTCTGAGGCTGGATTTGAGCTCAGGAAGATATGTCTTTCTGACTCCCGGCCCTGCACTCTATCCACTGTGCCACCTAGTTACCCTCCATGAATCAGACTTTTTCTATAATATAATAATAGCTAGCATTTATATAGTACTTTGAAGTTGAGTTTGTATATAATTAGCCTCTGATTCTCAAAATGACCTTTAGAGGAAGGTGCTATTATCAGCCTCATTTCACAGAGAGGAAATTGAGGTTAAGAGACTTGTCCAGGATCACATAGCTAGTTTGTGAGGCAGGACTTGAATTCAGGTCTTCCTGACTCCAAGTCCAGTGCCTTATCTATTACACCACCTAGTTGCCCTATGCAACCTCTCTCCCTCTCTCTCCCTCTCTCTCTCTCTCTCCCTCCCTCCCTCCCTCCTTCCCTCCCTCTCTCTCTCTCTCTCTCTCTCTCTCTCTCTCTCTCTCTCTCTCCCCTCTCTCCCTCCTTCCCTTCCCTCCTTTCCCCCCTCTCCTTTCACTCCTCCTCTATTTTGGTTTTATTAAAAATAGCAAATGATTGTCTAATATTCATCCTGGATTCAATATTGATTTGAGTCCATCCCTTACATAGTCTCTATCTACAGATGTCCAGTGAGAATTGAAGAACATCACACTAATCCTATTACAAAATTCTAAATCATCAAAGGATGTCAAGACATTTATTAAGCACTTTCTATACATTGGGAACTATGCCAAGTCCTGGGGATATGAATTTTAAAAGCAAACCAATGAAGAGAAATGGACCCTACCCACAAAGTATTTACATTCCACATAGGTTGAACTCTACTCCCAACCCCCTCAAAAAATATTGTTCAATATAAGGTAATTTAGAAAATGAAACCAGAATTCTCAATTCCCCAAACATTCTCCAAAACATCAAGCTTTTGCTCTACAGGCATATACTTTCTAATATACTTAATATAGTCATATGCTGCCTAATGTGTTTTGTGAGAACATAATTTTATAGGAGGTAATGCTGCAGGGGGCAGTTCTTTTTCATAATAGCAATGTTATATACAGGGACTATATCTCAGGGCAGCCAAGATTTCAATTGTAAAAAAATTAACATTGATCTTTAGAGAAAGCTTCAGTTTGCAACTGGCGGGAAGTCAGCGAATTGCCTGCTGAATGGATTTCACCTGGATGGTGGTACATACATTGATGAAAGTGTCAATGGTGGCAGCTGGATGTGGCAGAGCAGACCTGAAGGGAGGCCTCTCTGATGACATTTGCAGACAGTGTGTAAGATAGCTAAAGAATGCAATGATATTCCGGAAGGGCAGTGGTTGGAAAGAAGGACTAATTCTCTCTTCCTTAGAGATTCCCTAGCCTAAATGTTGAGATCTGGCAAGAGAAGAAGCCTCTCTAAACATAAATTTGGACATAATTTCCTTAAAACAAAAATCTATTGTTCACAGCTGGGAAAGGTACAATCCTTCTCCTAAATGATTTTTCCAGAATGATGGAAAAGTGCTGAGTCCTAGTCCAATATGTGGAAGGGGGAGGAAAATTGGTTGGAATTGGAGTCTTAGGTGTTTTTGGAAACTGTTTCCCTCAAGAGATTTGAGAAATAGCACAACCAATGAATTTGTATCAGTGAGCTTATAGAAGATGGGCAAAAGTTTAAAAAACTTTAAACTTTTCCCTCCTCCTTTCTCATGTTACAAAAAGAGAGAGGCAAAGAAATTAGCTTGGCAAATCTTGTTGTCAATAGAACTACATTGAAAAAACTTCTCATTACCAATACGCTATTTGTATCAGATGCTTAATACTTCATGACATGAAGAACAAAGATTCCAACTTAACACCTCTTTGGGTCCCTACCAGCTGGAAAAATTGGGAGGGGAGAATATTCATATATTTATACATATGAATATATTATATTGTATATATGAATAATATATAGCACATATAATCTTATATATCATAGTTTGTGCTAGGCAGTGTGCTGTTAACCACTTTTTATCAGTGACTTGGACAAAGGCATAGAGTATGCTTATCAAATTGACAGATGACATAAAGCTGGAAAGGTTGGGGGACAGAATCTAAATCTAGGATTAAAAATTTGAGAGGGTGAAGCCAAGATGGTAGAGTAAAAGCAAGGATTTGCTGAAGCTCTCCCCCAAATCTCTCCAAATATCTGTAAAAATGACTCAACAAATTCTAGAGCTACAGAATCCTCAAAATGACAGAGTGAAACAAATCTCCAGCCCAAGACAACCTGGAAGGCCTATAGGAAGGGTCTATCATGTCACTGTGAGCAAAGCACAGTCCAGTGTGAGCAGAGTAGGCAGCTTGGAAGAACTGAAAATTGCCAGGTCCCTAGAAATATCTCTGAAAATAGCTGCACAAAACCCTTGAAATTTGGGACAGTTCATTCTCCACACTGGGAGCAGAGACCTACCTTAACAAAGAGCTAAAAAGTCAAGTAATTGGCTGGGAAAATGAGCAAACAGTGAGAGAAAAAAATCAGACCATAGAATCTTACTTTGGTGACAAGGAAGATCAGAACATACAACCAGAAGACAACAAAGTCAAAGCTCCTACATCCAAAGCCTCCAAGAAAAATATTAATTGATTGCAGGCTATAGAAGAGCTCAAAAAGAATTTTGAAAATCAAGTAAGAGAAGTAGACAAAAAATTGGGAGAAGCATCTAAATTCAAAAAAGGCTCCACAAGACAGAATGATGGTCCAACTTTAATAAGGATTATAAAGATCATGTAGTCCTTTAATGGAGTCAGGAAGACCTGAGTTTAAAAACGGCCCCTGACACTTACTAGCCAGGTAAATCATTTAATGTGTCTGCTTCAGTTTTTCCTTACCAATAAAATGGCAATAAAAATAATAGCACTTATCTTTCATGTAAAACCCAGATAAATATGCTTTCTGGGGAAAAATGAAATATTTATAAATCAATTTGCAACCCTTAAAGTACCACATAAATGCTAGCTCTCACAACCTGGGTCAGTTTCACCAATACAGGATTGGGAAGGTGTGACTAGACAGCATTCATTATAAGAACAGTTGTATTGGAATGAAAATAAAGCATTGATTACATTGAGAGACAGGGTGATTACATTGAGTCCAGGGGGAAGGAAGTACTATTCCTACTGCATTCTCCCTTAGCCAGACCACATTTGGAGTGTTGTTCTCATAGTAATGGAAAGCAAGTTCTGGTGCAGTAGATAGAGCACTGGGCTTGAAATCAGGAAGACTTATCTTCATGAACTCAAATTCAGCCTCAGACACTTACTAGCTGTGTGACCCTGGGCAAGTCACAACACTGTTTGCTTCAGTTTCTTCATCTGTAAAATAAGTTGGAGAAAGAAATGGCAAGACACTCCGGTATTTTTTGCCAAGAAAACCCCAAAGTGGGGTCATGAAGAGTTGGACATGAATGAAATGACTGAATAACCACAAGCTCATAGTAGTTCATTTTAGGAAAGGCATAGACCAGTGGAACATGACCAGATGAAGGAGATCAGGATGATGAGGGTGCCTAATGACATCATGCCTTCCTAGAAATAGGTGAATGAACTCAACTTGGAGAAGATAAAATTTAGAGGAGATGGGACACCTCTCTTAAAATATTTGAAGGGCTGTCACATGGTAGATGGATTAAAATTGCTCTTAGGACAGTTCTACGAGTAAAAGATGTCTCAAAGAATCATCCTTAAGCTTGGTGTAAGGGAAAATATTGTAGCAAAGCTACCCAAACTTTTAATGAGCTGCTTCAAGAGATTATAGGACGTTGGATCTAGAAGTAAAAGGAAGCTCAGAAGAAGTCTAGTCCATCCCCCTCACTTCACAGATGAGGCTAAGAAAAATTAATTTACTTGCACAAGGATCTGTAGTAGGTAGACTTTGCGTTCAAGTCTTTTGACTCCAGAATCAGAGTACTTTCAACTGTGAGTTCCTCTCTCTTTGGAGATCTTCAAGCAAAGACTAGAAGATCACTTGTCAAGATGTCATAGAAGGAGTTGTTGGTCAGGAAAGTGTTAATTTATTTGGTGTCTGGGTCTCTTCTAGCTTACGAATTCTGAGCTCTGTAAGATTTCAGAGTTAGAAGGGGGCTTACATGTAATTTAGTCCAACCTCCTAGTTTCACAGAGAATGAAACATGTCTAGAAAGTTAAATTAACTTACTCTTGATCACATAAATAGCAAGTGACAGAAATGATACGTGGACCTAGGTCTTCTGAATTCATATCCAGTGTTCTTTCCACTACATCCCAGTTCTATTTCCTTTTCTTGCTACCTGGATCTCCTTTATCAGGCAATTTCATGTTCCAAAACAAAGTTCCACATATGACTCAATTTCAGAAGGACCAACTTCTTCCTTAATTGGCTGAAGCCCTTTGACCCCTGACCCTGGTCCTGTGCCCCAGTAATGAGGCTGTGACTCTGCCTGTGTAAGTTTATAACCACAACCTGGCAGGGCCAAGATGGTACCTGGAGATTGGTTGATACATGTTACAGCAAGAAGCCTTTACATTTAGAATGTAATTTGATTGTGGTGTGCTAGTAATTTTATTGTGCAATGACATTTGTTCAATCAATACCCATTCAACCAAAATGGATAATATGCCTATGGGGTTTTGGTAACAACTTTATGTGGGGACACACCTGCTGTCTTCTGTTTCAGCACCATGGACATTTTCTCCTTCCTCCATCCCTCCCTATGGTGTTGGGCATGGTGGGGATGGGGAAGAAAATGTTGGGTATTTCCCTATCACTGGAACGTCTTCCTAGTGTCGCTTCTAATGGAAAATGTTTACCTTTACTTCTCAAGACCTGAATAATGTAATGGTTCCCAAACTTATTTGGCCCTTTCAAAAGAACAAAAATTACTCAGTGCCCCCATAGAAATCCTACAAACTAGGAAAGAAGTGTCAGATTAAGTGTACAATTGCACCAAGGTTACCACCCCACCATTGTTCCAGCACCTCCCTGAGGATGGTATTGGCCACTATGTAATTTTCCTGAATTTTCAGACATTTTTACCTTCTTCAGAAATCTGCCCCCCTCCTTTTTTTGATTATCTGATTACTCTAAGATTTCTCTTAAGCTTTATTTCATATTACTTTCCTTAATGCACTCCATGTTCCAACTGCACTGAACGTGCCATATCCTACCTCTGTGCATTTTCCTAGGCTGTGCCTCATGCTTGGGGTACTTTACTCATTTCTACCTTTTTTTCTTTTAAGCTTCAGTTTAGATGTTATTTCTTCCAAGTTCTTTTGATCCCTGTAGCTGATAGTGTCACTTTCCTCCTCACTTATTCCCAGAGCATTCTGTTTAGATCTTGTCTTTGTCCCTATTATTTCTACCTTATTCTATCTGTACCTTATCTATAGGTCATATTCTCTCCCTCAGTCCTCAATGTAATATACAATAAGATAGCCCCTGAACTTACTCTAAATCTATGAGCCCTTTGAGTAAGAGTCATATCCTTCCTCAAATTATACACACATGGAAAGGACTTGGCAAACTTTGAAATGCTATATATCAAATCATCATCATCGTCATCATCGTCACCTCCTTAGGATAGAGGATGGGGGCAAATATTACCATCCAAATTTAACTAAGGAGAAACACAAAATTCTGTGCTTTCCTGGGGTCACCCAGTAGATGGGTGGTTTAAAATTTGGAGGATAGATTTAGGGCCCTTATAACCCAGATGAGAAAACTGAAGAAGAAAAAGGTTAAGTGATTGGTCCAAGGTCATATAGCTAGTAAAGAACAATGCTGAAATTTGAACCCCAGGCTTTTAAGTAATAGCCTTTCCCCTATATCCTGCTGCTTCTCCGTGACTAAAAGATATCTCTGTCCCACCCCACCCCCTAGTCTGCTTCATTCAACAAGCATTAAGCACCTACCATATGCTAGACACTAGAGGAGATACAATGATCTTTGCATTAGAACTTGTTCCCTCTAATATTTAAGAGGCAAGGATAGGATAATGAAAAGAACGGTAGGCTTGGTGAAAAATCAGCCTGGGTTTGAATTCCCTCCCAGGCCTGAAGTTAGAGTTCTTCTGGAGATTTGTAGCACTGTTTTCTCTTGAAATGAAAAGATGAATTAATCATGGTCTTCAAACCATTTTAATTTCTACATCTGTTTAGCAAATATCTCTTCAAATGTATGATTTCACAGTAAATCATATTGGAAAAGGAGAGAGTTCACCCCCATAACTTAGAGAGCTAAATGAAATTTATTGAAATTATGTACTTTACAGTTGATCGAAGCCTTAGGTGCAAGGATTGCTGAAAATTTCCAAGGCTATATCAAATGGTAATAGAGGGACAGAAATTGTTTTGGTTCCAAGGATTGCTTTCTAGTTTTCCCCTTTTGTATAGAAAAAACTTTCTCTGCTGGGCGTGAGTTTCCTTCATTTTCCAGAACATTGATTAGTGGGAAAGCAATTGTTATATATCTATATATGTGTGTATGTATATATATATATATATATATATATATACATATATATATGTATATATATATATACATATATATGTATATATATATATGTATACTTATATAATTATAAGAATCACTGTATAACCAAAGAACCTATGTTTGTGCACTCCAAATATCTGAATAAAAATAAAATATCTATTCCCTCTGATCCCAGAGCTCTCTCTGGTTGAGGAAGTTTGAATGCTTCAACTAGTTGACAGGACAAAGGAGAGAGAAAGGGAAGTGGAGGGAGGAGATTGAGTCATCCCATGGACAACTTCAGGTCTATTTTCCTAGAGGTAGGGGCCTCAGCTTCTGTGGCCTTGGCTGAACTCAGCAAAACATTCCCACAGCCCAGGAATTTACTCCTCCGCACAGGTGGCCATGAACTTAGAAGGTTCCGTAGGGCAAAGCAAAGGAGAAAGTTATGATTCAGTCTATTTGTGGCCAGAATTTCACATTTAATTCTCCTCTATTAAGGCAGTTTCCAGACTCTAAAGCATATTATAAGTTCAGTAAATAAGTTAGCAGTCATTCAGAAGCTTACGGTTCAGAGACCATGTCACCCTGAGGAAATCATTTAATCTCTCTCATCCTCACTTTCCTTATCTATAAAATTGGAATAATGGTAGTATCTATCTCACCAAATGAAATATGTAAAGTGTTATCTAAAACTTCAAGCATTATATAGATGTTTATGGTTCTTAAAAATACCTTAATTATTAAAATAATTACATTTAATAAAATAATAGTTGATTTAATTATTCTTAGTAGTAGTCATAATGAGTGAGAGGTACCAGAAGGCAACTATTTGTGTGTATGCGTGCGTATATTTTCTAGCAAGCAATATCGATCCATTTGCATTCACAAAGGAAGGCGGTACTGACGTTACAAAAGTTCTACATAGCAAACATTTCCTAGTGAAAGGGTAATAGAATCCTCAATCTAGACATGATGAAATAAGCTGTAGCAGTCGTAATTCAGTTGGCTCTGATGCAGATATTTACTAGCTATGTGGTCATAGGAAAGTTATTAAATTCAATGACCTCATCTTTAAAATGGTGATGATAGCTTTAATATTTAACTTGGGTTATTGTGGAGATAGAATAAAGTTATGTAAAATGCTTTTCTAAACACTTAATGATTGCTATTATCTCACAGAGTAGGTCCACAGAGTAGGATAAAGAATAACCAGTGACATTTATGGAGCACTTTAAGATCACAAAGCATTTGATATATTTATAGTATCATGGCATCTTCACAATAACCCTGTGAAACAGGTCAGGCATTATTTCATCTTATAGATGAAGCCATTAAGGTGCAAAAGAATTAAATGACTTGACCCAGGTCACATGGTAAACCAAAGGTAGAACAGGAAGTCAAATTCAGATCCTTTGATTCAGTGTCCAAAGTGGTTCTCACCACAACTGTTAAAGTTGAGACAATTTATTCTCCAGCTATTTCATGAATGAAAATTCTATTTTTTTATTAGATTTTAAATTCCTTGAAGGTAGATGCAACATTATATATTTATTGTGCAAGGAAACACAGAGCAAACAGACAAACAAACAAAAAATCAGTAAAGAAAACCGACTTTGTTAAGAGAACATACTTAAAATATGAAGGGAAGTCAGGGAAGTTGGTGGTTTGGTCTGCTGGGTGCCTGAATAGAGTTAGGTACACACTGCTGCGGTCCCACAAGGAAAAGGGTACCCAAACTACTAAAGTTTGGTGGGTTTTTCTAGACTTCTTATCCATGTCTAGAAGGAGCAGGCATTGGGTGAGGAGTGGGTGAAGGGAAGGAGTGAGGAGCCTGGATCAGGGGACTAGTGCTGATCCATTCCAGTAAGAAGAGAGAAGACTCCTGAAGAATTCTTTGGCCGCTAGTTGATATTCCAATTCCCCAAAGGCAGGGAAGGGATTTGGGGTCTTTATTACTGGTCTTACCCTAACAGAGTGATTCAGAGGTCTTGATCTTCTGGGTTGCTTGGTTTGGTGGAGTAGTGGAGTGCCTACTGCTAAGAGCATTACAATTTCTCAGGGTGACTAGCTCAATGCTAAGCATGAAGAAGTCTCTTGGTAAATATACATTGATGGATTGACATTAGAACAGAATCTTCAAAGGATAACATCAGGGACCAATACCTGCTTTGTTGTAGCATTGCTAGGGTTAAGCTTCATACGTTGATTTTTGTAGTTTGATGGAATGCTTCTGAGGACCAGTTCAATAAAATAGGACAGACTACGAGGTCCATTTATGAACCTGATAAAAATTGAACTTCTTTTTAGTAGGAAGCCGATCAGGTTCAAGGTGAAGAAAAAAAAGAATCAGGTGAATTCTTTAGATTACCTTTTAGCAATTCTGAGAGGCATGCTGCCTTAGCAGCTAGAGAGATGACCATTGCATGTAGGATCCTCAAGTGCCATCTCTGCCCCACATTGGCTGAGTGGCCCCCATCAAGTTATTCTCTCAGTGTCCCCGGGCAATTCTTTAAGACAAAGGAGACAGTCCCTTAGGAGGTGCTCCCTACACAGATTAGTCCAAAAAAAAACAAACCCAAAACCCATCAAATTTCCCCAGATCACGCATGTCGTGAAGAATTTTCCTCCTTCCCCTACAGAAAAACTGGATGATTTTGCTTGAATTATTCCTACAGTTGCCTAGACTCTCCACTTTCCTTTGCATATATAGATAAAGGTTTTGTTATTTTTTGAATCCAGCAGGGTGTAACTTGCCTCATTCTGATGTAAAAACATGCATGCTGCTTTCCTTCCTCCTGGGAATATCTGTATTCTTTAGCCCAGTGGCTTCTGTGAATCAAATTAATTTAGATCTGATTTGAATTTCAGCATTTTCCAAAAGTGACACCAGGCATCCTATTGGAAGATTTTGGCTGTGCTTTCAAAGTCGGGATTTCCTCTGAGTGCTTTGGGGAAGGCTGCAGATTCAATTTGCATTGATTTTCATTATTATGGTTATTCAGCCTCTCATCTGGGAAGCAGGTTTTTCCATTATTGTTTATTATGACTGTCAGTCCTGCAAGTGAAAAGGAAAAGAGAAGCTTAGATGATAGACATGTTAAAGAGCCTTAAAAAATCCTTTGTTTCACTTACAGTTGAGAAATTATTGAGATAGGATCAAGCTTTGACGGAACTGCATCTAAGGTGAGGTGACTGGGGCTTTGCCAAATTTAGAGGACACCAACATACTCATCACTGGAGAAGGAAATGGCGAATCCTTATACTATCTTTGCCAAGAAAACCTCAAGGACAATATTGGCATGATATGGTCTGGGGTCACAACGAGTTGGATATGACTGGACCACTGAACAACAACAGTGCTCATGGGCTAAGGGGGTCGGAATTTGTCATTTTGCTAGCAAGACTATTGAATAAAATGGGAAGCTATCAGGTGGTTCTTTGTCCTCTCAGAAGCCATTCCTTAGAAAACAGGGGTGGGGAACCTGTGACCAAGGGCCACATGTGGTCTTCTAGATCATTGGGTTCGACCTTTTAATTGAGTCCAAGTTTTACAGAACAAATCCTTTTATTAAGGGGATTTGTTCTGTGCAATTTGGATTCAGTCAAAGGGTCACACTTGAGGACCTAGAGGGCCACATATGACCTTGAAAGCATTTATTAAGTACCTACTATATACTAGGTATGGTGCTAAGAACTTTTCTTTTTTTCTTTTTTTAAAAATAAATATTTTATCTTTTTTCTAATGTTAAATGCTACATACCGAAACAATTTAAAAATGTTGTTTAAGTTCCAAATTCTATTTCTCTTCTTCTTCCCTGAGAGATAAAAGTTACACACATGCAATTATGTAAAATATTTCTATATTAGTCATTTTGTATAAGAAGACTTGAATAAAAGAAAAAGAATGAACAAAAGAAAGTGAAAAATAGGCTGCTTCAGTCTGTATTCAAACAATAGCACACTGGTGTAGAGGAGGAAGTACTGACGGCAGGAGAAAATCTGGCTTCCACTTCTGCTACTAACTGACACTCATTAGCTGTGGCCTGTGGCACGTCATTCAGTGCTGATAGGTTTCGGTTTTCTCACCTGTAAAATGGAAAGGTTGTACTAGAGACTAGGTCTAGCCTTCTATGGTTCCTCACACCCAACACCATTGCCTGATTCTGGGAGCTTGTCCTGGATGTCTCCCATGCCTGGAATTCTCTCCCCCATCATTTCCCCCTGTTGACTTCCCTGGCTTTCTTCAAGGCTCAGCTAAAACCCCTCACTCTATAAGAAGCTTTTCTTGATCCCTCTTAGTACAGAAGCCTTCCCTCTCTTGATTATCTCCCGTGTATCCTGTTTTTTTCCGATTTTATTTAGACATTGTTATTTGCATGTTGTTTCTCCCAGTAGATTGTGAGTTCTTGAAGAAGGGACTTTTTTTTGGCCATTCTTTGCATCCCTAGCACTTAACACAATACTTGGCACATAGTAGGGACTTAATAAATGCTTCTTGACTTGAGAACAGATTTTTGACTGGGATCCTTAGACATCTAAGAAGTCTGTGGTTGCCTTTTATGGAATCTATGAACTTGGTTCTTAAAAATATCCAGATAACTAATTAAATAGAATTGGTTTCCTCTGCAATCCTATGTATTTTATTTTATGCATTGAAAAGCATTCTGAGAAGGGGTCCTACAGGCTTCACCATACACTGCCAAAAGAGTCTATGACACAAAAAGGTTAAGAACTGGTCTACATCTGAGATCTGATGACAGACTTTGGGTGGTCATGGGAATTAAATAACTATCATACTGCATCAAGAATGACCTCTAAGTCATGGTTCACACTCACTCGTCCAGTAGCCATATAATACCACCCACTCAGTACATTCAGGCACACCAATTTTTGAGGACTTCTCAGAAGGAGATAGGTAGTGTAATACATAGAGCTGGGTATGGTCAGGAAGATGAGTTCAAATCCTGCCTTAAACTTTTCCCATGTGACTGGGCAAGTCACTTCAACTCTCCCTCAGCCTCAGTTTCACTGCTTATAAAATGGAGCTAATTACAGTACCTACTTCCTAGGGCTGTTTCAAGGCTCAAATGAGGCAACCTATGTAAAGTGATTTGCAAAACTTACAGCACTGTGTATTAGTTGTTATTCTCTATTGTGTAGCAGCAAGCTGGACATTCTTCACTTCTAGCTACTCTTCAGTCAGCTCTACCTCCACATCAGTTGCCTTGACCAGCTGAGGATGGTCCATGCCTGGAACCACTCTATATCAGAGGCAGCTCCAGTCTGGCTGCTCCTATCACTACCAGACCACTTGGGGCAGATCTCTCTCTCTCTCTCTCTCTCTCTCTCTCCCCTCTCTCTCTCCCTCTCTCCCTCCCTCCCTCCCTCACTTCCCTCCTTCCTCCTTCCCTCTCTTTCTCTTCCCCTCTATCACTCTGCCTCTGTCTGTGTGTCTTTATCTCTGTCTCTCTCTCCTCTCCTCCCCACCCACCTTGCTCTCTTTTCCATCTACTTTTTTCTTCTCCTATTAGATTATAAACTTGCTGAGCATAGGGAATGTCTTTGTGTGTGTGTGTGTGTGTGTGTGTAATTATCCCCAGTACATAGCACAGTGCCTGGCACATAGAAAATAGTGAACACTTGATAAATATCTCTTTTATGGGAGCTGGTAATCTTACCTCTACCTTTCCTATCTCTGTCTCTCTCCATCTATCTCTCAACCCCCAACACACATAGCAACTTTCATCTTTGGAGTATGAGGATAAAGATTGCATTGTATCATGGAAGACAAGAGCTACAGGATGTTTTGCAGCAAAAACTTTGGGATCTGGAGAACAGATTTCCAGGTGGGGGAGTTTGGTAGTATACCTTATAATCGAAGCTTCAAATACTTTTTTTTTGCTTTTGCTCTTTCCTCTTTTCATATTTAATTTGTTTTAAACTTTCAAACATTAAAGATTTTCTTATATATACTCACTTAATTTTATAATAACAAAGCCAATTAAATATATATTTACAAATACGTTCAAAAATGAATTTCTATGCATAACTTGTTACTCCCTCTGTACTTTCCTATTCTGTCCATTTATGTCTGTAAATATTATGTATATTTTTTTCTTTTACAATTCTCTCTGAATCATTCCAAATGGAACGACTACATAAAATAAAAACATATATGCAAATAGGGGCAAATAGACAAACAGCTAATATTAGGAAGGAGAAACAAACTGTTATGAGCACAGATATAGAAATTAATCTAAAAGTATAATTAGTAAATGCATGTTTAAATGATTTGGTTATTATTTAAAGTTAAGTGAATTATAACTTTAAGAAACTATAGTCATAATTTATATTATTTTCTTCTGGATCTTATTTTTTAATTTTATTTACATTTAATTTTTATATCCATCATATTTACATATGAGGAATTTTGATAGCATTGTAGCATTTAATAGCATTATTTTAATGGAGGTGTAGTCTTCCATTACATTGAGAAAGTAAAGTTTATTCCAGACAATTTCCAATTGTTAGGCATTCAATTTGTTTTCTATTCTTTGCAACTTCTTCTAATGCTGCCATGCATTTTTTGAAATTGCTATCTTCTTTTCTTCCCCTTAATGACAACAATCTTAGGCAATGCAGCTAGTAATAAAATTATTGGGTCAAGGATAGCAAGAGACTGAGCCTGTGATTTCACTGGTTTAGGGAACTCCCTGGTGAGAAAATTCCTTCTGTCAATACAGGTCTGCATTTTCTACAACTTGGAATATTAAAAGTTGCATAGAGTCCTTAAATGACATGGTCAAACCTACACAAGCAGTATGGGTCAGAGGTGAACTCATATATAACATTTAAAGTTAGAGGGGAACTTGAATATCATCCAATTCAAAGGTGTCCCAGTCAGAGGGGGAAGGGGAGGGAGCCAGATTAGACTGTAATTAGTAAATGTTCTACAAAATAAATAAAAATTCAATATAACACAGATGGTGTTAATTTGTGGTTTTCTAAGACAATATACAACAGGGAAGGATGTGTTTTTATTTGAATTTCACTTTAATGCTCTTGTCCAACCTTCTCATTTTATTGATGAAGGAAGTAAGGCTAGAAAAATTCAGTTCCACAATGCGAAAATGCCATCCTAAAAGATTCCCCCAACTTACAATTCTTCCAGGAATGTATGAGCTTATCTGTTTATGTAAAATGCTGCCATAATTCATTTATTCACTCAGCAGACAATTATTAAGTGGCTACTATGTGCGAGATACTATGATAAATCCAGAGTTACAATGACAAAGATGAAATAGTACCTGCCCTCAAGAAGCTCACATTCTTATAGGGTGGATACAACATAAATAGTGTAAGTAAATATGAAGTAATTTGGGGCTGTAGGATAGAGAGCAGTAGCAACCAAAGGGATCAGAATAGACTTGCTTTAGCAGAACTGAACTTTAAAGCTTTGTATTCTAAAGGACAGAGATGAGGGAAGGAGACTGTTCCATGTGGAAGTCATGGTGAAGGACCTCATAAGCCCTGGGTTCATACAGATTAGGTCTGATTTGGGGCAGGGGAAGAGAGCCAACCTTCAAAAATTCAGTATCTCATTGAGTTTTAAAAAATTAATTTAGTTGTTTTTGTTTGATTGTTATGAGGTTGAACCTCAAAGATGTTTTCATTCATATTTCTCTAATTACTACTGAAACTGAACATTTTTCACAATGATCATTTCAACACGAGCATCTTCTTTTGTAAATTATCTTTCCGTAGTCTTTTACCATCTATTTGACAGAGACAAAGTGTTATCTTTGATTATTTGTATTAGTTCCTTATAATTTTTAGATCCATTTAGTATTTCTTGTGTAGATGGTCAGATCAAATTGTTTTGAATGGTTATGCATCTCTTTCAGGAGATAATTCAATGTTCTGTACCCAGTTCTACAGAAAGGAGCATCTGGAGAATCTCACCATCTATTGTTCTTCTAGTGAGACTCTGTGCTTATTCACCTCATTCATCACAGGGATGAACAACTCTCATGAGTACATGTCTTCTTGCTTTATGCCTTGCCTAGTCTTTATCTATGATCAGAAAGTTGTTGAGTAAGGTTTTTATTCTGTTGCCATAACTTGAACAGTTTTGATGTATTGACAGGAGGCACATTTTTGGATGAGAGCCTTTATGATGGTATCTTGCTCTTCTGAATCAAATGCTTTTTATTTACCAAGTGAATAAATACATCCATTGCCTCCATGATGATAGTTGGACAACCTCTAGACCTTATGCATCACTAAGTATAGCTGTGAAAGATGAGCTGAGCCTAGAATTTAAGAGGAGGAAGAAAGTGCACTGGAGTTGCCTCCAGGAAATTGCAAGGCTTCTTTAATGACTCTGTTTCCTATGGAAACAAAGATCCATCTTTTTAATACCATAATAGTCTCTGAAAAATTGAAAATAAGTATCCATAGAAGACAATGAAGAGAGATGCATGGTAAGTATGAATAGACTATAGCAAAAATCAGTGGGGAATTTTAAAGATGAACAGGAATAAAAGATAGGGGCTGCCAGATGGTACAAACAGTATATAGATAACTGGGCCTGGAGTTGGGAAGACCTGAGTTCAAATCCTTAGATTCTTCCAAGTTGTATGCCCCTGGGCAAGTCATTTAACCTCTGTCTACTTCAGTTTCCTCATCTCTGAAATGCAGATAATAGTACCTGCTAAGTTTATTGTGAGGAGCAGGCGATATTAAGGTGCAGGAAAAACCCTTTATAAACCTTAAAGTTTATATAAATGTATAAATGTTAGCTCTTATTATTATAAAAGAAATTCATAATAGCAAGAGAAGATGTACTGATCGTGTGCTGATGGCAAGGAATGGCAGGTAGATAGCCTGAGTGCTGGTATCCTTTCAATGTCAGCAGAAATCAAGGAACGTATCCAGCATATTGAGAGGACATGCTTGAGATAATTTAAGGGAAGACATAGACAAGAGATGTGTGTTCATCTTTCGTTGCTGAAGAAGAACATGTCATCAGAGAAATGATGACATGACTTGCACTGAGGGAGGACTGTGCAAGTCACCAGCCTCACTTCTCCTCCAGAGTCACATGGATCCAGTGACCAGATATTCATTAGGATGACTGGAGATGACCCAGGATGAGACAATTGGGGATAAGTGACTTGCCCAAGGTCACACAAGCTATTGAGTGTCAAGTATCTGAGATGAGATTTGAACTCAGGTCCTCCTGACTCCTGCTCTGGTGCTCCCCATGACAAGAGGTGTAAATGATAGGCAAGGATGGATGAGCTGTCTTTGACACGTTTGACCACCTTTTCCCGCAGGATAATCGTTCTTCTCTGGGTTTTCCTGACACTACTCTCTACTGCTTTTCCTGCCTGTCTGACCATTTCTTCTGAGTTTCTTTATCATAGCCCATAACTGTGGGTGTTCCTCAAGATTCAGTTCTAGACCTTCTCTTCCTATGCACTCTCTCGATGATCTCATCAGCTCCCATGGGTTTAATTATCATTTCTATGTAAATAATGGACAGATCTATAGATCTAACCCTAATCTCTCTCCTGAGCTTTAGTCTGACATCATCAGTTGCCTGTTGGACATTTCAAACTGAATATACTGGAGACTTCCCAAACTCAGTGTGTCCAAAACAGAACTCATTTATCTTTCCCTCCAAACGCTGCCTTCTTCCAAACTTCACTATTTCTGTTTAAAGTACCTCACAATCTTGAGATCATCCTTGACTTTTACTCCCCTTCACCCCACAAATACACCTTTATCATTCAGTTGTTTCAGTCAGCTGACTCTTTATGACGGCAAAAATACCAGAGTGGTTTGCCATTTCCTTCCCAGCTCATTTTACAGATGAGGAAACTGAGGCAGGCAGCATTAAGTGACTTGTCCATGGTCACACAGCTACTAAGTATCTGAAACTGAATTTGAACTCAGGTCTTCCTAACTTCAGGTCCAGCTCTCTATTCACTGAACCACCTAGCTATCCATGAATATAGTCAAGTTGCCAAATCTTGCTGCTTCTGTGAACACAACATCTCTTGTATCAACTCCTTTTACTTGGCATGGTCACTACCTTAGTTCTGGCTTCATCACATCTCACCTAGACTACTACTACCACCCACTCAAGTCCCTCCACTCTTATTCATATTCCTTTCAACTACCAAAGTGACATTCCTCAAGTGTAGGTCTGATAACATCACTCAATAAACTCCAGTGGCTCCCTATTGCCTCTAGGATCAAAAACAAACCTTTCTGTTTAGATTTTAGAGTCCTTCACAACCCAACCCCCAAAGTCTTTTTCCAGCGTCATTTTGTATCATGTACTTCTCTCTCCACAATCCAGTCAAACTGGCCTTCTCTCTGTTCCTCACTCATTGCATTCCATCTTCCTAGCTTCTCTCCTGGCCACCAAGCATGTATGATTTCTCTCCACCTTCTAGAATTCCTCACTTCCATCAGAATATAATGTAAGCACCATCTTCTACATGAATGATGTCTTTCCTGACTTCCCAGCTGCTAGTATATGCCATAGAAGGTACAAAGCAGGTCCTTAATAAACTATGATTGATTGGTCAGTTGGGGATATCAAAATCAATGACATTGTGGATCCATTTGGCTCCAAGTGTAAGATATCAACTCTTAAATACGATTTTATAATGCATATGAGTAATATGATATTGTATGTTAGTAATATGATTCAGGAAAAATATAAATACTATGTCATGAAAATATTTACTACAAAATACTTGTTCTACAATCCATTATTTTTATGTTTATCAAAATTATGCTGTTTTTGGTGTACCAGACATTTTCATATAACCAGACCTGTTTTAACTCCAATAATTTCTTCTCTTTGTTTAATAGATAAAAATGTATCTACCCTTCAGAACTGAGATAAACATGTTATTATTGTTTCTCTTAACTTTTTTTTAAAGTTCATTTTATTATGTTTAATCCTGTAATCCAGCTGGAAATGATTCTGGCTGGCAATCAGTAAGAGGGGAGGATCTAAGTCTATTTTTCACCATGTTGCAAGTTAGCTTTCCAAACAACATTTTAAAATAGTAAAAACTTCTCCAGTTTTTATTGTGCATAGGTTACCAAATACTAATTAATCTTTTGCATGCATCGGTTCTGTTTTGGGGATTCTACTCTTTTCCATTTAGGTATCTAGGTTAGTACAGTGAACAGAATGCTGGGTTGGACTCAGAAAGACCTGAGTTCAAACTAACTGTGTGACAGTGGACAAGTCACTTAACCTCTGTCTGTCTTGGTTTCTTCCTCTGAAAAATGGATTATTTCCACCTACCTCCCACAGTTGTTTCAAGGACAAAAATGAGATAATATTTGTGGAGTGCTTTGCAAACCTTACTGTGCTATATAAATGCTAGCTATTATTTTCCTACTATATATATATAAACATATACATGTATGTACATAAATATATGTATATATGTACATATATACCTATATACACATTAATACCTGTGTGTATGTAGATATTTGCTCAGTCCTAGATAGATGACTTTAAGATAAATTTCATAAATATGTGAGATGTCAAGTTCACTTTAATGTATTTTTTCTCTCGAATTAACCCTTCATATTCTTGTCTATTTAATTTTCCATGTAAATTTCATTCTGATTGCATCCAATTTTAGAAATAAAACCATTAGTAATTTTAGGGGCATTGTATTAAATCTGCAGATTGGTTTAGGGGATACTATCATCTTTATAGATTTAATCTGCCCATCCACATTGGATTTCCCTTATTTAGATTTTTTATTTCTGTCAATCTGGTTTTATCATCCCCTCTATGAAGATCTTATACCTGCTTAGGTAAGTTGGGTTTTGTTATTTTAAAAAATGGGCTTTCTTTTTTAATGCTTTGCTTGCATTTATTGGTAGCATATGACAATTAAAATAACTAATGTGGCTTTATCTTGGATCCCATAACTTTTCTGAATAGATTGTCTTAATTAGTGCTTCTTTTTGGTAGATTGTTTCTAGGAAAATAATTATGTTACCTAAATAATGATGTCCTATCCACCTTTCCCTATGTTAAATCCTCTGACTTTTTCTTTTTCTTCTTTTAATCACGTTTGGTAGCACTTCTAATCCCTTGTCAAATAGAATAGGTACTCTTTTTTTGTACTGGATTTTAATAGGAATGTTATTTATCCATTGAATATAATTTTGATTTTGGGTTGTGGGTTGTGTTAAGAAAATAATCCCTCAGTGTTGTCTTTTGAGGGTCTTTATCACATATTGATACAATAGCCTGTTGGAAAGATTTTTTGTACCTATTGATAGGATCAAATGAATATTATTTTTTCTTTGTTGATATGTATTATATTGGTTGCTCCCCAATTGTGAATTAGTCTTTTGTTCATGGCATAAACCCATCTAGATTTCTGTCTTAGAGAATTTTTTAGTATACCACTGTATTTAATTTGCCAATACTTAGTTTAGTATTTTTGTGATTGATTGACTTAAAAGTTTATTTTACTAGATTTTAGAATCCAGGCAATATTTGCCTCATGAAAAGATATGGGCATTTCTCCATTATTTTCTCTGTTTAGAAACAGTCTGGTTAATGTAGGCAATTTTTTTTTTCTTGAGAGTTTGGAAAATTTCACCCACAGAAGTCATTTTATTGGAGTAATTAATTCACCAAAAATTTGTTTTTATTTCTTCCTCTGAAATTGATTTAGCTATTTCCTGTTGAATAGGATTTATTTGTATGTTTTCAAAGTAGCAATTAATTTCCTTTAAAAGTCCAATTTTATTAGTGTTTAGCTGTGTAATACTCCCTTGTGGGATTTTTAATTTATTTTTATACTTGTTATGATCTCTCCTTTTTAATTTCTAATTTTGGTGATTTGTGTTTTCTCTCTCTGAGTAAAATTTGCTAGTGACTTAGTAATTTGCTGGCTGTTCAAATATTAGCCACTGATTTAATTTATTAATTTAAAAATTTCTATTCTACTCATCACTGATTTTATATTTTCTCTTTTTTTATAATTTCCTTTGAATATTAATTTGTTCCTTTTCTAATATCTCTAAATACTAGCTTTTTCTATGTAATCAAGGTTATAAATTTGTCTCTAAGAATTGTTTTGGCTATCTTCCATAGATTTTTTTTAATGGATATTAGCATTGCCATATCATTTAAACATTCCATTCTTGTTTTTCTAATTCTTTAGGAAACTCATTTTTAAATTTAGAATTAACCTAATTATTATTTAATATATTGCTTTTACTTTCCATGTTTTTGAAAACCTTTTACTTGTGTTATTTCTAGTTTTAATGAATTATGTCACAGTTTTAAAATATGGTAATATAATTTCCATCTTTAAAACATGTTTTTGTGACCAAAGCACAAACACCTTAAAAAAATGACTAATCTTTGCTTCTTTCATTTATTTCTCTCCATATATCTCTCCATGTGCCTATAGCACTTACAGATTATTGACAAGTAATTTATACATGAATCCTTTGGTATTAATCTTTTTTACTAGAATTGTCATTTTCTGATAACCGACTACTTGTTAGCTACTATTATATTTCTATCTCTTTCTTATAATGCCATTAGCCTTTCTTTTATGAACTTAATCATTCTATATCTGGTTAGTCAGTCAATCAGTCAGCATTTATTAATCTCCTACGATGTGCCAGGCACTGTGCTAAGCTCTGAAGATACTAAGAAAGTAAAAAAAGTAATTTCTGTTCTCAAGGTTCCCACAGTGTAATGGGGGAGAAAACATTCAAACCACTATGTACATTTAAGATATGTAAGCAAAGATATATGAATTGGAGATGATTAAAGAGGGAAGGCACTAAGATTATAAAGGATTGGGAAAAGTTTCTTGCAGATGGCAGGACTTTAGGTAAGTCTTAGTGCATATAAATTAAGCACTATTATGTATTACAGAAATATAAAGACCATCTAGTCTTTAGCTGATGAAAAATGTCCTCCACAACACACACAATAAATAGTCATCCAGTCTATGCCGGAAGACCCTTTCTATTCAATGTTCAATAGTCTTATCTGCTTTAAATAGTAATTTCCCTGCCCTTCCTTTTTCTTTTGGACTTTAGAAATTTTAGAAATTTAATTAGTGATTTTAGAAATTATACATAATTAATGTCTTAATTTCAATATTTTTTTTACATCAAATGTATTACCTAGAAGTAACATATTATGAGATTTTGCATTTTAGTCTATTATTTAACTCTTTTCCATTCAGTAGGCAAATTCAGGCTACTCACATTTAATATCATACATTTTATATTAAAATTTTCTTCTTGAATTTTACATTTTCTGCTTTTGCTATTAATAATATCTTATATAGTAGGTAACTGATAATTGTTAAATTAAAAATTTACTAGATGAAGTGAACTCATTTTATTTTTAATAACAATTTTAATTGCTAAAGCGAATTAGTGATTCAAACTAGAGTTTTCTCTTTTATACTAGTAACTTCATGGTTTGCCCTAGCTTGATCCTGTATTTTTAAAAATATGAGTTTTTCCATTGGGATAACTAGTGTTTTCTTTTCTCATCTTCTATTTTTTTGGGACTTGGGGGATAGTTCATTATTCCTTTTTAGTTTTAAGTAAACTTACCTCTTATTTATAGGCATACTATATTTTCTTTTTATTAAACACTTAAATTTTTTAAAATCCTAATTTCTTTCTTTTATCAGAATTTGAATTTTTACAGCATATATTTTAATGTAAATAAGGACAAGCTTTCTTGTCCCACTATTTTTGTTGAGAACTTCTTGTCTTACTGATCTGAAGTTCTGCCCAGTAAACAATCTGACAATTGTTTATAGGGATCTTCTATATTATGAACTTATTTCATTAAATTCTTGAGGATCTTCTTGATTTTTAAATGTCATTTGTCTGTTTTCAAATAAAATGCGAAATTACATAGGATATTCGATCTTTAGATCCAGTTTTCTGTTTTTAAGGTTAATTTCAGTCCTTCATGGCTCAGAGCAGGTGCCACCTCCTCCAAGTAGCCTTCAGGGATCCCCATCAAGAACTGAAAGTATACTATTCTTTTCTTCTTCAGATTTTTCATAAAACATTTTATCTGAATGTTTCCTTTGTCCCATAACATTCTCTGGCTTTTTTTACATATGAGGGAGGGCAAGGTACTGCACCATTTTCATATTACTCTCAGGAAGCATTTAATAAATGTGTAGGCAGTGAGGGGCCATAGTGGATCAAATGCTGGACCTGGAATTAGGAAGACATAAATTCAAATCCAGCCTCAGACAGATATTAATTGTGTAACCCTCAGCCAGTCATTTAACCTCTGTCTGCCTCAGTTTCTTCATCTGTAAAAATGAGGATAGTAAAAGCAACTACCTCCCAGGATTGTTGATGATAAAAAATTAAATAACATTTATTAAGTGCTTTGATAACTTAGAGTTATGGAAATGAAATGCCAGTTTAAAAAAGTTTGTTAAGTGGATTTTGAATAAATTTCTGACCAACTTTGCCTTTAGTACATTTACTTGCAGAAAAATATGGGAGAGAGTTGAATAGCATTTTGTAATACTTAATATGACCTTTAAAAAATTCTTTATTCATCTGTCATTTTGAAAATTGATAATCATCCATGTTGGAGTCTTGATTTCTGTATTTCTCTGCCCTGCTCTTCTATGAATTCTTTCCACTCCTTAAGAGAAGCCTGTTTTTATGCACTCTGGGAAATTTTCTCCAACTTTTAAAGAAATATATAGAGTCAAGTTTCCATCCTCCCCTCTCACCCCCTCCCCCACTGTCTGTCTCTAATCAATCTAATAATTCAACTTCCAAGTTTCCTACTTTAACCTACATTGTCATTAATTAATTTGGTTGTTATTCTGGGCTTATTCTGTGATTTTATTTTCATTTATCACATTACCCTCCCTCCTAAACTCACCCCACATCCTATTCCCATTTCAAATTTCTGTAAATGAGACCACCGTATTTCCAGGCATCTGGGTTCACAATCAAGGAGTCATTCTTCACTATTTGTTCTTACTCACCTCCCTCTAATTAAGACCCTTGTCATCACCTTTTATCTGGATTATTGCACTAGTCTCCTAACTGGTCTCCTTGTCTCTAACCCACACATTCTCCAAGTCAGCTTTCACATAGCTTCCAAATTGGTATTCCTATAGCACAAATTATCTCCCTCTTCCCTAAAAAGCTCAAGTTGTTACTTACTCCCTGTAGGATACAACAAATTATTTGCAACTTAAAGTCTTTCACAGTCTGACTAACTTCCAGGCTAATTAGACATGCTTACCCTGAAATCACACTACCTTTGAGTCAAAATAGTCTATTGCATGTTTCCCATGCATGACATCTCATCTCCAGGCTTTTGAATAGACTGTCCCCCATATCTGGAATGTTCTCCTTCTTCATCTCCCTTAGAATCTACATTTCCCTTCAAGGCACAGCCCAAGAACTATTCCCTACAAGAGGTCTTTTCCAATTCCCCCAGTTCTTATTACTCCACCACTACAATTACATTATATTTATCTGGAATAGAAGGTCCTTAATAATTGCTTATTGATTTATCAATTGATTAAATTTTTGAAATGATCCTAAATATTAACAGTTGGGAAATGAATAGCTAAGATTTTCAGTCACAGACAGTTGTGGGAAAAAAAGGTTTTATTGTATATGGAGACCTGTCATAGATCTGTTTGGCTATCTGATGGCTGTCTGGACAGTAATGTTAATAATGCATGCTAGACCACCAACTCCACACATCTGTCTACTCTGCCCACTCATTGGTACATGTCCTCACTGTCTAGTCATATATCTTCATGCAGTTGTTCAAACAGATAGCATTCCACATCTCAACGATTATATTCTTAGGAAGCTGCTGTTTTATAGAGTTCCCTAAACCACAAATGGCTGACAAATATTTCCATAAGAAGAATGAAAAGGTATTTCACTCTCCTCTACCCTCATTAAATGCTAGATTTCTCTTTAATACTTGAAGCTCAACTGAATGTGAAAGAAATGACCCTTTGACGATGAGGATGATTTTCCACAATCCCAGGCTCCTTACCTCATTAGATTCTGCAAGTGATATTTGGTTTCCCAACTAACCGACAGGTCCTTACCCTGTTAATCTCAAGAGAGTGTTACATGATCCAGTGGGTATAATTCATTTAAAAGATTTTTGTCATTTTATTCCAAATAATCGCTCCAAAGTGAGTTTACTTATTGATAAGATCAAAAGATGACCAAGGGAATAGCCTCACATCAGCAATTCTCCTCCCCATCATCTGCCAAGAAATTTCTTTTGCTTTATGTTTGTTTCTATAACACAAACCACATAGAAACCAAATGACTCGATTTTTATTTCCATTTCTCTAGGCAACAAACCAATTTTTTTTCTGTTTCCTTGGACACCAAATTGTACAACAGCAGCTTAGAGGAGCCTGAGATACTTGGTGTAAAATTGCTATCTGATGGGGAGTAGTATAACACTAGGACTCCCACGAAGACTCTCTTTGGGGGTTCATGAGGTATGATAATGTGTTTCTTGGAGAGTATCAAGTTTCAGTGGTGACTACTTTACCTTTTCCTTAATCTGTCATTATTTACAGAAAGCACCAGACCCTGTCCTGAAAACTGAATATTCAAATGACCTCCAAGAACAGGCAAGGGCAATGAGAACAAAATGGGTAAAGATGAGACAGGCAAGGGCATCGAGAACAAAATGGGTAAAGATGAGATACATCTGCCTTCCACTTGACTAAAGAAACTTAGGTCATCCAGTCAATCAGAGAAGCATTTAATAAGCACTTATGATGTATATTCACTAGATGTGGGGGACATGCTCATTGAATGTATAGGGAATTCAAATGGTTTAATAAGCTTTTATGGAAAGACCAACATTCATTCAGAGCTAGAAGGAACCTTGTCAAAACCCTTACATTACAAATGAGGAAACAGAGACCCAAGGGAGAAAGCGGTTTATTCAAAGTCACACGGTAGTAAGTGGCAGAATCAGAATTTAAACCCAAGACTTCTGGCTCAAAAATAAACATTTATTAAGTACTAGGTCTGGGCTAGGCGATAGAAGAGATGCAAAGATAGGTAAAACATAGACTCATCCGGTAAGAACCTAATATTCTAGCAAGGGATAAAATATGTTTGAGGATGAATATACTATGGATTAGAAGAATACAAAATGGAGTACAAAGTGGCATGAGATCAGATTCAGTTCAATTCACTGAGCACTTATTAAGCTTCTGCTGTATATGTATCGAACACTAAGATTTCCCAAATGGGACTTTAGCTTATGTTTCATAAGGAGGTGCATTTGATCTGGTCTTTGAAAAATGGGCAGGATGTCACTAGGCAGTGATAGGGTTTGAACTAGGGAAGAAAGACATTTTAGGAGCAGGGGGCATAGCAAGTTTTGTGGGTCTTTGGAGCACTTTTGAGCTGGCTATTTTGGTTGAGAAGTAAGTTTGTATTGGTTTGTGTCCCAAGTACAAATCACTAAGGTGAAGATGCTAAAGTCAGTGACTTGTCTTCAGTGGACAGTCCATGGCCCCTCTCCTATCTTTCAAGTATTCTTACATCTTACTGTCCAACAGGTACATTCCAGTCCAGTGATGTTGGCCTCCCAGCTGTTCAGTCAAGACACTTCATTTCTCAGCTCTGGGCATTCCTGGAATACTTTCTTTCCTTCTCTCAGACTACTGACCTCCGTGGCTTCCCTTAAGCCCCAATTAAAATCTCACCTTCTACAAGAAGACCTTCCCAACTCCTCTTAATTCTAGAAGCTTCCCTCCGTTAATCATCTGTTTAGCCTGTATATAGCTTCCTTTGTATATATGTGTTTACACTTTGTTTCTCGAATTAAGTTATAAACTTCCTGAGGTCAGGGATTGTCTTTTGCCTCCTTTTGTATCATCAGCACTTAGTCTTGGCACATAGGTGCCTAATAAATGTTAATTAATTAAATGATTGATTTAGGGGTACAATTCTGCACAAGAAGATTCTCACTGAATAAATGGAACATCCATCACATCTCAAAGTAAAGTTAGAAGTCTGAAGAGCTAAATGGCTGTTATGTAGTGGAAATTTTTGTCTTTTTGGTCAAATGTGCTTTTTTTCAAATGAATTCTTGGAGAATTTCGAAGGAAAAAGGAGAAAGTGACTTTTCTAAAAAGCTTTTGTTTTCATTATTTCTGGGAATTTCAGAATGAAGATATTAAAAAGAGTTACTTCAAACTTTTATATTTTCAATTTCTCTTGAGTCAAATTCCAACCCCTCCTTGCTTGATTTTACAGGGAGAGAGATTGAACTTGTTATGATTTCATGGGTTAAGGGGATGCCCTGGAGAGGAAACTCCTATCAATGTTGATAAGCTACCTTCTCTGAAACTCCAAACCTTAGAATGCTGCCTGGGGCAATGGAGGTCTTGCCTAGGTCATACAGAAATTGTATATCGGAAACTAGACTTGAACCTGGATCAACCTGGCTCTGAGGTCAACTTTCCGTCCACTACCTAATGCTTCTGAGAGAGCAGACACTTTCTTAGTGCCATTAACTGTCTAGTGAATGGACTGAATGAAAGAATAAAGCATTTATATGTGCAACGCACTGGGTATACACATTGAAAAGTATAACAGTCCTTGATCTCAGGGAGCTCACTGAATATGGAAGATCCTAGCTACAAGTCAGATGGAAAGGTCCTATGGTCCTTAGGGTGCTTAGTGGAGTCCAGGGATCCCTTCTCTGAGTGATGTTTTTAAATGAAATAAAATATATACTGGATTACAAAAGAAACCAAGTTTATTGAAAATAAAAGTATTACATCTTTAATTCCCAGACCCCCTGAAATCTATCAGTGGACCCTTTAAATTCCCTTGCTCTTCAGAGTCCACCTTGCTAAGTGGTATGAGCATCAGATTCAAGCTTGCCTTAGTAGGGGGAAAGGATTAAGCATTTATATAGCATTTATTATGTGCCAGGCATTTTACAAACATTACTTCACTTGATCCTCACAAAAACTCTAGAAGTTAAATGCTGTTGTTATACCCATTTTACAGTTGAGGAAACTAAGGCAAAGACTTTCCTAAGCAACTTTCCTTAATAGATTGTGTGATGAATTACTGAGGGGGTGGGAAGGAGGGAGACAAAGATCATCACTTGATGGTGATCCAGAAATTTGCCCTTATTTCAAAGTCCTCATGGTACCATGGAAGTCATAAGTTTCACTGTATTTTAATAAAATTTCATCTGGATTCTTAAGCAATATTTTTCTGGTGAGAAACTTCTTTGAACTTATCTAAGCTGTTTCTTCAATAAAGTTCAACACTGGACTTTTCAGCTTAGTAGAATCTACCATAAGTTGGGCACTTTTTTACAACCTTTGAGAACTCAGAGCCGTCTTCAAATCACAATGAAGCATCAAAATTGGACTTGAGTAGTGGGCTCTCAGAATGAGAAATATAAAATGGAACCTAAAAATGTTCTTATTTTGTTATTGTTTTTTCCTTTTCTTTAAAGGGGCCATCCCTTGAGTAACTACTTAAAGAGGCTTATTCATTGAATGAATGGGTATATCTCACTCAAAGTGAGTGTCTAATAAGACCTTAGCCTAAAATGGCCAAGGTATCACCTTGCATCCTGAGCCATCTCCAGTCATCCTGATAAATATCAGGCCACTGGACCCAAATGGCTCTGGAAGAGAAAGTGAGGCTGATGAGCCTTGCCTCATTTAAATCAAAGTTAACTGCAAGTCATGTCACCTTGATGTCAAAGTCCTCTTTGAGAATGTACGTGTAGGTGTATGTGTGTGTGTGTGTGTGTGTGTGTGTGTGTGTGTATACTGGTTTTCTTGGTATTATTTTTTTAATATAAATTTATTGAACTTTTCACATTCATTTTCACAAAATTTGGGGTTCCAATTTTTCTCCCCCTTTGTCCCCTCCCCCCACCCCAATACACCGAGCATTCTAATTTCCCCTATCATCAATTTGCCCTCTCTTCTATCATCCTTCCCTTCTCTTGTTCCCATCTTCTATTTTGTCCTGTAGGGCCAGATAACTTTCTATTCCCCAGTACCTGTATTTCTTATTTCCTAGTAGGAAGAACAATACTCAACAGTTATTCCTAAAACTTTGAGTTCCAACTTCTCCCCATCCCTC
>CM053770.1:37393835-37485358 GCA_028658325.1 Potorous gilbertii | reverse complement strand
TTTTCTTCAGCATTTTTTTGGGTCTCCTTTATCAAGGTATTGACCCATTTTTCATGCTTTTCTTGCATCTCTCTCATTTCTCTTCCCAGTTTTTCCTCCACCTGTCTGACTTGATTTTCAAAATCCTTTTTGAGCTCTTCCATGGCCTGATCCCATTGGATATCTATTTCAGATGTTTGGGATACAGAGGCCTTGACCTCTATGTCTTTACCTGATGGTAAACATTGTTCTTTCTCATCCAAAAGGAAAGGAGGAAATATCTGTTCACCAAGAAAGTAACCTTCTATGGTTTTATTTTTTTTTCCCTTTTCTGGGCATTTTCCCAGCCAGTTACTTGACTTCTGAGATTCCTGTCCACCCCTGCCTAGATCCGCACAGCTAGTGCTTGGGGTCTGAGATTCAAATACTGCTCCCCAGCCTCAGGGCTTTTGGGAGCAGGCCTGGCTGCTATTCAATAGGAGCTTAAGTTCTGGTGCTCAGGTGGGGGCAGGGCCACCTCCCAGGCTCAGGTCCCTCAGGGGGTTTATGTGGAGAACTTCTATAATGGACCCCAGCTCCTGCCTGCTGCCTCCCGAGGGGGCCTGAGTTATGGAGACACCCTGCTCCCCTCAGTCAGCCCTGAAGGCTCTCTCACTGACCTGTAGCCCCTGTGGGTGGAGGGACCTTCGCAGCTGCCAGAGATTCTGTCCCTGAAGCCTGCTCGGATCTGCTCCTCTCGGGGCCATGTGGTCAGGGCAGGGCTGTGCTCTGCTCCGGGTCCGGTGCACAAGGGACCTTTGGTGTTGGTTTTTCAGGGCTCTCTGGAACAGAAATCTCCTCCACTCCATTGTTGTGTGGCTTCCACTGCTCAAGAATTTGTTGGGCATTCCTTTTAACAGGTAATTTATGGACTGTGGGTTCGGAGCTAGCATATGTGAATCTTTCTACTCCGACATCTTGGCTCCTCTCCCTTTCTTGGTATTATAAAAATAATAAAAATAACTTTGTAACATCACCTATTAATAACAACACATTCACATCATCTATATCATGCTTTAAGATTTAGAAAATTCTTCACTTTAATCCCACAATAATCCTGTTAGGTGGGTAGTGATGTATTATTACCCACATTTTATAGATAAACAAACTGAAGTTGATTTGTCCAAGGTGACAGCTGGTTAGTGTCAAAACCAAGATTTAAATCTGTCTCACTTAATGCTAGGTCAGCCCTCTGGACATTGTATTTTATAGATTGAGAGTATGTTTTCCAATGTGCTTTGTTATTGGGATATATATAGTAGGATGGAGATTTGAGATGTTATAAGAAGCCATCTTTACACTTTCATGAACCCCCTAATTTTTTTCAAAACACACCTTTTCTAATGAATGATTTGGGCTCCAGTACCCAAATATATAGTTCCTGGGCAATGCTCAACTGATCAATATGTACACATGCACACATATACATATATACACATATACATATGTATATGTGTTTACATATGTGTGTATATATGTATATGTACATAGGTAAGGGCCTTTTCTTTCTCTTCCTATAAATGCTGCACAGGAGGGCCCCCCCAACACACTGGTCTCTTAACCTTGTAAGGGTCTCAGTACACCACAGTGGTTCTGTATCAGGGAGCCTTTTCTCTAGGTCTTTCTGTCAATTGTGTCATTAAAGATGGAATAGCTATTATTTGAAAATATCTACTTATTTCTTTTTTCATTTTTCATCAAGGAGGCCCTCAATATATAATTAGCTAATTGTCAAAACAATTTCTTAGACTGTATTTCTGCTAGTGCTGTGTGCCACTGGTCTGCGCTAAGCCTTGGGGGAAGTATCTATCATGCTACATCCACTCAGGCCTTCATCTCCACCTTCTCCCGAATGAAAACTTGGGTTCCAACCCAGGAACAGCAACTCTAGTAAAGGAGTTTTTGCTTTATTTTGTCCAGAGCCTCCATCTCACTTTCAGAACACCATTTATTTCAAACCATGCTGCCTGTATTATCACTCCTAAACCTTTGCTTTCCAGCTCTCCTGTATATACTATCTTCTCCTCCGCCCCCATTAAAATGTAAACTCTTTGTGCAAAAATCTCTTTGCGTATATTTGCCTCATCAGTGCTTAGCACAGTGTTTGTCACATAGGAAGTGTTAGTTAAATGTTTAATCCAACTAGATAGGAGGATAAGGTTTGTTAAAAGTTATCAAAAATAAGACTTACTTCAGGAGAAACCAAGTGAAATTCTAGAGGAGAGGAAAATGGAAATGCTTGGTAATCTAAGATAAAAGCAAATATACAGGATCATAGCCTGAGTCACCAACAAAACTATCATCTTCTAGATTACTTAGGACCATACAGACATTTGAAAGCTGGCCTGACAAATTTTACTGCAGTCTATTGTACTGGCTGATTGTTGGCCCACAGGCTCTTTATTGGATTTGTCATAAGCCAGTCATAGTGATGCATACTTCTAGTCCTTGCTACTGTGTAGGCTGAGGCTGGTGGATACCTAAAGTTCAAATTGAGCTTCAGTAGAGTTTAAGTTGCTTGGGTGCCTGCATTGTCTGATGCCAATATGGTGAACTCCCAAGCAGTGGAAGGCTGCCCAGGGACAAGCAAACCAGACCAGGTTGGAAGCTACTGTGGTAGCAGGTTAAAGCTACTGTGGTAGCAGGTTAAAGCTACTGTGCCAATCAACATTGTGTTCTTCCAGCCTGGATGAGATAGAAGGACTGACTCAGTCTCAAAAAACAAAAATAGACAGAAAAGATTTGGGATGGACCTTTCTATGAAGGTCAGATGGAAGTAATTACAGATAAATATATAATGTAAAGCACTGATGGTCAACCTGATGATTTTATGTACTACCTCAAGCAAGTCTTGCCAGGATCACCATTGGAAACAGTTTTTCTATTCTCAGAAATAATTATACTTCAGAAAATAAAACATTCAAAGTCAAAGTACATTGTACATATATCATGTACCAGGATGTTGAAAATTATGTGTATTGTCTAATGGAAGAAGATTGTAGACATTTATAAAAAATCAATTCTCACATTACATAAAGAACATTATTCCTGACACGATGAGCAAAATGTGTAAGACAGTTCATGCTGGAATAAGGAAGAATCTAGTCTATGAAAAGAAATCCAAGAGGAAAATTAATTTTTCCCATCATGATGTAGATTTAAAAAAAAATAACATTTTATATTTTCCCCCTAAAAACACATAAGACAATTCTAACTTTCTTTTTTTAAGTTTTGAGTTCCAAATTCTATTCCTCCTCTTTCTTCTCATCTCCCTGAAATGGTAAGCAATCTAATATAGCTTATGCATGCGCAATCACCTAAAACATATTTCCATATTAGTCATTTTGTGGAAGAAAACCCAAAGGGAAATTAAAAAGAAAAGATGGAACATCACAAAATCGTCTTTGCCCAGAATAAAGAATAAGTTGCTCAGAAGGAGATAATTTTCTGTTTAGCCCAGGAGCAACCTGTGAGTAACTCATCCATCACAATCTGAAATTTTCTAAGTAAACTAAGTGAGTTTGTGACAATAATATTGAACCAGAATTAAAGAGTTGGCCATTGTTGATACCTCCCCTCTCAATTACTTTGTTATTAAAATCTTATCTATATTTCCTCAAATTTTCCAGTATCTTTCCTTTTTTTCCAGAAACTTTAATAATCTCCTTCAATACCCTCAAACTTGTATCCCTTCCCTAAGTTAATCTCCTGTCTTTATTTGTGTTTGTTTTTCTTTTTCTTTTGGTGGTATTTCTACTTCTCATTATCAGTAGTTTGTTATAGAAATAGATTTATGCTCGCTCCTCTCAGTGCCGTGTGGCCAGGGCGGGGGAGGGGAGCGCTCCGCAGGGCAGGGCTCCGCTCCCGTCCTGGGTACCTTTGCGGTCGGTTTTTCAGGGCTCTCTACAACGGAAATCTCCTTCACTGTGTTTCTGCGTGGCTTCCACTGTTCCAGAATTTGTCAGGAGTTCTTTTTACAGGAAATCTATGGGCTGTGGGTTCGGACCTAGCATAGGTGAGTCTTTCTACTCCGCCATCTTGGTTCCGCCCCTAGAAATAGATTTTTTGATAGATTTATTTTTTGTCTGTAATTCTCATTTTATCCTTAAATAATTAGCTTTGTTTAATTGGTTTTTTGCCAGCTTTTTTCTCTCCACTATTTCCCAGTGTTTATGAAACAATATTGTTTATATACGTATATTAACCTGCAAAGGTATTGCAAATGAGCTTATAGTCTAAACTGGTACTGTCTTGGATTTGATAATCTCTCTTTCTAGTAAAAAAATCATGTTTGTTTGCTGACTGAGGTGTTTTCTAGATGCTTGATCTCCTCATTTTGATTTCTTCATAATTGGTTAAATTTCTACAAGAAGTAGTCATAGTCTGTATCAAAGTCTATTCTTTTATCTAATTCTCATTTCCAGTACCAATGGTTTGGTTAAATAGAGCAGGTCACAGCTGTTTTACTTGCACATCATATCTTTTCATTCTTATTCTTTCTACTGATTCAGTGTTGTTTTTGATTCTTACTTTTAACAAGTTGATGGCATGAGAGTCCTCAAACATATGATTCTGAAAATCGCTCCGCAACCAATTGTTTCCTGTTTGTTAAGATACAGTCAATATAAATTTTTGATATAGTTTGGTGCTTGCTATGTACTGAGCCTTCTGACTCTTGATTAAGAAGTTTTCATGTCCCAGGTGTGAGGTTTCTGGGAAGTCCTTAAGGCTTTGGTCTCTTGTTCCTTGATCTTACACCAAACATTCCAACGTTGATATTGTTCACAATCCTATCTCATGTACTTCTTTGTAATGAACTCATTGAGTATTAAAGCATATGCTAATCTAATCTGCAGAATCTTACCAAGTTACCAAATTCCACAGTCCTACATCCTTTTCAATGGACGTTGTTTCAATTTCTTGGCTTGACTTGATTTTCTGCTTATGCTGTGCATAGGCAGAGCACTGCAAGGCAAAATAACCAAGTATCCCACGAAATGATGTTTCTTGTTGCTTTTGGATGCATGCTAAAATTCACTATGCCAACTCATTTATTTGCCTGTCCAAGCAAATTTATTTATGAGCCTTCCTTCCATTTAGTTTCAACTTTCTTAATCTTCTGGTTTCATTTATAAAAGTAAGAATGCCAATATTGATATGATTCATTTCCTCCTTTGGTCATTATACAAGTATCTCAAGACAACTTAGAAGCAATAATATTACAGTATATGGTATCAAAATAAAATTGTAGAGATTTTTGGGGGGAAATGAAGACTATGCAGTATTAATTTTATAATTTCAGTAATCACAAAAATTAATCTTTTTGGCTTCAAAAGAACCAAGCAGTTAGTTATATCATACTTATATCTTAGAACCAGGGTTTATGATTTCTTTTCAATAGGTATTTAGGGTTAGGGTTAGGGTTAAAAGGCAACTTGAGGAACTTGCTAGCCCCTGCCTCCCTTGATGTAGTTTCCTGGGTTACCTAAGGGTATAAATAGCCTCACTCACATAGACTCAAAGCCCTTTCATTTGGAGAATTTCTGAAGAGCACCCTAGTGACCAACCCTGCACCTATTGAACAGAAGTATTTCCATCTGATATAAAGGGAACCTCACCCAGAGAAGCTAAGTGCCACTGTGTGCTTACTGCGTATCTTTGATGTGTTAGGGCAAAGTAGACCTTTTTTTGCTAACTGTTCAAAGACTTGTACTGCCACATTTTGTCCCAACTTCAACCTGAGCAGAGTACTGATATAAACCCTGCCCTTAATATTGTGGATGGCAGAATTGCACGAGTTCCCCTTCCTGATATCTGAAATTCTATGATCTCTGACCTTCCTTCCTCTCTCCTTCCTTCCCTCCCTCTCTCTTTTTCTTCCTTTCTTCCTCCTTTCTCTCCTTCCTTCATCCCTTCCTTTCCTCCTTCCTTCCTCTCTTCTTCCCTCTTCTCTCTTATTCTTTCTCTCCTTCCTCCATTCTTTCCTTCCTTCCTCCTTCTTTTTCTCCTTTCCTTTCTCCTCTTTCCCTCACTCCTCTCCATCCCTTCCATCCTTCCTTCCTCCCTTCACTCACTTTCTCTCTCCCTCTCCTTCCTTCCCCTCTTTCCTTCTTTTCATTCTCCCTCCCATTATATAAACAACTTAGTGTGAACCTTTTTCTAAATCTATTTTTACTTGAATTTTAGTTTTTTGTCATGCTCTCTTTCACCATCTCTTATACTATACTTGAGACCAATAATTTTGTTTCTAACGATTTCTTCTATTTGTGTGAGTAACAAAAATGTCACTGTTTTCCAAAGTTGCAAAAAAAATCCTATTTGAGTTTTTTATGATTTTATAAAATACTTAGACTATTGATTTTGTTGGTGTTTATTGTGGTATATTCTGTAAAGCTTGGATCTAACTTCTTGTCCCTTTTAAAAAATACATGATATACAAATTGCTCACTATTTAAGGGAGGGGATAAGGGGAGAAGGAGAAAAATTAGAATTCAAATTCTGAAAAAATAGAATGTTAAAAATTATTTTTACATGTAATTGGAAAAATAAAATATTATTTAAAAGAAAAAATATATGCATACACACATATATATATACATACTTATATACATATATATTACACACACACACATATATATATATATATATATATATATATATATATATACACATAACCATGTATATACACACACATATATGATATAGTTATCCAGATTTTTTCAGAAATTTTCTGTTATTGAAAAAAACCATTTGAGGTTTATTTTAAGCATTCTTTATCCAATATTAAGCTTTTATACACACCAGGTTCAATGTCTGAGTGCTGTCTTCTGCCGATTCCATCATTCTTTTCTTGTCCCAGAGAGTTTTTACAATTATGAACTTAAATTCTGGTGGTGCTGGTCCTCCTCCACTGGTTTTGTTTTTATAGTTCTAGACATTCTTGCTCATCTGTTTTTCCTTATGAATCTGTTATGACTATCTAATTCTGTGAATATGGGTTTTGCATTAAATCTCTAAAGTTGACATTTTAACTAGCTGATAAACCCAACCATGGCTAAAAGTTCCCTCTAAGTTCCTTTCCATTTACATTATATATGCTATATATACATAATTATTTATGTGTTTTCTCCCTTCTGAAACTATAATCTTCCCGAGGACAGGGACTTTGTCTCTGTTTTTCTTTGTATCCCAGCCCTTAGCACAGCAGAGGATAATTGCTTAATAAATGTTTGTTGACTGACAAATTGAATAACTCCATTTGTGCAATTCTTGCTTGCTTTCTGTCCAAATATTTTTGAAGTTTTCTCAGTAGGGCCCTCAAACTATATGCATTGTATTGTTATTGTAAGGGGTGCTTCTCCTATCAGCTTTCCTCTCTTTGTGACTGTGGCATCAGGAAATGCAGATGATTTTTGAATTCTGCTACTTTATTCAAGTCATTTCTTACTTCCATTTTTAAAACTATCTTGGGTCTTCTAGGAATGCAATCATGGCATCTACAAATTGAGATATATAAAAATTTTCATAGATGCTTCCTATATAGCCTTCTCATTTCTTTTTCATGTATAATTATTATTTTTGCTAGGAGTTTTAAAGTTGTCCAACAAGAGTAGTAGGAGGCAACATCCCTGCTCATCACCAGATTTAATGAGAACACTTTCTAGGATTTCTCTTTTGTATATAGATGGTACAGTGGACAGAGCGCTGGCATACAGTGAGGAAGATTCATCTTCCTGAGTTTAAATCTAGTCTTAGACCCTAACTATGTGACCTTAAGCAAGTCATTTCACCCTTTTTGCCTCAGTTTCCTCATCTATAAAGGGAACTGGTGAAGGAAATGGCTAATCACTGCAGTATCTCTGCCAAGAAAACCCTAAATAGGATCATGAAGAGTCACTCACAATTGAAATGACTGAACAAAAACAATCTTGATTTATTGGGTAGCTCTAATAGATTAAAACTGCATTAAACTTTTGGGAAACCCTGCATAGTAACTCATGTTTTTAAACACTTACATCTTTAAGCATATTGTCCTTTTTATATTTGTTATGTTTTGTGATATGAATGATATAATTTATGAAAGACCCTCTCTGCATCTAATGACGTGATTATGTAGTCTTCATTTTTTCTATTATTGATATGATTTATTATATTGTTTCCGAAGCATTAAATCATCATTACATTTTGTTAATAAATCCTACTTGATCTTACCTCATAGAAGAATTCAGAACTGGTTAGCCAGCCCTTCTTGGTGAAGTCTCAAAACATGTATTTATTTAAATTATTTTTAATCAAATAAATTTAATTTAAATAAATTAATTTAGATAATCTTGTTTAAATTTAATCTAATTTAAATAAATTAATTTAGATTATTTTGTTTACATAATTTTATTTAATTTAAATACATTTTAATTTATTTATACTTTAAAACTTTTGAAGAATTCACTTGTGAATTCTCTGATCCCATTGCCTTCACGTAGGGTACCTTCATTGACCTGATTGATGACTTTCCTTTTAACTGGTCTGTTTTAATTATCTACTTTTTGTTTTCTTAGTTTTGCATTTTACCCCTCTGAAGAAAATGATACATTTCTTTCATTTTCTCAAATGTATTACCACAGAACATATATGGTATGCAATCTCTGATAATTTGCCCTTAGAATCGTTCCTTTTTCTTATACAATTTTCATTATTTTGGTTTCTTTTCTATTACACTTGCCAATTGTTTATCAATTTTCTTAACTTTTAAAAGAAGTTTTTATACTTGTTTTTCTTTAATTTTCAACACTTATTTTTTTTATAAGATTTTGAATTCTAAATTTTTCTCCCTCCTTCTCTCCCTTTCCTCCTCCCCAAGATGCCAAGCAGTCTGACATACGTTATACATATGCAATCACTTTAAACATTTCCACATTATCTTATACTTATTTATGATTCCAGTTGCTTAGATTTCCGCTTTAATTTTGGTCCTTTCCCTCTTTCTGTTGGTTTGTGGTTGTTTTTTCCCTAAATTTTTAAAAGTTCAAACTCTATTTGCCAATTTTCTTTCACTTTTTTTAACTGACAAAGGCATTTGATACTATGCTGAGTATTGCTTTGGCATCTTCCTGCAGAATTTTATAACCATATTATCATTCTCTTGGATGTAATCTACTATTGGTTTTGTATTGCTTGTTTTTCTCCTGTGGTTTTTAAATTTTTTATTTAAGTAAATTGGGCAATTATTTATAAATGCCCACTGTATGGAAAGCATGATGCTGGTAGCTGGGCATGTAAAGTCCCAGCACTTGAGGGATTTAAATTCTACTCAGTGGTGCTAAACAGGTAGGTTAAATACAGGATAATGTGAGGAGTATGGGTTGAACTAACAAGTAAGGAAATCAGGGATGGCTCCACCAAGGAATGGCACCTGAGATTATCCTTGAAAGGAAGAAAGAATTTTAAAAGACAGAGGGGTAGAAGGAGCACATTCCAATGATAAGGCACAGCCTACTCAAAGGCATGGAGAAAGATGAATGATTGTCAAGATCAAGGAATAACATATGGACCAATCTGGCTGAGAAGTTTGTAGTTGATCCTAGAGGCAATAAGAAGCCACTGAAGATGCTTGAGGAGAGAAGTAAATTAGTGAGTAGACGTGTATTACTAGAAGGGGCGACCATTAGGAGGCTATTGCAGTAATCTAAACTCAAGGGGATGAGGACCTGAACTAAGGTGGTGACCACATGAGTGGAGGGAGAAGAGGACAGATGTGAGACGTGGTGTGGTCTTAGAATCGCCAAGATTTTGGCACTTGATTGGATTTAAGGGTGAGGGACAATACAGAACTGAGAATAACCGGAATGTACAGTATTCAAACTCTTCCTATATTTATTCTTTTCTTATTAATGCCAATTCTTGCTGAACTTATTTATTATGCATTTAACCATTTGAGGCTATTTCATGGGATACTTACATGACTTCTTTTCCCATCTCCATTGCTTCTACTACTTTTGCTGATTCATTGATGAATATCCAGAGACATTTTATTGGAACGGCGCTTTGCTCATTTTAGAATGTTAGTTAATTTTAAGTTATTCCCCTCCAGCCCCCAACCTTTTTGGCGTATCTCTTTTAGTAGACCGACTCCCTTTGATTCTTGCATTTTGATACCTTAGATCAGTCTCTACTTCTCACAGTTCTCAAGTTGTACTTTATTGGTCTATAAACATAACAATCCCACTGTATTTAATTTTATACCACAGATATGGTAGATATTAACATGGAGTTGAAGGCCTTCTTGGGAGGGAAGCCCCTGTAACTGATTCTACTTGAAATAAAGTATAAGTAATCCTACACTTAGATACAATACATCCCCTCTACAAAAATAGATGCCTCAGCCCTAGCCACAGCCTAGTGACCACTGAATGTTCTCTTTCCCTAGATACTATCATTTAGGAATTCATCTATTTGAGCTTTTTTCTATGTATACTATGAGGCTGATAATTTTTCAGTGGTCATGAATCCCACTACTCATTTCTTTTTTAAAAAAATCAATAAAATTTAAAAGTATCATTAGCTAGTATAAGCAAAAGGTTCTTCCATGTTGAAATTGTTTAGAGAGGTCTGAAGACTTTAATTTGAAGAAAAATTTTAAGAAATACCTAAATATCTTGGGACTACACACAAGTGTGTGTGTGTTTGTTCTTCGTTGCCAAAGACCATGCCATCAGAGAAATGATGACATGACTTGCACTTGATTTTGTTTTTTGAGTGAGGGAGGGCTGTGTAGGTCACCAGTCTCACTTCTCCTTCAGAGTCATCTGACTTCAGTGACCAGATATTCATCAGGATGACTAGAGATGACCCAGGATGAGGCAATTGGGGTTAAGTGACTTTCCCAAGGTCACACAGCTAGTGAGTGTCAAGTGTCTGAGGTGAGATTTGAACTCAGGTCCTTCTGACTCCTTCACTGGTGCTCAATTTGTTCAATATCTTTGGGTTAACAGTGAATCAAAATCGTGGCTTATGACCTCCCCCTCCCCCATCTGATTCTTTGTTTTGTTCAGATAAAATCAAAAGACGCATTAATCCAAAGCAAAGGTTTTTTATCAAACAGAATGACAGCAAGGTCAATAAAAAGAAAACAGTCCTTATATGCACATCCTAGTACACTCTCCGGCAGATTATCATACCACAAGTGAGAACATTTATTGCTCAGACAACTCATGGCCCTCAGGGAGAATTCTAGCTGCAACACCTATCTCTAGAACCACTATTTGCTCCTTCCTCAAAGAAGTACTGGTGTTATTTGCAGGTCTGCATCCTCTTTCTGAGATGCCACTGCCACCTGCTGCTTCTCCAGTGAATAGTTGTTTGTCATCTTCTTTCTCACAGAGTTTTTATGACTGTTTGTAAGCTTTTCCATAGCCTCACAGCTATTTCAACTTTTTTATGAGTCAGACCCACAGCCATGCCTAGCCAGCAAAGAGACCTTGGATCAGGTATCTTTTTTGAATACTTTACTTCCCCCTCAGTGAAGCTCCACCAGGTCCACATGACATTTGGGTTGGGATAAGTAAAATCCTTCCAATTTTCAGCCTTCCTCTAGCTTCTAGTGCCAATGTTATTAAGCTAGAGCTTCACTTAACCACACTGGATTGGAGGGGTGGAACTAGCGACCTTTGTCCTACATTCCTGCAGCTACATCCAAATTGTTGTGCCCCCCCCCACTCCCTGCGTCTTTGCACCAGCATTCCATAATGAACAAATTCATATTAATTCAATTCTGACCTTCACAAAGAAATATATTTCAGTGTGTATTTGACAAAGAGACCATTTGGGAACTCTGGAATGGAGTCTGGGAAATCCAGGTCTCGGGAACCACACTCAGACTACATTAAAAATGTCATTTTTGACCTTTGGATCATAAGGTTTATTTCCAGCAGGATTTTACTAAGGTGCTCCACTCAATGGGTTATTGTTCTTCATGAGCACTGTTGCCAGCCAGCCGTGAATTTGATTGTAGCATTAATTTTTGAGTGCTGAGAACTGTGGATGGCAAAGTTTATACTCCCTCAAAAAAAAGGGAAAAATCATTTTGAAACAGAAAAGGATTTCATTCTTTAAGCATGCCATTAATGCATGATTCAAGATGTCATAGCTTAGATGAGATAATCAAATTCCTTGGATGAATCAGCTGAAAGCAGCTGTTTCATTTTGGAGTGATCTAGAGATACATAAATCAAAGATGGTAGGCTTAAAGAGGGAGAAAGGGCAATGAAAGATTATTACCAAAAATGTGTTGGAAAAATAAAAATCACTTCTTACCATATTAGAGTAATGTTGATATTAATTATCTTTCAAATGAAAACATCCAAGTGCATAGTCTAGCTTCAAATCTTCTTAGTTACAGATCTCAATGCCATCCATTTAGAGAGTATATTTGAAACCTAAAGGAATTTGCAAACAGAAGGACATTCTTTAAAAATCACAGTCAAAAGAATGTTTGTCCTTGATAATAGCAACTCATGTTTCTATGGTGTCTTTCATCCTGCCCTCAAGAGTCCATGTAAAGATGTTTGCAGATATTCATGGTTGTATATCACTGTCTTCATACCTCAGAGCACAGATGTTTCAACACTTTGAACACAATGCAGTTTTTTCCCATGCGAAAATAGGTGCTGTCCCCTTGCTCATACTCCCAGCTTTTCTACAAACAGCACCCTCTTGGCTTCTGGGCTGTTGTTGCTAGCTCAGAAAGATTGTTCATGCAGTTCTTACTTAAAGCAGGTTTTTTTTTTTATAAGAACCTTTAAAAACAAAACACCTGTGTTTTCTGGCGGGACAACAATGTATCGGCCAAAATAACTCTATTTTAATGACTGACTGTGGTTAGCTAGCGCCCCATAATTCATTTCATAATTGGAAAAAAATGTAGCATTTGCTGACATCATCTGAGTGCAGTTCTGGACACACTGGCCAGCGTGTTATCCAACAAAAACTATTTAATTTTCCACTCCACAATTCAGGAAGAATCCAGGAGTAGGGTATTCAGAATTTGGATCCATGTTCGGTATTTTAGCTCAGCATTTGGACAGGAAGACTGGATATAAGTCGGGTTTCAGGGCAAAATTTTGTCTATAAACCTCCCACTTCCTCTTATGAAGACCAAAGCCAATCTGAGATCAGGCATGTTGGGCTCAGTAGGCTCAGAGTCTTGAGCCTGAAAAAACAAAGTGAAAAATTCAAAGTGTGTGGGAAGGGTAGACTTACCAGAAATCCCATTTTTAAGGGATTTCCCTTTTAAAAACACAGGACAACCTTATTTATCTGGCACATAGCCATCTGGATCTCTCAGTTATAGGCACAAGAGCTGAAAGGGATCCTGGAAATATAAATTAACCTACTCATTTTACAGGTGAGGAAACCGAGTCTCTGTTTTTGCTCAAAATGCCTAAATGTCTATTTTCAAGAAAAGTACTTGAGTTTTGTTGCAACATTGGACATGACTTATTTTGTGGCCTGTGTCTTTCTGGCTTGCTCTGGGCCCATATGGGAATATATTCAAAAGAGCTATTAGAAATACTTTGTTAGTCTTGTTCTAGCATGGTAGTTGAAAAGTTTGTTTGGAAGACGTTGAGTTCCATAAGATTCATGTGTCAAAGGCTGTCTCTTTTCTAGGCATGTCCCCTCCTCCTGTTGGTGAGCACCTCCCTTTTCTGAAATCCTCCAGATATGTACTTTTTCATGACAGAATCCTCAATGCTAGAAAATTCCAGCCCCCTTTTAACCAATTCTAATGTTTTCCCGTTTGTGACATCAGCGGAGGAATAATCAAAGGCTGGCCAACAGCCCTGCCCCCAAAACCTTGGCCCCCAAATGTGTTGCTGAGCTCTAAGGTGAAGCATGGAACGTGGGTGTTCTCACAAGAGTGGGGCAATGTCTGACAGGATCCTCAGTAGGTCCCTTTTTCTTCCTGTCATAGCCTAGAGATCTTGAGGTCTGGCACCCACTCTGGTTGTAGCCTTCTGTTTTTGCCCCTAATTTCTCCTTCCAAGCTTCCACCCCTGGGATTTTTAAGTCTTTGGTCTTCCTTTGTGTGGGTTCAAACACACTTTTAGCTTCCCTGGCTAGTCTTAACGATTTTACAGAGGTTTCCTAAGCCCTGCCCCACTCCCCAAATGATTGCAGTGGACAAAGGAGACTTTGCTTGAGATTTCAGGTTAAATAGACCATGGCAATGGTCCATCCACATGAACTATATGGCAATTTGACCACAGTCCGTAAACTTAATAAGTATTTTTGATAACTGCATTTCAATATAATCGGTTTCCTTTAGAATTCTATATATTTTATGCACTTAAAAGCATTATTCTTAGAAGGGATCCATAGGCTTTCTCAATCTGCCCAAGGTTCCATGATATTTTTTTAAAAAAGATTAAGAATGTATTTGGTACAGAAACATATTTCAATTTCTCTGTACTTTATAAGCTTTTATATGATTGTTATATGAATTCTGCCTATAATAATTCCCCTTCAGCTGGCTGTGGATTATAAAATTATAGGAAATTTATATTATATAACATAAAATTTTGGGAAATTCTATACATACACACATGCATTCCTAAATACACACACACACACACACAGAGAATTCTACCTCATATTAAAGTAGAGTGAAACTCACCACTTTCCAAAATCTCTTCACTGGTCAGGTTTTACATGGCCAGTTTTCTTCCAAAACACCTTTGCTTTCCTCCTCAAAATAACCAAGGATTTTGCACATAGAGAGAAAGTTGTTTTTGCCAAGAAGTGATTAAACACCTCCCTGTGTGTGTGTCCATACAAAGGCCTTCCAGGAAAGGATGGTGCTTTATCTGTATGCAAGGAATGGTGGCCAGCTCACAAAGAGCACACTTCCTCTCATTTACTCCTCATTTTAAGTTAGGAGGGAGAATCTAGTATAAGAATGAGCAGTCATTCTATCTTGAGACAGGTAGAAATCTGTTTAGAAATCTCTGGAAAGGCTGACTTGTCCCTTTGCACTTTTAAAGCCTGATTAGCCAAAATCCTTCCACCACATTAATGAAAAAAAACCCCAGACAATGGTTAAATATTCAATAGTGGTTTAGATGAAATTATTCCAACAGGGCTGGGTCCTAGCTCTGTTTGGGGACATTTGGCCTCCAGATAGGAACTTCCCTCACCCTCAACATAATCTTAGGTGGTGAGGGATACCCTAAGATGCAATTGCTGAGTAGTGTCTGACACAATCGGTATTTTCAGAGCAACATCACACATTTTGCATCTTCCGACTGTTGTCTGGGACCTGCTTCTTGCGTTGAATTCGTGGAAAGGATTAGAGGAACAAGAGGAAAGGAAATGGAAGCATTGGTGGCTTTTTCAAGGAATTGAGAAGAGAAGGGAAGATATAGTACAATAGTTGTGGGCATGGTAGTGTCTAGTGAGGGTCGGTTTTTTTTTTTGAGGATGAGGAAGACATGGATATTTTGTAGGTAATAGAGAAAGAGGAATCAAAGACTGAATAAAGAAAAAAGTCGAGAAAATATGCCATAGAAGATCAGGAGGGAGTCAGAAGTCCATGTGGAAGGTGGGCTTTGGCAAGTAGAAGGGCAGACTCATTAGAGACTGGAGTGAAGGATGAAGTAGAGGAAAGTGAGGTCTGAGGGCATGAGATAAGGAGGAGAGTAGAAGAGGGAATCATGTAGCTCACAAGTTACTGGTGGGAAAAGGGATAACGACTGAACCTGTGATTTCATTGCTATTAGGGAACTCCCAGTTGTACAAGCTCTCCACTAATGCAAGTTATCTGAAAATTAAAATCTGAAAGAGTTGCTTAAAGCATCTAAAGGTTAAGTGAATTGCCCACAGAAGTGGGGGAAAAAATCTTTAAGTTTCTCTGATGAAAGTCTCATTTCTAAGCTCTATCGAGAACTCATTCAAACTTATGAGAATACGAGTCATTTCCCATTTGATAAATGGTCAAAGGCTATGAACAGGCAGTTTTCAGAGAAAGAAATCCAAGCCATCAATAACCATATGGAAAAAAATCCAAATCACTAATAAGTAGAGAAATGCAAACCGAAACAACTCCGAGGTTTTACTTCATGCATATCGGATGGCAAAGCTGACAAAAAAGGGAAATGACAACTGTTGGGGGGTCATGGGAAAATATATATTAAGGCATTGTTGGTAGAACAGTGAATTGGTCAGCAATTGGGAACTGTGTCCAAATAGTTATTCAGTTGTATATACCCTTTGACCCAATGATACTCCTACTAGACCATAGCCCTAAAGAACTCAAAGAAAGAGGAAAAGCATCCACAGGAACAAAAGTATTATTGCCACTTCTTTTTGCGAAGGCAAAGGATTGGAAACTGAGGAGATGCTTATCCATTGGAGAAGGGTTGACAAGTAGCATACGAATGTAATGGAATACTATTATGCTTAAAGAAATGATGAAGGGCATAATTTCAGAGAGAGCCAGGAAGATTTGTATGAACTGATGCAGAGTAAACTGAACAGAACTAGGAAAGCAATTCATTGATTATAACAATATTATAAAGGCAAACATCAACGCAAAGTCCAACCCCCAGCTCCAGGGGACTCATGATGAATCATGCTACTTACTCCTAGGTAAAGGTGGTGGACTCAGTGCAGAGTGAGACTTTCTATTTTCTTGACATGATCAAAGCAAGAATTTGTTTCACTTGATTATACATGTTTGTAACAAGGGATTTTTTTCTTGTATCCTTAAAGAGGATGGGGGAGGGTGGAAGGAAGGGAAAGTAGATCTTCATGAAAGTGAAATAGAATTTAATTTTTAAAAATTCACTTGCTCAGGTTCTCACAGAAATTATCTACTGCTCCATCAGAAATGAGAGTAAAGAGTGGTGGTAAGGGATGATGTCAGAGGGTTGTCACATGAGGAAGAGGGGAGAAGACAGCATCGTGTACCTTACGGGGTGGTTATGAGGAAAGTATTTTACATAGCCTAAATCACTACAGAAATGTGAAAAAAAGTCTTTTTTCTTTTCCTCCCTCTCTTTCTTTCCTCCTTTCCTTTCCCCCTCCCTTCTTCCTTCCTTCCTTCCTTCCTTCCTTCCTTTCTTTCTTTCTTTCTTAATTTCTTTTACTCCCTCCTTCCCTCCCTTTCATCTCTCTTTCATGCTCCCTCCCTTCCTGCTTTCTTTCTTTTCTTCCCTCCTTCTCTCCTTCCTTCCTCTTTTCCTCTCTCCATTTCTTCCCCTCATTCTTTCCTTCCTCTTCCACTAAAGGACCACTCCAAGAACTCATTGTACCACAGAGGTATCCTTGAGTTCTCAAAGGTTGTGCCAGCAAAACTGAGGTCCTGGTAGATCCAATAAAGCTGAAAAGGCTTCCGGTAAGGTCCCAGAGACAGACTGTACATTTACTATTAGAGTTTGTCTTAATAAAGTCAGAAATATTTATCACTAGGCTGGTCACTACAGGTATTAATGTCCTCATTTTACAGATGGGTTCAGAGAGGCTTCATTACTGCCCATAGATACACAACTAATCAGTGTTAAAGGCAGGATCTAATCTAAGTCAACCCTGCCTTGAAGTCCAGGGCTTTTTGCCTTTATACTACCCTGTCCTCCAACTTCAACAACTCAGTGGAAAGACCCCTAAGGTCACACCTCCAAAGGAAAGTGTAACGCTAAGTTATTGGCAAAATCCAGTCTGCAGAAGCAGACTGTCAAAGTTTTTTTTTTGAATTTTCTGAATGAGCTATTTCCATTGGTCCAAGTCATCAAAGGATTGCTCAATCCATTGTTTGACTTCTGTAGCAAAAAAACCAAGTATATGAATGAAGAAATTGAGAACAAAGAACATGTTTTGTTTTAAAAACTCAAAGAAAAATAGAACTCTGTCTCTCTGTGTGTCTCTCTCTGTCTCTGTCTTTCTTTATCTCTTTCTGTCTCTGTGTCTCTGTCTCTCTCACAACACACACACACACACACACACACACACACACACACACACACACATCCTATCCAAAAAGTTTAAAGCAGGGATGGATAAACAGGGCTACCTTCAGAGTTTACCAAAATGCAGAGCTAGCTTTCAGATGTGTAGGAGTTTATCCAATGTCCTACTCAGGCTAAGCATCTACCCTGCTTTTATTCTGACTTCCTGGAAGTAAGTACACATTATTTTTTTACAACCATCCTGTCAGGTATGTAAGTACAAGTATCGTCACTGTTTTCCAGAGAGTATTTTTTTTACTGGTAACATGATGGTTTACTTAGAAAATCTGAAACATTAATAATAACAATATTTATATGGTGCGTACTGTGTTCTAGGCACTCCACTAAACACTTTACAGCATTATCTTATTTGATTCTCACAACAACCCTGTGAGGCAGATGCTATCCTTATCTTCATTTTACAGAGGAGGAAGCTCAGAGAGAAAAATTGAGCCATAGAGGGGTTAGGTGACCTCCCCATGGTCATGCCACTAGGTAATACTGCAGCTAGAACTTGAACTAGGTTTCTAAGACCAATTCCCCCCTCTTCCCAATACACCAGAAAATAGTTGGGATGGATTTTTATCGATCGATTATGTGGGAGCAATTAAGTGGTACCATTGTATGTGGTTTGGCCTTCGTTCTTGAAGAGGACCATGACATCAAGGACATGATGACATGACTTGTAATTGAGTTTGATTTGAGTGAGGGAGGGATGTACAAAGTCAGCAGTCTCACTTTCTCCTCCAGAACCATCTGAGTCCAGTGGCCAGATAATCCATCAGGATGACTGGAGATGGCCCAGGATGCAGTGGGAGACCTTGGCCCTTTTAAGCAAATATAGTTTCAGGTACACACTTTGAGTAAGGCAACACTCATTCAGTGAATAGGCCTCTTTAAGAAATGAGTCAAGGAATGGCCCCTTTAATAAAAAAAATAAAATAAAATCAAAGTGGGAGGGGAACACCCTCAGGGTAGCTGACCAAAAGAGAAACAGTTACTATTTGCATTCACTCTGAGCCAGGAGGGCCCCAAAAAAGAACCATTATGGGATGCTTGGGCAGGGAACGATTGTTGTCCAATCTATGAGATCCCAAGTGAATTGGGTTTAAGGCTTGGTATTTGAGAAAGAAATACAGCCGGTAAATCCCAAGTTAAGTAGGTAGTTTTCGGTCATCAAATTTTACCTTTCTTTGGGCAGAATGCCCTCAAGCAAGGAGAGAAGAGAGGAGAGCAGATGGAAGGGAGGGGAGAGAAGGTGAGGGGAAGGCAGTCTAACCCAGCTGGGTCCCTATAGTGCACCAGGTTTGGAGCTAGGAAGACATCTTTGTGAGTTTGTATCTGGTCTCAGACACTTCGTAGCTATGTGACCCTGAGCAAGTTACTTAACTGTTTGCCTCAGTTTCCTCATCTGCCAAATGAGCTGAAGAAGGAAATGGCAGACCACCCCAGTGTCTTTGCCAAGAAAACCCCAAATGAGGTCATGACTAAAGACATGAGTTAGACATGACTAAAATGACTGAACAGCATATACTTTTTCTTTCTGACCAACATGAAAGCTGGCTAGTTGATGCTGGAATTGAATTCCGGGAGTATAAGCCTGAATAAATATAGCTGGGTAACCTGAATGCTTTTAAAAAACAGGGGTGAGAAGGGAATGGAAATTCATATCCTTTTGAATAAGGAGAGAAGAAAAGGACCGTTAAATATGAGTGCCACCTACCTTTGTTCACTTACTAAGTTTGTATCTTAGGGGAAATTTTGCTTCAAAAGCAGTTTTTACTTAACTTATTTGAAATATCATTTTCTTATTCCTTAAAATTGTATGGGATTGCTTTAAAAAAAAGCATCCATGCCTTTTTATTGACCTAAGGCTTTCTCCAGATAGAAAGGAAATTGATCTCCAATACTGTTGGGAGTATAAGGGTCATAGCCTTTTTATTGACCTAGGGCTTTCTCCAGATAGAAAGGAAATTGATCTCCAATACTGTTTGGAGTATAAGAGTCATAGCTTTGAGTCCAGTCACTGCAGGGAAGTCTTAAACTTTCTAAAAGTCAATTCCCATCCATATTCAGAAGAGAAACTAACAAAGAAGTGAAATTCTCAAAGATGCCTTGAAAGTAACTCCCTGGATTGTTTAATTGCCATCCTTGGAGAAATTATGTATCTGCTGTAATAGGCAGAAGTTGTGGCATGCTCTGTGAAGGTGGCCAAACCTCCCACAATGTACATCACAGCCTAAAAATATTGAAAAGGCATTCCATTGCTCTCATGTGACTTTCCCTCCATTTTAATTCATCAACTGGGCTTGGAGCTAGGGGAACAAATAGTTTAATAACATGTGAGTCGTGGCTATTTCAAAAGCATCATTCGTTTCTCTTAAGGTCTTGGTTGATCATTTTAGTAGCAGACAGACAAATTCAAGAGTTACTCACTGGACCAGTGGGGAAATGAAAACATTTAGACCCTTCACTTGATATCCAAAGTTCGATATGAGAGGACTTGGATAAGAAATTGCCAAAAGTCAACAACAGAGTTGGCAACCACATACTCCATAGGTCCATTGGGACTGGAAGCACTGATCACAGAAGAAATTAGGGTGGTCTATCTAGGAGGTTTGATGGACCTCTAATTAACTGAACTCTTTCTTCCCAATTAGTAGATCATTAGTTCAAGATAAAAAATGTCTTTAGAACTGAAAGAGAAGAGGGATCATCTAACTCAACATCTTCATTTTACAAATGGGGAAATTGAGGCCCCAACAAATGAAACAACTTACTCAAAGTTACATAGGTAGCAAGTAATAGAAGCAGGAACTCAGCTCTTCTGACTCCAAATCTAGTATTTCTACTTTACCATATTGTAGAGCAAAAACAAAAAAAAATTGTAAAATTCTTGTCAATTTTTTCCTTTATATTAGATTTCCCATGGTCCCAGGCAGAGTCAACATATGACATTTTGTGCTCCCTACATGCATAAGGGGCCAACGAGGTGGTTCAGTATATAGAACCCTGGGCCTGGAGTGAGGGAGACTCATCCTTGTGAGTTCAAATCTGACCTCAGTCACTTACTAGCTATGTAAGCTACTGAGCTTAGTCACTTAACACTGTTTGCCTCAGTTTCCTCCCCTGTAAAATGAGCTGAAGAAGGAAATAGCAAGTACTCCAATATCACTGCCCAGAAAACCCCAAATGGGGTCCTGAAGAGTCAGACATGACTGAACACATGCATAAGATTCAATAACTCTGTCTTTTTATTGTTACTGTACACTGGAGACCTTTGATCTTAATCACAACATGCATGACTTGAATGATCACAAAATACATACCTGTGTGCCTTGTAGAGGAGGATTTCTGTGCATTGAAAATCGGTTCGCTGAAAGAAAGTAAGGTTAAAAGCTGTGCCCACTGCATGTTAGTACTGTTGGGAACTTCTACCTTACTATCTCATAGCCAACTCTAGTCTCATGGAAAAGGCACTGGATTAAACCAGTCAGAATGCCTGACTCAGTGTTATAAAAAGGACATCATTTCACACTGTTTTGATGTCTCAGTTTCGTCATTTGTAAGGTGTGAGAATCAAATCTTTCCTGCTATACGTGAAGGATGTTGTAAGATTGAACTCTACGATGGACATTGTAGTCCTCTGAAACCTTTGGAGGCAAGACTCCATGTAATTCCAATGAAATATTCTTTTTGCTCCTGCTGCCACCACTTCTAATTCAATGAGAATTAGTGGGCTTCCTTTGCTTTTGATAGACAGAAAAGTGGTATAGCTTTGTCCTGTGTTATTCCTGCCCTCCTTACCCATACAAAAGCATTAGTCCCGATTTCACCCAGTGGACCCGGCACATTTTAGGAAATTGGATTTTTCACTTAACGTACACTCCCTCTACTGGCTGTCTGGCTGTGGTTTCTTTTTCTGATGAATCTCAGGTTCCATAATTTATTTCTTCAGCTAAGTCGTTAATCATTGCTTAAGTCTCTGAGTATGAGTCTTTTGGAATAAGCTGGCAATCTTAATTTATTGTATAACAGAGAGTGCCTAGAAAAAGTTGCCATCTTAGTACAAATGAAAAGACTAAATTCATAATACTAGATGAACATAAGGTAAGAATTTTCTCTTATTTCCTCTGTTTAATTTTAGTGGACATAAAGAATGGTGAAAATACGTACTAGATTGGGAGCTGGGGAGAGAAAAAATAAATTTTATTGGAATCTTTTGTTTTTCCATCATATTCACTTCTGAATATATTCCTTCCCCCTCTCCACCAGGTAAGCCATCCCTTGGGGTAACAAAAAGTAAAAGAGAAAAAGTATTCAATTGAAGAAAACCAACCAACAGATCCACCCAGTCCGACTACGTTTAGGGTTCCATATCCATAGTCTTTCACCTTGGCAAAGAAACCTCCTTAAAATAAATAAATAAATAAAAAGCCCTGCCTTATTAGAATAATAGCTAACATTTGTGTAGAGCTATGTGCCAGTCACTTAAGTGCTTTGATAATTACCTCGTGTGATCTTCACAACCGCCCTGGGAGGGAGGGGCTGTTAATATTCTTTTACATGAGAGGAAACTAAAGCAAACAGCAGTGAAGTGACTTGCCTGGGGTCACACAGTTAGTGTCTGAGGCAGCATTTGAACTCAGAAAGATGAGTCTTCCTCATTTCAGTCCTGGAGGTCTATCCACTGAGCCACCTAGCTGCCTCCATACAAGATGCACTTTAGAGTTTAATCTGCATTATTTACATTTTTCTCCATCACTTTCTTAAGTCTAGACAGTCATCCAAGCAACAAACCAAGGTCTGATTTGCAACCTTATCAATTACCAAGGTGTAAAAAAGCTCTTGCTGAAATTTAACAATTGCCTCTCGCAAGCTCTTCCAACACACTCCCTGATTGCAGGCGAGTCATAATCCTCATACCGTACAGTGGGAATAAGAATACTTACCCTGCCTCGCTGACAAGGTTATTGGAAGGACCGAGTGAAGTTATGTATGTACTTAAAAAACAATAAAGTCCCATACAAGTTGAATGATTATTAATGAAATTTACCTCAAATGCCAAAGAATTGGGACTTGCAACAGAATAAAAATCTCCCTCATAGCTGTCTTTATCATCTAGGTGGTGAAGTGAATGATAAGCCGAATTTGGAATCAGGAAGATCTGCATTCATATCACACCTGAAACACTTGCGGTGTGACCCTGGGCCAGTCACTTAACCTCCGACTGCCTTAGTTTCTTCCTCATCTGATGATAGCACTTACCTTATAGGTTTATTGTGTAGGTCCAATGAGATCAATGTCTAGAAAGTGCTTGACCAACTTTAAAGTGCTATGTAAAGCTATTATTACCAAAACTTAATCATATGGGAAAATTCGTTTTCCACTGAAACTAATCACTGATTCAGTTTCTTTTCACCCTTATGTCACAATGAAGAAAGAACGTTGAATTTGGAGTCATGGAGCTAAGGTCATAGTTTGTCTTTGCCAAGATTACACAGGGCTAGAATTTAGATTTGCTGGTTCTAAGTCCAGGATTTCTTCTATTAGAAAGAGCAGATTTGGAGCTGAAAAAATTATAATGGGGTAAAAAGAGAGTGCAACAGGAAATTGTTCAAAGAGATGAAAATGAATGAACAGGGAATTCACCAGAATATGTGAGGGAGAGAAGTCTGACTTTGATTGATAAAGAGAAACCTTTAGTTAAAAAAAAAGAATGTGTACATCTCTTTGGGGAAGGGGAGGAGGAAGGATACGAGGATAAATTTAAATGATATAAAAACAAAAGAAAACAATTTATTTTTTAAGAAGACACCGACTAAAAATGCAAGGAGGTAAAAAAAAGGATGAGTACAATAACATGGGACAGCCTTGCCCAGAGTCAGAAGTGGCAAAACTTAGATCGAGCTAAAGCTGATATAAAAATCTAAGACAATAAAAAGAATATTTTAAAGAATGCATTGTCATAAAAACAATTCACTTGCTATCATATTGTTAATAATAGGGAGGGGACAAAAGGAAGTGAATAAGCCTTTATATGAGTGCTTACTAAGTGATGTCGAGTGTGCTAAGTACTTTACAAATATTATCTCACTGGATAATCACAACCACTCTCCGAGGCAGGGGCTGTTACTATTCCCATTTTACAGTTGAAAAAACTGGGGCAAATGGAGCTTAAGTGACTTGCCAAGGGTCACATAAGTAAGTGTTTGAGGTCAAAGTGGTCTCCTTGATTCTGCGACTCCACTGTGCTATCTAGATGATAACTGAGGATCAAGTCAGTTAAAAACAAAAACAAAACCTTTATTTGCCTGTGGTGGAGATAATAGGTTTCATCCCCATTCCATCCTTTACCAGTTGATATAGTCACAAAAAACAAGGAGTAAAGATTAGTTAGTAAGATACCAATTACCCTGCCCCAACCTCCCCTGACATATGTCCATTTGTAAGTCATTGAATGGAAGAGCATTGATTGATCCACAGAGAAAAGGAGTCTCTATGGGGCAAATGGATTTCTTTGTACAAGCAATTTCCCATAGCCATTTATAGTCCATAGAAAGTGTACAGTCATGTTGAGTTCACCAAAGTTCTACCCCTTGGCCTTGGGGGCAGTTTGTTGTGTTCTAGGAAAGAGGGTACAGAGACTTCCTCTTCTGCTAGTTTGTCGCTGGTCTCAGGGTCTGAGGCAAGACATAATTCTGTCTTTTGGTTGGTCTTGGGCAAGAATGGGTTAGAGGAAAAGAACTCCAGGAGGCAGTTGTGACTGACCAGTTACACTGGAATGGATAATTATTTTAAAATGGAGTTATATCTAGCAAAGAAAAATGCAAGGCCTTCGCTTCTATTACTACTACATCACACACATATACATATGTGTATATATACATATACTTATACACATATATGTATACATATACTTATATACACATATATGGATATATATATAATAAAAAATTTTATATATATGCATATATATAAAAGAATGGATAGACACTTTGCACACCAATAGCTAGGAGAAGAAGTTTTAAGGTATGATCACAGAAAATAAAGTAGACAAAATTGATTATGTAAAATTTTGGCATGAACAAAAAACATCATACCTAAAACTAGAAGAAAAACATCTCTGCAGCAAGTGTCTCTACCATAAATAAAGGTCTGTTTCCCAAGATATATGAGAAATTGATCCAAATGTCTAAGAACAAGTGGATAAGCGGTTAGAGGTTATGAACAGGTAGTTATCAAAAGAGGAAATGCAAGTTATCAACAATGATTTGAAATAATGCTCCAAATTACTAAATAGGGAAATACAAATTAAAGTAATTAGGGTTTTTACCTTGGTACCAATCAGATTGGCAAAGGTGACAAAACACAGAAATGATAACCAGTGGAGGAGATGTGGGAAGACATGCAAAATAATATTCCATTTTTGGATCTGTCAGTTGATCCATTCATTCTGGAAAACAATTAGAATTATATATATTTTAAATAAACTAAACTTTACATATCTATTGACCTAATGATACAACTAGACATATACTCTATGCAAGTCAAAGACGAGAGAAAGGTCCCATACATACAAATATAGTTATAGCAGTACTTTTTTAAAGGCAAGGATCTATAAGAAAAGTGGATATCCATAAACTGAGAAGTGAATGTAAGGGAATGTTGTCATACCATTAGAAATGACCAATATGAAGAATTCAGAGAAAATTGAGAAGGCTCATATGAACTGATGCAAAACAAAATATTCAGAACATGAAAAATATAAGTGATGACCCCCATAACATAAATGAAAAGAACACTGAAAGAGTTCAGAACTCTGAACAATGACCAATCATGATGCCAGAGCATTCAGGGATGAAGCATGTCTCCTGCTTACTGGCAAAGAGAAAATCAACAATAGGTAGGAAATGATTGTGCATTTTGGGACATGGCCTATGTATTGATTTGTTTTGCTTGATTGTATTTATTTGTTTTAAGGGGATGTTCTATTGACAGGGGTTGGGAGGGAGTCATTTAAAAGTGATGATGATTATATTTTTTAAAAAAAAAAGAAAGAAAAGAGCATTAATAAAGTATCTGTTAAAAATAGAGACTAGCTTATACCTCAGTGACCCCTTTTTTTAAAATCAGGGTTACTACTGTAGTAGATCAATGGAATGTTGGAGATTACCCTGATTTGGGGAAATGCATTTTGATTGAGTGATTAATAGCATTTTTTCATATTATTTTTGCGATTAAGATGGAGATATGTGGACGAGGAGATAATGCAATTACAAAGGTCTGTAATAGTCATTAATGATTTCATAGGCAGCATGAGGTAATGGATAGAGAAGTGATCATCTTGAAGTCAGGAAGACCTGGGTTCAAATTCTATCTCAGACAGTTTTATCATCTATGTGACCCTGATGGTCATGTAACTTAACTTCTTGGTGTCTCAGTTTCCTCATCTGTAACATGAAGGTGTTTGATTCAATAAAGCATTAAGGTTCCTTCTGATTCTAAACCTGTGATCCTTAGATGTCAGTTGGTAGAGAAACAACAGTGTCAGTGGAAATCCTTACAAGTTTCTTCTGGGTTCTGTGTTGTTTAATATTTTTATTAACTACTTGAATAATAAATAGATGTCACTCGTACAAAATTTGTAAACGAACAAATCTAGAAGGCAAAATTAACATACTCCTACAGTCAGGATTAAAAAGATCTTGACAGACTAGAACCTATGATGAAATTCCATAGGGATAAATAGGGATACACTTGGGTTCAAAAAATTAACTACACAGATACAACATTAGGGATGCATATTGTTTGCAAAACAGCTGGAGGTTTTAGTGAACTTGCTATGGTAGCTGAAAAAACTAATATCATATTAAATGGTGATTTATAGGAATAAGGAGGTGATGGTTCTACTATATTCTTCCCTAGTTAGACTACTGTCAATCGTTTTTCAGTTGTGTTCAATTCTTTATGACCCCACTTGGGGTTTCCTTGTCAAAGATACTGGAGTGGTTTGCCATTCCTTCTCCAGCTCACTTTATAGATGTGAAAACTGAGGCAAATGGGGTTAAGTGACTTGCCCATGGCCACAGACCTGGCAAGTGTCTGTGGTCAGATTTGACCTCAGAAAGATGAGTCTTCCTGATCCCAGGCTCTGCACTCTGTGCACTGTGGCACCACCTCACTGCCCCTGGTTAGTTCCACTGGACTGCTGTGGTTAGTTTTGGGCACCATCTTTTAGGAAAGATATTGATGAGTTGGAAAATATCCAGTGGAGTGAAACCAGGATTGTAAAGAGCCCACAGTTCATGCCAAGTGATGATAGGTTGAAGTCCCTGGGGATGTGTTCTAGAAGAGAGAGAACAGAAAGGATGCATTACCTGTCTTTGAAAACATATTTGAAGGATGTCAATTGGAAAGAAATTAGACAAGTTCTGCTTAATCATAGAAAGTGGAAATAAGAGCAGTGGGTGGAAAAATAGGAAAATTTAAACTTGATAACAGATGAGGGAGCTATGTGGCAGTGAGAGCTGCCACAAAGTGGAATGACTAGTAGTGGGTTTACCTTTATTGAACATGCTCTAGTAATTGCTGGATGACCATTTGTTGGCTATGAGAATGGAAATATGTCCCTTTCACTCCTGAAATTCTGTGACTGCTTCCTTACTTGAAAAATATCTTCAAGATGGAAGCCTTTTGATTGTGGAAATTTCATGATCTGGCTTATATCCTAAGCCCTGTAAGTCCAGACACCCTGTCTACATCAAGATTTTGTGTATAGTCATGAATTCCATGTCGCACATTGCAGGGGGAGAAGAAAAGCTTCATCCGTCAAAGATTAATTCTATGGACTACATTTCCTAGAAGGCTTTAGAAGAGACCACAATGTGGTGATATTGCAGGAAACAAACTAAGCAGATAAGGTTTTGTATTACAACACAATTTTTAAAGTGCTATGAAAGACTTATAAGTCTTGTGCTGGAGTCTGGCATGAGTGGTAGAGATATTAGGATGGGAGTGGAGATGGCGACAGAAGTAACGGCATTCATGTGTAAGTGGCATGCACCTGTCCATGGCTTCCTGACTCCAATATCCTGCCTGGATCACTGTGATGACTGAAAGAGCTCAGACAAGAAGCTTTAGCATTTCCCTGACCTTCGCCCCGAAAACTTGGTGCTCTCTAGCCTGGATCGTGGTCTTAGATTCTTAAGTTTCAACACTAGTGGTTTATTATAACCACATACCTCTCTCTCTACTGCTATGTTGGAGAAACAGAAGGAATATACAAGAAGTTGACTAATACTCCCCTAGAGGTACAGTAGATGTGTATGGCTGTATGTTTACCAATTGATAAAATTCCTTGTTTAGTTTTCTGTTTTCTTTCAATTAAACATCTTTTGCTTTTAAGTCAATGCGCCATTTGGCTACTCAATAAACTACTTAATAAATACATAGGCTACAACGTATTAAATGTTTGAACTACTGGCTAACTTTACTGACCCAAATCCAAATTTATATGTACGACCTATCCAAGAACTAATTATGGGGGTGGGAGAGGCTATGATGACTTAGTATGGGGAATTCCTGATAAGGAAACCAGCACCTGCTGTACAATTTATAATCTTGGAAAGTTATCTGGGAGCAATGAGAAGTTAAATGACTAGCCCACAGTCACACAGTACACACACATCTATACATACATACATACATATATATATATATATATATGTATATATATATATATATATATCTCAGAGGCACAACTTGAACCCAGATCTTGAATCCAAGGCTAGCTCTCTAGCTATTACCTGCCTTTAAATTATAGTTAAATAAGTTTCATTTTCTCAGGATTCTTCTTAATCAAATTCAAAGGTATGCTAGTTTTGTCCTTTTTTGAAATGTAGATAACAATTCGAACAGATTACTAGAAACACAAAGTGGATATTTCAATTAAGACAAGAATACAAAATATGATAGTGTGTTTCAGATGGGAGAAAATTTTTGAGAAGTAAGACTCATACCCTTGGTAGACAGGATAAACACACTTGGTTTATGCTATCCAAAAGCACTGATGAGCACATTACCCTTTTATCACCCCACCCAAGCAAACACTGCTGATCTTGAAAGCTAGCTAGGAAATATACACGTACATAAATATGTGCATATATGTATATACATACACACATATAAAAGGATTATATTTATATATTCGTTATTCTTCCTGCTTTTTAGTAATTCTGCTCTTTACTCTGACAAGTCACTATACAATGACTTTACTCAGACAGATGATTCATAGATGTCCCACATCAATAGCAATTTTTTCCTGTCCATTAAAATGTAATATATTTTATGTCACTGTGTTAATATGCACACCATATTCTCTACCTACCAATTCTTTTCTCAAAGAAAATGTTCTTTCTATAAGGGCAAGTGGCTTCTGTGTACTATTTGGACTCAATCATGATTTCTTCCTGAATTACACTTCATGATATATTTCTAGGCATCCTCACCTTTTCCTATTCATGTGTTGAAGTCACCTATCCAAGTATTGAGAATGTAAGACTTTGTCCATTCCACCATATGACTTTGAAGCAGGACTTTGTGGAGGATAACTGTATTGATACACATACAAACACATACAAATCCATAACAGGACTGTGATGGGCATCACCTAGGCAGGGGTGGGGAACCTGCAGCCTCGAGGCCCATGTGGCCCTGCAGATCCTCAAGTACTGCCCTTTGAATCCAAACTTCACAGAAGAAGTCCCCTTGATAAAAGGATTTGTTCTGTAAAACTTGGATTCAGTCAAAACCCCTGAGATATATCTAGAGATAGAACATATTTCCTTCAACTCTATAATGAAATTTAATGTAGTCAGAGTGACAAAACATTTTCAAAGAAGAGGTACAATATACAAAAACCATACATTGGCAACTAAACAAAGATCTAAGAAAATAAATATTTATTCCCATCTATGCTGCTACCTGTGTGATATGGAGTAAATACCATCTCTGTTCTGGATTTCAGTCTTCTCATTGTAAAATAAGAATTAAAAGGTCTATATTAATTCACTTACAGGAATTGTCAACCATGATTGCTTTATATGATTTTTAAAAATTCTCTCTCCTATAATTCTATTAGTCAACCACCAAGAAATACAGAGATTCAAATAAATATAAGAGAATTTAAAAGTGACATAAGTATTAAATGGAGAAAATAAATGCTTGTTGATGGATTGATTGAAAAAGCTTATTTACAAAACAAATGTGCAAATTTTCTTTGGTTAGAAAATAGAGTCTGCGGAGTGTAATGCAGTCCCATTTTTGTCTTAGTTGCTAAGAAATGGAGCCAAATTCAGGGCCTATTTGTAACCATCAGCTCATCTCAGGTACCTGATAACATCTACTTCTCTGTTCACTTTGGATGTTCTCTTTTCTGTTTATATCCATAACTGTCCTCTTTTACATTTTTATTTCAATATTAGAAAACCTCATCAAAACCTTTGCAGGGTAGATGGCCTATAAATCATAAATAAATAAATGAACTAATAAATAACCTCAACATGCATCAGATTTTTCTTTTAGACTTTGGCAATCAGATATTTTTACACCCAAAAATATTGCCAAAAGATTACACGGATTTATAAAATACAATCATTCTCTCCTCCTAGGTTTTACTGATAAGAATCTTTGCCTGCAGGGTTTGAGGGTTGGATGTGTGTCTGTATGTATATATGTTTCAGTTGGGGTCCTTTGGAGTGTGGATTTGTTTATTGTATGTGTGTGTTTTAAAATCAAAACAATATGGGGGGAACTGGAGAGATGACTTGGGGAGAGGAGGGAGAGAGAGAGAGAGATTCTTTAAGGGGGTTTTCCAGTATTTACTCTACAAAAAACTTTAAAAGCCTTTTCTGGCTTCTAATGAAAGGCAAATGTTAGAAATAGTAATTAAAATGTTGACATGGCAGAGGTAAGCTAGATCTGTAGCAGAGCCAAGCCTGGCAGGTTTTGATAAATGAGGATAAACCACACAGGCTGGTTGGTGTTCCTTCTCAAGGAGTCCATGAGATCCAGAAGGCACATTCCTTTTCACATACCAACACCCATGCTTTCGGGGAGGATGAACAGCACATAAGGAAGACCTTCCAATTGTATCAGAATGTTCATTCTGTCCCCAAACAAATGAACAGTTACAAAAGATGGAGTGAACGGGAGGTTCATTGTCAAATTTGCTCTTCATTGTCAAGTCTACTCTGTAGCTTGGGGAGGATCTACAGCACTCAGGCCATCAGCTGATGGATATAAAGCCACGGACCCACTCCCTGCAATTACTGACACATTTTCACAAATATAAAATTTAAAGGGAAGAAAAGTTGGCAGTGGGAAGAAAAAATAGGTTTTCTAACCAATTTCTTTTCCTGTTTGCCTATTGTAAAAGGCTCTCTCAGACATTCTCTGGCCCATAGACAATCAGAAGTGTCAATTCACCCAACATGGAGTGTATGCACATCTTAAAAAGTTTCCATGAACTTCACTTGGATGTCACAAAACACAGACACTTCACAAATAAAGGACTGTGGGATCCCCACATGATTTCCACCCTTCCATCTCCTCTTGCTTCTTCCAAAAGAAATAAAAGAGTCACCCACAAACAATCCTCCTCTGTGCCCTCCAACACTTGAGTCAGACACAGGCCTGGACTTCTGGCATCCTTCATTTGGACAAGCATCCAAGCAATCAGACACTCAGCATTTCCTCCGGGCTTTACAAAGCATTTGGAGACAAATGTGCCCGGGGATAGCTGGGCTCCAGAGCTGTAAGTATCTCAACTCTGATGGGATTAGTTTGTACTCTGGCCCTGACTGTAGAATTTGGTCAAAATGATGTTCTCATTTTCAAGGCTGAGTCAGAGGCATGAGACTGGTGGCATTTTGATTCCAAAACTGTCTGAATTGTATTGAGTGTTACTTCCCTGTCACAAGACACAAGTCACTCCCTGTCAGGGAGTCCTGAGTGTTTCTCTTGACCATTGTCAGTTTCTTTGAAGCAGAACTCCTGGGCTTGTTCTCTGTATCAGTATCAGCCAGCACAGCTGTTCACATGACTTTAAAGATCTCCCAGCGGCATGGAGAAGATGCTAGGTTTCACAAGATGTAGAGTCAAAAGGACTCTCGGTGAATATCAAGTTTGACCAGAGAAGACAAGAGTTAAGTGGCTTGACCAGGGTCCCACAGCCAATATGCATCTGGGATCAGATCTGAACGCAGGTCTTCCTGGCTTTAGGTTTGAAGTTCTATCCATCGTGCTACCAGCTGCCTCTGTGCCAAAAAGTAAGGTGATAGTAAAAGAGAGGACCTAGCTGCCCTTGACGGGTTCATAATGTTTGGAAGAGAGGAGTTTTTAGTCCAAGATACACAAAGACTGGCAGATATGATTGCTGAGCTCAAGACTTAGGATCTCTGAGAGATCATAGGGAATGGGAGAGGAGAGGTCTACTAGAGAAGGGCAAATATTATCCTGTTTTCTTAAAAAGAATGGAAATATGATCCGCAAGAGCTATGTCAATAAACTTGACTTTGATTCCTTGGGAGGAAGTTATAGGATATAGTATTGAGATATCGATATATTTTAATATATTGATAACATTATTAATGCTACTATTGATATGTTCATAACGTTAATATATTATTATTTCACATGGACTTACCTGTGCCCAACCGGTAGTAGAGCATTCTAAGCTCGTATTGGTCTGATCAGCCACAGTCAGATACACTGAAATTTCACTTTATCATGGTGATATCATTGTGGTCCTCTTTGAAGACAAAGGACAACAACCATATTATTGAGAGGCTTGGTGAGCATCTTGATAAGAAAGCAGTGATCACAAAAATCTCAATGCCTCAAGAATAAACGTCACTCCAGATGGACTGAATTCTGCTTAGCAGCCGCAGCTCTTTCTGACCTCTAGGCTTCTAACACTATTTTTACAATTCCATGCCAAGCTTCTCTGGTGCCTGCCCTTGCTTCCCTCTTCTGTACTTATCTGGAGGCAGCTAGGTAGTATAGTCTTCCAGGCCTGGAGTCAGGAAGTTCTGGGTTCAGCTCTAGGCTCAGACAGTTACTAGTTGTGTGGTCCTGAGCAAGGCATCGAAATGTGTTTACCTCAGTTTCCTCAACTATAAAATGGGGATGATAATGTACTTATCTCCCAGGGCTGTTGGAAAGATGGAACGAGATTATATTTGTAAAATGCTTCGTCAATTTTGAAGTGCAACGTAAATACTTCTTATTCTTATCTGCTCTCCCAGAATCCAGGCTACATGTCTGATTATGACTGATCTTCCTCTCCTTCATTCTAAACTCTAAGAGTGAAAGGACTGTCATATTCAATAGTCCTTTATTATTAGTTAATTTAAACACAAATTCTATTCAATTCAATCCAACAAGTATTTATCAAGCGCCTACTATGGGCCAGAAGCTGAGAAGACTAAGACAAATATGGAAACAGTCCCTCCTCCCCAGGAATTTCCATCCTACAGGGCGTGGAAGGAAGCCCTACCCTGTTTTTTATTAGTAACAAAATAGATGGATCTTCACAGCTCAGGTAGTCCTTCATTTCTTGCCTTTCCCTCCCACAGAAGAGGAAATATGCTCTTAGTAGGAGTCTGGAAGTAGTTTGTGGTCAGCAAAGTTTGACTGCTCCAGCTCATGGTGGTCCTAACCCTGGCTGTTGGTGTTGGATAAGAAAAGGATTGGAATTTAAGTTGTGAGATGCCGTTATCTCCAACCCAGACTCTAAAGGAGAGTGAGAGGCTGGAGGATGCGCTATCTCTGCTCTGCATTAACTTCCTCACAGTCTGTGGAGACTCTATCACCACAGCTGGAAATGGGTGAATGATGTGAGAGAGTCCCCCTAGTCCTCTGAGTGACCAACTTGGGCACTGGAAAAAACTGAATATATTGCTTCCAATGTATTGGATGGTTCCTTTAACTAGCAGTAAGTTATTAAAGCTGTAAGGGGCATTATTGGGCATTTGGTTCAAAGTCATGCAGACTGAATGAGGGATGAGACTGAAATGAAAACCTTCTGATTCCTTGGCCAGGACTTGGTCCACCATACCATAAATCCCCTCTTGATTTTCCTTTTTATTAATTTTGGAAATGGGGCATAGTGAATTGAATACTGGCCTTGGAGCCACAAAGAGCCAACTGTGGGAGCTGAGTCAAATAACTTAACTTTGATGTATGTAATATCATCCCTAATGCTTTTCTACTAATATGGACTGTGATCTCCACTGGTGGAAGGGAGTATCCACTCTAGGAGTCCCTCCCACAATGCTGAGATCACAGATTCCTTATATAGTCATGTATTTTGGAAATGATTTTTTATGAGTTAAGATAAATTTATTTGATCAAAAGAAAAATAAGTTAGCCATCTGTGTGAATAGTCAGTGATGTGAGAACCTCACCTGGAGCTTATACACAGAAATGATCCTGATATTTTAAGCAAAAATGAAGTTCATCCCTTGGAACTAGTGATTGGAGCCAGGATTAGAAATGAAGCTTTATCAAAGTGGGGTAAGAGGATCAGAAAAGCAAAATTTGGAAGGATGTGATAAAAGTCAAGGAAGACTGGGTGATGCTAATTCTGGTAAAGCCCATATCTGAAAGTATGGCTATTAATGAGAGATCAGATACTGTTGGAAGAGATAAAGGGAAAACAGTAGTTAACATTGATAGTGTTCTGATCCAAAGAATAGCTCCCATTTTTATGGTTCTTTAAGGTTTATAGAACTTCTACCACTTTGCGAAGCGGTTAGTAAAATATTAATCCCATTTTTACAGATCAAATTGAAGCGACGGAGATAAAACTCTTTTAATCTTTTTTCAATTCAATTAAATTTTTTTTCAATTAACAAAACATCTATTTTCTCTCCTTTTAAAAAAACCCCTAAACCTTGATAAGAAATATGTACATTCAAGCAAAACAAATTCCCATATTGACCATATCAAAAAAAAAATGTTTTATTCTGTATCCTAAGTCTTTCAGGAATTGAGCAGTTTCCTTTATCATTGGTCCTCTGGAATTATGGCTGGTCATTGTATTAATTGGGTTTCTTAAGTCATTCGAAGTGCTTTGTCTTTACATACCTTTGTTATTGAATAATTTGTTCTCCTGGTTCTGTTCACTTCGATGGTTATCAGTCCATATAAGTCTTCCTCAGGTTTCTCCACAACTATCCCTTTCATTCTTTCTTACAATAGTATTGTGTTACATTCACATTCCAGAATTTATTTAGTCATTCCCCAGTGAATGAACATCTCCCTTAGTTTCAGTTCTTTGCCACACACGAGCTGCCATAAATACTTTTTGTAGATGTGAATCTTTCTCCTTTTTCTTTGATCTTTTTTATTGGGTCAAAGGGCATGTGGAGTCTGGTAACCCTTTGGGCATAGTTCCAAGTTGCTTTTCATAATGGCTGTGACGAATCCACAGCACCACCAACGATGCCTCCATGTTCCTGCTTTCCCATAGCCTCTCGGACATTGGTCATGTTCCTGGCAAAGTGACTTGTTCATGGTCACAAGACTTCACGACCAGAGTGTGAAGGTGGCTCTTCTCATTCTGAATCTCAGCTAATGTAGGAAGCCTCCTCCACTTGTAGGGGCTGGGACTCAGGGAGGATTCTGTCAGTCATGGGTTATGGGGCTAGAAGGAATCTTGGGGATGATCTAATTCAACCCTCTCATTTTCCACAGGATGAAATAGAAATGTGACTTTTCAGGAAGGGGAAGGGAATCTCTAAGGTCACATGGCTAGTAAAGAGAGAAGCCAGTATTTGAATGTAGGTCATCTGACTCAAAATCCATGTCCTTTTTAATCTACACCAAGTCTTTGGCTTTTCAAGGCCTTTATAACTTGGCCGCCTTCCTACTTTTCATAATTTGGTCCCTTCCACCTACTCCAGGAGTTACTAACTAGCCTTCTTGAAGTTCCTTGCCCACATTATTCTATCTCCTGACTCCCAGTTTTTTCATTAGCTACCCACCTTGTCCTGGCATGCTCTCTCTCCTCACTTGGCTTCTTTTAAGAATCAGCTCGAATTCTGGCCTTCTGCAAGAGGCCTTTCTTGGTCATGTCTCCCTCCCCGCCACTTGGAGGGCCTTCCTTCTATATCTTCCATTTAGCCTCTCTCTCTCCATCTTATATGCAGCTGGTTATTTTCCCTTGTCTCTGCCATTAGACTGGGAGCTCCTTGCAGCAGAGACAGGTCTTTGCCTTTCTTTGAATCCTTAGCACTTAGCACAGTGGCTTTGCTAATAGTTGGCACTTAATCAATATTTTTTGACTGAGATGTGAAGGAAAAGGAAGAAGAAGGGTGTGAAAGGACAAAATACAGTTGAGGAGACAAATGAATGTCTTTGAATCAATTGCGTAGCTCTCCCCACTCCAGCTGTAAGATCCTATGTAATGGGGTTTGGAAGGGGTTGAGGGGATTACTACCTGCTATAAAACCCCCTCCAATGGAGGGCAAGGGTGCAAGGGGGCATAAGGGCACCACCTCATTTGTGGCACACAGACCTCTGTGACAATCCAGTTTTGGGGGAAAGCTCAGAAAGGCCACAGGCCACATTCATAGTATAAACTCTGATGGGCGAAACAGAAAGCAAGCAGGGTGCATTGCCCCCTGAAACGGCTGTTGAGTTAAATAATTCTATTACCCTCTAATTACAGGGGAAGAGGGTGGTGATCTGTTAAAGCCCGTACATGTCCAGTAGACCAGGAGCTCCAGAGTTTCCTGATAACAGCCAACAGAAATGGTTATAAAAAGATTAGATGGGGCTGGAGTAGGCAGAGCAGCAAAAGCAGATAACAAACATCTGTAAGGCCTGAAGATATGGGGGGAGGAGCCGGGGAAGCTGGAGGGGAAAGGACTGGGTTACAAGGAGAAGAATGACAGAGAAAGCTTGAGTGTCTCAAAAAAAATAGTCTCTGCGTCTCCCCTCCCCTACTTTTCTAGCCCCATTCTTTTGACTCAGTTTGCTGAAACTGGGCTCGCTAGGTTTGTTTCTTTGTCTGCTTTTTAAGCTTCATTGAATGACTTGGGAAATATCCAGGTCTGGCTGCCTTCAGAACAAAGGATCAAAGATTTAAAGGCCTTAGAAGTCAACCTGATCTAACCTCCATTATTTTACAGATAAGAAGACCAAGGCCCAAAGAGAATGAATCTTGTCTAAGATCCCACTGGTATTGAATACCTGAGTCAAATTTAAACCTGAGTACTCTGACATCAAATCTCTTTTTTTAATTTTATTTTTGATTTGGAGGCAATTGGGGTTAAGTGACTTGCCCAAGGTCATTCAACTACTACGGTCATATTTGAACCCAAGTCTTCCAGACTCCAGGGTGAGTTGCTCTGTCTACTGTGCCACCTAGCTGTCCCAAATCTTTTTATTTTATTTTATTTTATTTCTCAATTTCAACATTTATTTCTCAATTTCAACATTTATTTTTAAAATTAATTTTTGAGTTCCAAATTCCCTCCCTCCTGTCCAACTTCCTTGAAAAGGCATGTACTTTGATATAGATTATACATGTGCAGTCATGCAAAACATATTTCCATATTAGCCATGTTGCAAAAGAGACCACAGATGAAAAAAACAAAACCCAATCTCAAATCTAAGACAAAAAAAGTTTTTTTTTTTTAAAAAAAAAGGATGTTTCAATCTGTATTCAGATTCCATCAGTTCTTTTTTTGGAAGTGGAAAGCATGTTCCATCATGAGTCCTTTGGAATTGTCTTGTAGCTCCATATTGCTAACATTCCCAGTTGTTCATCTTATGACATTGTCCCCTCTATTGTCCTCCAGTCTTTCCACCTTGCCATTCTACCTTTGTGAGTTTAGCTGTGTCTATTCACAAGAACAGACTGTAGCATCCGAGTCTCTGTTTGGTGACTTGCTCTTTGTGTGACCTGGGACAAAATCATTTCACCTCTTTGAGCTCTGGTTTATTCATCTGTAAAATGGAGATAATGCTACTTTTCCTGCTTTTCTGCTTCACAGGGTGAGATAAAATCTTAATCATTCTTGGGCTATATGAATGTGAGTTATTATTACAGAGGAGAAAAGGGAACTTTGTGGGTTTAGAAACATCACTTCCTATGGCAAAAGTTCTTATCGTATGTGTGCATGTGTGTGCGTGTGTGTGCGTGTGTGTGTGCGTGTGCGTGTGTATGTGTGTGTGTGTGTGTGTGTGTGTGTGTGACAGACCTCTCTCCTCTTTGGCAGTCAGTGCCTGGTGCAGTCCGCACACTTCTCAGAATGATGTTCTTAAATGCATGAAATAAAATACACGTGATTCCCAAGGGATGCAATTATATTGAAATACAGTTGTCAAACTGTATTTTTTAAAAAAATTCACAGACCCCAAGTTAGCCTCTGTAATCTAGAAGAAAACTAAGTGTTTATTATGTACGAGGTAGGCATTGTGATAGACGCTGGAGATACCAAGATAAAAATCCTTGTTCTTTAGAAACTTCCACTCTACTGGGAGGAAAAAGGAATACAACAGGTAATGAAAATGAAGGATGATGATAAATAATGACAGTGAGAATTTATAGCATACTTTAAGGTTTGTAAAGCCCTGCACATGTGTTAACTCATTTACAAAGATAAGTAAATGGAAAAATATATTCAAAATAAATGCAAAGTAATTTCAGGGAAAGAGGGATCACCAAAGGTTTCTTGCAGGAGGTAACATCTGTTCTGAGCGTTGAAGGCATCATTGACTTCTAAGAGGTGGAGGGGAACATTTCAGGCATGGAAGGCAGACGGTGCAACAAGATGGGGTAGAAGACAGAATATGGTGAGTGAGGGAACTGCCAGCTGGGCTGATATGTTAAGTTTGTGAGGACCTAATAGACAAGAAACCTGGAAAGATGGGCAGGAGCCCAGAAGGACTTAAAATACTGCAAACAGGAGTTTGGGTGTTCTCTCTTATCAGTTAAGTAGCTTGAGCAAGGCCATTGACCTAGGCAGGCTTGAAAGTTTGGAAGGTGGTGCCTGGATCTGAGTGCATGGGATGAGGAGGTCTTTATGGGAATCGGGCCAGATTTCCCTGCATTGTTGAGCAGTTCTATGAGGGTAAGACAGTTACAGGAACCAACCTTTTAGTAGTATGTGCCTGGTACATAGTCAATGCCTAATAAATACTTATTGACCGAATGATTTTTCCATCTAACAACTTATAAGAGGGATGACAGGCTTTTGTATTACAAATACCAAGTAGTTCTAAGTGTGACTCCCAGAGTCGTTGCTTGGAGACTCTTTGTAGCTCATGGTACCCTAACTGGAAAGGCTGCTAGGGAACAGGCATGGCTCTTCAGATCCTAGAGGGGATGGTCCAAACTTGGTCATCAAGTAAGCTCCTGCATCTGTATAATTTGACCCCAGCTGACCCTTCCAGCTTAAATTCCACTACTCCCTGGCATGAAACCTCTTCTATCACCAAAGTGTCTACCTGTGGTATTCTGAACATATCTGAGCATTCCCATCTCCACACTCCTGGTCATGATGGTCATTTCAGGCCTATGTACCCAGAAAATGTCGTAGAATTACAGAATCTGAGAGCTGGAAGCAGGAGCTGACAGTACGAGTCAGCATGGTGCAGGATGAAGTAAACTTAAGAGCAAAGAGTCCTGAGTTCTAATTCTAGCTTGGTTATAAGCCAGTATGGCTTTAAAAAACTTAATAAATCAGTGTGTCCTTGGTCAAGTCATTTACCATCTCTATGTCTCTCTTGTGACGTGTGAAGATTAGACTAGATGGGTTTGAGGTTCATTTGAGAGATAAAAATACATCCTAGAACTGCTGGTCCATACTGGCCCAGTTCTGTGGTCCAGTCATCCCTTGTAGGATCTTGACAATGGCACTAGGAGAGATTTTGTGAGAAAGCATGATCATCATCCTTGATATAAATCTCTAGATGGTAGGGATGTATTGGAAAGCTTCCTTTGAAAACCCTTGTGTAATAGAAAAAGAATCTGCAGAGAGACGGCACCAGACTTGGTGTTAAGAAAAGGTGTATCTCTGTCAAACTACTTCAAGAAAGAGAGGAAGGGAGAGAATTTGGAACTCAAAATTTTAAAAAAAAAGAATGCTAAAAATTGTTTTTACATGGTAATTTGAAAAAATATAAAATTTAAAAAAGAAAAGAAAAAGAAGACCTGAGCTCAAACCTTATCTCAGTCTTGTAAGCCATGTTACCCTGGTCAAGTCAGCATGCCTCTCTCAGTCTCAGTTTCCTCATTTGTAAAATGGGGAAAATAGTAATAACTAGCATTTATATAGAGTATTAATTAAATTATTATTTAATGACATTACATTATGTATTATATCACAATCACATAGCATGTTATCTCATATTACATTATGTCATCATATCATATTATCACATCATACATAATACATCATATTATATTTTATATCATGCCATACCATACCTCATTATATTGTACCATGCCATACTGCATCATGTCATGTCATGTCATATCATATCATATCATATCAAGTACCTACCTCCTAGGGCTGATGTGAGGATCCAATAAGAAAACACATATGAACTATTTTGCAAACCTTAGAAGGCTACATAAATGTACTATTAGTTTGTTAGCTATCATTGGACCTGGAGTCAGAGGTCCTGGATCTGAAGGCTTGTTTTGCTCTACTTCTTACCTTGTGACTTTGGAGAAATTGCTTTACCTCTCTGGGCCTGAGTTTCTTCATTTGTAAAAGGAGGCGAGGGTCCAGGAGAGATGACTTTTAATGTTATTTTCTGGTTCTAAATTCTGTGTTCTAAAATCCTTGAATTTGTCCAATCTTTTTTGCATTTACTTCTTGGGGTGAGGGACAACATGCCCCCTAAGTCACCGCTATGTAAGGTAATACTTTCTTGTTTTTTCTTCTGTAACTGCTACTCACAGAAGTCTGAACTGATTTATGTCCTGTCAAGGGTCAGCACATCTAACCTTCCTCCCTCAAGGTTTAAGGAGTGTTTCCTCCTGCCCCAATGCCTTCCCCTTCCACTCTGCTCCCCCTCTGCCTCCTTCCTATGTTTGAATGCCAGGACTCTGTGAATGTCGGTGTTTTGCTGTCCATGGCCTACATGACATGCTAATCTTTGACCATATATTCATCCAGTTTGCATGTTCCCAGATGCCATGGTGGGGATGATGGAAATTGGGTTGGAGAGAACACAAGACTTCCAGGCAGGAGGCCGGGGTTAGAATCCTAACTGCTTTTTTTTGGTTCTTTCTATTTATCAAACCTTAGGGAACTCTTCTCTCTCTCTCTCTCTCTCCCTCTCTCTCTCTCTCTCTCTCTCTGTCTGTCTCTGTTTGTCTGTCTCTGTCTTTCTCTCCCTCCTCTGTCTCTGCCTTTGTCTCTCTGTTTCTGTTTGTTTATCTCTGTCTCTGCCTCTTTCTCTCTGTCTCTCCTTTCTCTGTCTCTCTGTCTCTGTCTCTCCCCCAATCTACTCTGCCATTAAGAAACCAAGAGAAAACAAAACAAAATAATCCTTGAAGCCAAGAAGCCTAGCCAAGTCAAAGAAACCCACCCAGTGGACACATCCAAACAGTTGGCTTCATTGGGCACCTTGAGTCCCTGACCCTTTGTCAGGAGGTAGGTCTGAAGATATGAGCAGAGGTCCTAAGCCTTTCGAGGTTACTATTCTCTGTGATATTGCTGGCCCTGCATACATCATTCTCCTGCTTCTGCTCATTTCACTGTGTTGGTTCATGTGACCTACAACTTTCTGGAGTAGCCTATTTTGGCATTTCTCATGGCACAATGTCCCATCCAAAACATTCTCTTCTCTGCTAGGCTGGGGAATCTGACTTTCCAGCCCTACCCTATCTCAGAATGAGCCATGATTTTCCCCATCCTCCTACTGATGTTAAACCTTGGGGTGACGGTAAGCCTTTGGTTTGGAAAGCTGACTCCATCCTCCTGTGTGTCTGACCTTGGTTCTGTTTGCTACATCTTCTTCTCCCCACAATACTTTGCTGAGCTTATGATGGTAACTCGACTCTAGCTTACGATTTCTCCCTTTGTTTAATGCTTTGTCATAAGGGTTCCTGACACTGAACTAGCTACATCCTGACTCCAGTGAATTATAATGGCTCACATTTATAGAGCAAGCTCTTTCCTCACCATAGGCATATAAGGCAGGCCATTCTACAACTGAGGAAAACAAGGTTCAGGGGGGTAAAATAACATTGCCAGGATCACACAATGTCAGACCCAGCACTGAACAGAAATTAAACAGAATTAAAGGCTGGAAGGGACCTCTGCAAAAAGCAAAAGATTTCGGCCAAGAGCATCAAAGACTAAATTTTCCACCATCTTTTTAGCATAACCTCAGTCAACAATACTTCTGAGTGAGGGGCAGGATGAGATGTCTTGAACCTGAATCTCACAACTGGGAGGTGAAGGTGTATTGGCGATGAGGAAGGTAACACAGGTGAGAATACTGGAAAGAGAGCAAGGTAGAGACACTCACCAGCTCTAAGCATAGATGCAACATGATAGGAGAAATATGTGTGGAATATGCTGAGAGTTTTTGATCAAGAGAGCTAACCTACCAGACTAGGTTCAAGAAGCCACTGAGATACCTCAAGGAGTCAGTAGAATTTGTAGCAACAGAAAAAAAAAGACTTGAAAGCATGAAAAGGCTCATTTTCTCCCTAATGCCTGTGAGCCTTCTGTTTTTCTGCCCTTTCTCGGCCATGCAGGGCTGAGAAGTCCCAGCTGTCACTGACATCACCTCAAGGAGGTCCATGTTGGTAGTTCTGAAGGAAAAGACTGTCCTTGGATCAAATGGGTATTACTTATGATTGCTTCTTCTTCCATGCGGACCCCACAGTAAGCCTACCTTCATTGAATTGGGGGTAAAGCATTGTAATCTTACTGCCTTTGTTAATTTAAATCCTGGGAGGACCTCCAAAATAGTCTTGAGTTGGATGGTCAAAGGACATTTGTTATAACCTAAACTCTTCCTGACACTCTCCTTGCTGCAGGATAAAAGCCTAATGATTTAGAATAGGAAGGGACCTTAGAAGTCATGGAATCTCACCCTACAGATGAGAAAACTGAGGCAGAGAGGGACTGTGACTACCCCAGAATCATATAGCTAGTATCGGAGTGAGGATATGAACCCAAGTCTTCCTTTGTCCAAGACCAGTGCTTTAGCCATGATAACCTCAGGAATGAAAACACAGGGAAGGAAGGTTGCTTTTTTTCATGTGAGTTCTCTGAACACTTGTACTCACCACTGGAGCATCCTCTAACCTCTTAGGAATAATTCACACCCTGCTACTACAAAGCCTTAAATATTCCAAGGACTCATTATAAGTAGCTTTGATATTGTCTTGCAAATGCCTTGAATGGATCATTTCATGTTCACTGTATGTGATTAGTCATGAAGTTCACTAATCCTAGGTCTCTGGCACAGTAGGCCACAAAGCCATGGAGTGGGATTATTAAACACAGTCCTACTTTTCAGACACTGACAAGTCATCTCCCCCTCTCTCCTGTGGTTTCCCAGTGCTCAGGAGCCCCGCTTCTCCCTGTCACTGGCCCTGAAAATGGCTTGGGCAGGCGATATTTCAAATAGCAGAATTCTTGCTTTTAAGTCTTGGAGAGTTCCAAGAAAAGGGATGGTGAATGGAAGCACATTAGTAGTGTAGACAATAGGCTTGCAGACTAGGGGGATTAAGCTGAAGCTTTCTTTTGACAGCAGGGACCCTCTTGGACCAAAAGACCTGTCTGGACAGAAATTATTTTCCCCTGGACATATGTGAGCATAGTGTGGGCATTTTCCTGAGTGCATGCTAGGTCCTACATCAAAGCTGTTGGTTCATTATTTTCAGTCACTCCTTGGGGAAGGAAATCAGCTCAAGAAGTATAATTTTATTTATGGAAGCCCTGTGTGTGTGTGTATACATAATACTTTTATTCATCCAATATCCAATCCAATTTTATTTATTCCCTGTGTTTTTATTCCTAATGGCAAAGTGGATAAAACACTGGACTTGGAGAAAGGAAGTTATTGGGGAAGGAGGATATATTTTACATAACATCAGCTCCTTGAGAGCAGAGACTGATTTATTTTCTAATCCTTGTGTACTTACAATAATGCCTTGTACCTAGTGGATTTAATACGCTATCTGTTGGATTGAATTAAATTAGTTAAATAAATATGAATCTTCCAGTCAACTGAAGCTTTCTTTAAATAAGAAACATTTTTTCATTTTACTTGGATTAGAAGCATTTACTGACATACTTATCTGCCTCCCAGAGTAGCTAGAACATAATTTAACTTCTTCTTGATAACTCAAGGTCACCATTAGTAACAGAAACTATCATCCATTAATGTTGTCAGGGTCTATTGATTTTATCTTATTTTATTGATATTGACTAGGCCTGTTTGCCCCTACACTAAATGACCCAAGACTGTTGTTATGCTTTGTTTTTCTATCTTTTCCCTTGATGTCCAACTGTCACTTGTCCCTTCTTGGTGCCACCGTTTTATCTTACAATCTACAGGGTGCTGGAAAACCAGATATCTGAGCATGTTAGAACTATGTGTAAAATGATACAAATAATGTCTCAGTGAAGTGTTAGGGAACACTCCCATCGAGTGAAATACGTGAGTTTTAGTCTCTGAACTCTTGGGGCTGAACAGCACAGTGGATAGTATGTTGAACTTCTAGTTGGGATGACCCATGTTTAAAATCCTATCTCAGATACTTATTAGCTGTGTGACGCTTGGCAAGTCACCTATGCTCTCTGTGTCTTAGTTACCTGATCTGTAAAATGGACGTGATGGCATTTAAGATTGCTTCCAGCTTTAAATCTGAGCTCCTGTCCTGTCCTGTCCTTTGCATTTTCTTTACTATCTTTGCTCTCTTTGAATTCTTGACTCAACTAGAGTTGAGGTTGCCAGGTAAGTGACTTCCAAGTGAGGTCAACACACATGTACAATCAACTAATCATCAATTTACAAACATTTGTTAAGCATTTACAATGTGCCAAGCATACACACGATTCACAATCAATCAACAAACATTTATTAAACGATGACCGTATGCCAGGCACAAACACTCACACAGGGCATCTTTCCGGAGTCCTGGTCGTTACAGCTACTTTGACAGAGAAAGGAATGAGGAGAATAAGCATTTATATAGTGCCTATATACTATGTACTAGGCACTGAGCAAAACACTTTATAAATATTATCATATTTGATCCTTACAACAGCCTTTCTAGGTAGATGTGGTAATTATTCTTATTTTGCAGTTGACAATACAGAGGCAATCAGGGACTAAGGGACTTGTCCAAGGTGCTACTACAAGTAAATGTTTGAGGCTGGATTTGAACTCAGGTTTTCCTGACTCCCGACTCAGCACTCTATACACTGTGCCACCTAGTTGGCTCCATTATATGAGATAAATCCATGTGAATATAGTAATTCCATATCCCTATAGAAAGTCTGGCTCTACTTCTGGTCATATCCCTGAGTCATTCTTCCTTTAAGAATTAATCTGTCAATAAGCTCAATGTCTCATATATTGTGGGATAGAAAGATTATGTATCCCTCCTGGACATTGCCTTAGCTAGGCTCAACACACCTCTTGATACCTGAGGAGATCATAGCTCTCTTAGATATACAGTAGGACATGTACAAAGCAGTCAGCCCAATAAAAGGGTTTGCCATCAGTAAGGTTAGGATCGCTGCCCTGTTGAAGCAGAGGGCCTATATGAGCCATGTCATGCAGCATTATCCAAGACAGAAAGGTCATAGTGGAGAGTTCTGACAAAAGCTGATCCCTTGGAGAAAGAAATGGCAGACTACTCCAATATCTTTGCCAAGACACTCTCATGGGTCAGTGGAACTTGACCTTGGACAGACTTTCAGGAGATAGTGGAGGACAGAAGGGCCTGGCATTCTATGGTCCATGGGGTCATGAAGAGTTCTGTGTGTCTGAAAAATAACAAAAACAACATTGGAGTAACTTCTAAAGAGCTAATGTAATTGAACAGGACCTGGGGATTCCATATCAGCCTATCCTATTGTTAGTCAAGATACTTAGCCATTAGAGTATTTCCTGTCTCCTCCTAAGGCACATTTCTACATATTTGTCAATAAAACTCAACTGCTGTGAGCCTAAGAAGTAAAAGGCATTGGACTTAAGATTCCATGACAGCCTGTCTAACAATTGCTTTGCCTGAAGGGTTAGGACCCTTCACAGATTATATCTGCTATCAATGTCCCACTAGAGTATCGTATTTTTTCTCACTTTGTTATATTTCAGGCATACATTATTTCAAGTTATCTTCCAAATTATAATTTCTGAATAAAATAACAACAAAAAGACTTTATAAAAATTTAAAGTAGTGGATAATATATCATTTTGTGAAAGATCTCTTGTAGCATAATGGATGGATGGGGCAAGTCTTGGAGTCATGAAGAACTCAACTCTGATACACTGCAACTATAGGCAAGTCACTAAGCCTCTCAATGCTCCAGATAGCTCTGGGAAGACTGCAGGTTACAACAGACTTGTCAATCTGTATCAGCGGGAAGAATCTCCACCAGGGGACTTCCTCACATGGATGAAATCACAAGTTATTTTGGAGGAAAATGTTATAACTGTCCAATAGCTGATGAGATGTAATATGGTAGAAATTAAGTATGTTCTTTTCAAGGTCATTTCATTGTTGATGTCTCTTGAAGTCGTGTTTGTATTCAAACCAAATAGTCCAAATGTTTTCTTTCCCTCGCTGGCAAGAAGTCATACCAGCAACAAGTGTCCAGTGGCATCACACTGAGAACTTTCCTAGGAGCATGCAATCCCTTGCAAAAACCTTCAAACGTTTTGTGTGTGTGTGTGCCCATGTGTGTGTGCGTGCGTGTGTGTGTGTTTGTGTGTGTGTATGCCAGGAGATCTGTTCCAGTAAGGAACAGCCTGAGTCTGCCTATTCTTTTAATAATCCAGAAGTCACACCATCTGCTGGAGATTAAATTCAAGATTAAGGACCTAAGAGGTCAGCTGAAAAGACATGATTAATATTTAGTTTTATGTTACCAAAAAAATTATAACCCGGTCTTATTTTTCTTCTTCTTCACCAGTCCTTTTTGCTTTGTATAAATACCTTTTGGGAAATTTTTTTGAGGGAAAGTGGAGTAGGGAGTGGGATGGAGGTTAGACAAAGGACTCAGACCTGTGATTTCATCAGTGTAGAGGATTCTCATTGTAGGAAGTCCCTCCATCAATGCAGGTCAGCAACCATGCAGTAACTTGGAGTCATAGAGAGGAGAATTTGTTTGCCCAGGCATTATAAGCCTTAACTTTATTTGAACCCAAATCTTCCTGGTTCCCAGGTCAGCCTTCTATCCACTAAGACATTCAACCTCTCATTTTAAAAAAAAATAATTTAATTTTTAAATTATAGAAAACAAGCAATTCTATAATATAATAAAAAATATGAGTGTTCATGAAACTCCAAATCTATTATGTACAACTTGCTATTTCTTTTAAATAATAAAGAAATAAATAATAAAATTATAATGTACAATTCTTTTTTTCGTCTCTCCCCTTCTACCACTCTAGAGATGGCTATCATTAGACACAAATAGGCATATGTATATTTTATACATCTATTTGTCAGTTCTTTTTCTGGATGCAGATATCATCCTCCAAAAACTGGGATACTGATTCATTGTTGGTGGAATTGTGAATTGATCCAACCATTTGAAAAGCAATCTGGAATTCTGCCCATAGAGTTATTAAACCTTTTGACCCAACAATGCTACTACAAGGTCTATTTCTAAAAATAATCGGGAAAAAGGGAAAGAAATTATCTGTCCTCCCTCTTATTTTACAACTCAATGAGCATACATATGTATTGATATAAATATAGATAACCAAAGATATCTACATATAGGACTGGAGTAGTGCTGTCATTGATGGAGAGAACAGCTGATTTAAAACTAACTTTTTCTACTGGTAGGTGCTATGATAGAGTACTTAAGTTGAAGTCATTTTAGTATTTAAGTTGTTCGGAGTATTTAAATTAAGTCTGAATTTTACTTCAGACACTTACTAATTTTGTGACCTCAAGGAAATCATTGAAATGCCCTTAGCCTCAGTTTTACCCTGTGTAGAATGGGACCTCCCTCCCAGGGCTATTGTAAAGATCAAATGAGGTAATATTTGTACAGTGCTTTGAAAACCTCAGAGACTGGTACCACTGCTTCACCTGAGCCTCCCTCTCTTGTACTGCTTTTTCCCAGTTTGTCTAGCAGCCTCTGACATTTCAAAACACGTCATATCTAAGCCACCTTTGCTATCCCACACCTCATCACCATTCAAGCGTATGCACCACCTGCCCTAGATTATAGGTTGTCCCACTTAATCTCACCATCCAGCAAGAGCCTTGGAAATGTCCAACCTAGGGTAGCTGTGAGGATAAAATAAAATAATTTGTGCAAAGGGCTTCAGACCAAAACACCGTATAAATGTCGGCTGTCATTAATAGTGAAGATAGTGGAGCAGCTGGCCATGCTTCAGTGCTGATGGGCTAGCATGAGCTCAGTGTGGGTCCAAAAGTCTCAAGAATTTCCCCAACTGTTTCAGGTATGTGAATCTATGAGGAAAGTCTTGGCACCCTAGGAATATATTCCCCATATCTCTGGTTTGGGTGAGGGAAGGTTTCCTTCCACCTATCCCCACTATAAGAGCTGAGGACACAGGATAGGATGGAAGAACCATTTCAAGAGCTGGCACATTTCTTTTTTAAATCACAGGAAGACAGGATTTGGTTGGATAATCACTTTATCCTTCTTTGTTCATCTGGATATAAATTTCTTAGCTCTTTCTTTGGTAGATAGCTCTTCTTGGATGTTTAGTAAAGGGGAAATTTTAAGTTCCACTTATATTTTTAATTTAATAATAATAGCTGAATTTCTGGAACAAAGAATTTATCACAAGGTGGTCAGCTTCCTGGTGATGGGCTACTCTGAGCTCCCCTGGGCTGCTCTAGAGACATAGGTACAGGGCCCATCACTGGGTCCACACTGGAAGACTTTATTTACAGTCAGATGGGATCTGAAGGAAGGATTTCATGTCTACTGAAAAGTCATTGAGAGCCTAGCATCACCACCGTGTCACAATGAAGCATCAGAGTGGGACATGTGTGGGGGAGTTTTCAGCAAATCAACTCATCAACACAATCTTTGATATCATAGAAGGATTTTGGTACATGGCACTGACTGACAAGGACAAAATCACAAATCTTTGAAATAATAAACACACTTGAACTTTTTGGCTACAAAGGGCTTTTCATGCCTTATGCCCTGGTTCTATTATCAGAGACTATGGGCTCAGATTCCACTTCAGATGCTTACTAATTGTGTGCCCTTGGTAAAGTCACTTAAATTGCCCTGAGCCTCAGTTTCATCATTTGAAAAATGAGTGGATTGGACTACATGACCCTTGAGATCCCTTCCAGCTCTTGATATATGGTACTATGATCCATCTGGGCTTTATAATAATCCTCTGACAAGTTTTTATGTTGTCCATTTTACTGATGAGTTTATTTCAGAGAAGTTACTTGAGGTGATTTGGTCAAGGTAACTTGTGGCAAATAGTAGTAGTAGTAGTAGTCGTGGTGGTGGTAGTAGTAGTAGTAGCAGTAGTAGTAGTAGTAGTAGTAGTAGTAGTAGGTGACAAAGCAGGGACTAAGACCTAAATCCTGTAACTTTAAGCCCAGTGACCTGTTCATGATACTACACTGTTAACAATTGATCAATAAGATTTATTAAACATTTATTTACTTTTCCTCTAAGTAATTCAAGTCCCAAGATAAATTAGCAAAATTTATTATTCATGAAAACAGAAATCTGAATGGCATTGAAAACCATGGTGGAATCAACCAAATGTTGTCAAAATTCCCATTTCTAGCTTTCCTTTGTCCCTCTCTAAGAGCCATAACCACAAGGTATCAGTCGTATCATGTAGACTCTTGTATTCTGTCCTGATCAAACTGCATTTAGAATGATCAGTTCTTGGTTCTACATTTTAGCAAAGAGATTGATAAGTTAGATAAAGTGTAAAAGACATGATAGTGTGGTGCCTCAACTCCATGCCATATGAGGATTAGTTAATAGAACTAGAATGGAACTAGGCTGGAGAACAGAAGACTCCAAAGACATACCAGCTGCTATTAATTACCTGAAAGACTGCCAGGTGGAAGGGCAATTAGGCTTGCTCTTTTAGGCCCCAAAAGGAAGAACAAGCACCTGTGGGTAGAAGCTTGCAAAGAGGCAAAGTTGTATTTAATGTTAGGGAAAATGACATCAAACGAAGAGCTATCCAAAGGTGAAATGAGGAAGTAGCTCCCCAGATCATGGCTCCCTCTTCATTAGAGGTCTTCAGGAAAAGCCTGGAGAGCTAACTTGTTTGAGGTTTCCTTTTTTGGTCGACAGTAGCTTAGATGGCTGTTGACGTGTCTTCCAATTCTGACATACTGTGATTCTGTTAAAGGTCTGAACTGATGTCCAGGTACCACCATTCTCTCAGTTATCCCAGCTCCTAACATATATTTCATCCTCCTCTTCTCACTCTTATCCATCCCTCATCTTGAATCTGTTGCCAAGTCTTATTGATTTTACCGTAGTAACATTTGCCCCTTTCTCTGATGCCGCCATCATCTTGGTGCAGACCTTCATCACCTCACACCTGGACTATATACCTTCTGTTTGATCCAACCTGACTCCAGCCTTTCCCCACACCAGACGATCCTTCACTCAGATGTCAAATTGATCTGCCAAAAACACAGATCTGACTATGTCACCTCCATAAGCAATAAATTTGTGTGGCTCCCTATTATCTCCAGGAACAAACTATCACTCTATTTGGCATTTAAAGCCTTTTGTTACATTTCTAGTCTTTTTTCCATTGCCTCCAGGTACTCTGTGATTCAGTGACACTGGTCTCCTTGTGGCTCTTCACACAAGACACTCTATCTCCCAACTCTGGGTGTTTGTACTGACTGACTCCCAAGCCTGGAATTCTCTCCCTCCTCATCTTGACTTGTTGGTTTCCCTGATTTCCTTCAAGTTCTAGCTAAATCCTTCCTTTTATAAAAAACTTTCCCTGATTCCACCTTAAATCTGGTGCCTCCCTTCTATTGATTATCTCCAATTTATCTTGTATATACACATATTTTGTTCGTGCATAGTCACAAATCTTTTATCTTCTCCACCTATTAGACTATGGGCTCCTTGAGAACAGGGACTGTCTTTTACCTTCCATTGACTCCCCAGTACTTAGTATAGTGTCTAGAACATATTCGCTGCTTAATAAATGTTTATCCATTGACTGACTGAATGATGTAAACTTTCTGTTTAACATTTGACATACTCCTCTTTTATTGGAAACTTCCATCTACTTAAGGCTGGTTTACACCAGAATTCACCCCGTTCCCTGGCCTATAGAGTCCTCCAGCTGGCTGTGTAATTCTCCATGCAATGGATCATACTGTGGGAAAACAAATAGCCCGTGTGGATTTTCATAGCTATTAGAAATGGGTAGGGTCTGTTACATTACCGAGTCCATGTCCCTGCCAAGGCAGCCTGAGCAACTGCTGCTTCCGCTAGAGAAGGTTCATCTGCTCCTGGTGATTAGCATGGCCAAAGTCTTTCAGATGGACAGACCAGAGTAGTGTTTCCTGAAAGTCCTGAATGGGCTTGCCGATTAACGACCCTGCCTCTGCCACAATCCGGCCTTCAACATGGGGCTTCTTCACCTTAATGGATGTCCTTTTTAAGTGATGTTTCCCAGACTGGGATTTGTGCCCGCCCCCCCACTCCCAACCAGGGTATATGAGAAACTTGACAACAGGGTCAAATTTAATTAAGTATTTGTTAAATGACTGTTATCCTATTAAAATATTCTGAAAGTCAGTAAAGATAGTGAAAAAAATTTACATTAACTTTATTATATAAGGATTCTTAACATTTTTCTGTGTATTATGGACCTCTGTGGAAGTCCAATGGAGTCCAGGGAACTTATCTCAGATTAGTTTTTAAATAACTGGAAGAAATTATAAATTTCAGTTAGAGGTTAGTGATAATGAAGATTTTTTTTTTCCATTCAAGTTCACTGACCCCACACCCCCTAAGCTATATTAACTCCTTGGGCATCTACATACCCCAGTTTAAGAACCCTTGTACTAAAATGATATGCACGAATTAATCTCTTTATTTTACTTTGTTCTTTAAATATATTTGCATAGTAAATTCTAAAATTTATTTCCTTTCATATTGAATATGGAAGGTTTTACTGAAAATCAAAGGTAAAATCAGGTTTAAAAAGAGGCTGGGAAGCATTTTTCTAAGGTTATTGAAAAAATATATTTTTTTAAATGGGAAATATATGGAATATTCTTGAAGACTATCAGATAGCTTATTTTCTTATCAGATATAGTGTCTGGCAAATGGTAGATGCTTAATAAATGCTTATTGACTGTTGATTGACTTACCTTTGAAGGAAAATGTCACGTTGGTTATCATCAGAGACTGAACCAGGGAGCAAATGTTTCAATGAACAATTTTATGCAAATGAAAATACTTCCCCCTTCTCCTTTCTCTCTGCTTTTTCACTCAAAACCTCTAGATAACCTTTGAAAGGAATATTCTTCCTTCTTGCTCAAAGAAATACCTTAGATGAATTCCACCACCCTCAAATCTGTGCCTGTCTAATAGAGAGTCTAATAGGATTTATAGGATTCACTGCTCCTTGGGATTAAAACAGAGATGTGCAGATCAAGGTCACCCTCCAAATATGTTTATTAGTACAAAGGAATGAGTAAAAGAAAAGTGAGGGGAGATGAGGGCCAGGGTTTGTAGACATGATGCACCTCTCATTAAAATTGTAACCTTTCAGAAAAGATCTTTTTCATAGAATACCTTCATGGAATGATTTGTTTTTCCTCTAGAATATATAAAGGCCACTGAAACTCTTTTCCTTTCTTTTTATAACCCCTTTATTGTTCAGGTCAGTTTTCATCCATCTAAGCCAAGCGGCAACTTTGGTTTAAATGACATTTCATGCCTGATAAAATTTCATTGGGTATTTTAACTTCTAATTTCTTTTATTGACTTATCGTGTAGCTGGAGGAAAATGTTTAGAAAGGGGGTGGGGGGGGGGGAGGACTCCAACAGGGATTTACTGAAGTCATGTTTCAGTGAGGAAGGAAATACCATTGACTTTATTACAGCTGCCTAATGTTTTCCACAAACCGTAGACATCATGCATTGTATCTTGGTGACCTACAATAGCAGCTGACTGCTTGCACATGATGGAAATTTAATTTAGGCTTACTAAGAATTAACTATTTAGTTTCTTTGAGGCCATATCTCCCATCCAACCATATCATTTTGACCCAGTCTCAAGCAGTCATCAGACTGAGGTTTGAAAAGAGACATTCAGTTCCCTGAAAAGGGGTAAGAAGGGTAGACGTTAGGGCAGGGAAAACACACAGATGCAGACGCAGACATAGATATAGACAGGCAGAAACACACACACACACACACAATATCCATGTTTTCTGAACCTGCTGAACTGATGACTGACATATGGTGGAAGTGACTCTGGATTTAAAGGGCAGAGAATTTGGGTACAAATCCTGGCTCTGTTATGTATTTCCTGTGTGACCTTGGGGAAGTTAACCTTTGGGGGCCATGGTTTGTCTCCGTGGTATAGTTGAAGGAATACTATGTCTGGAATGAGCATGGAATCTAGGGTTGACTCTTGGCTTTGATGCTCACTACCTGTTCAACTGTGGTTAAGTCCCTTAACTTTCCTGAGCCTCAGTTTCCTCATCTGTAAAATGAGTGGGTTAAACTAGATGACACCTGAGGGTCCTTCCCTCTCTAGATTTATGATCTGAAAATGTTAAAAAATTTCAGGTCTGGACTGCAAAGTAAAAACCAAAAACACATATAATGCATTTCTCTGGATGCTGAGGATACAAATGTGAAGCAATTCCTGCCTTTGAGGGGGCTTACATTTTACTAGGTGGGGAAGGGGTATGACACAGAGAAGTAAATAAAAAGTGGAAAGCAGGGAATTACATAGGGTCATTTCCATTTCTAAGTTTATGATCTTAGAATGACTCAAGGCCTTTTCTAGTTCTAAAGCCTAAAATCTTGAAGGAATAGTACACACATGCATGCACACATACAGAGACAGACACACACACATCAGATACACACACACACAGACACACAGACAGACACACACAGAGACAGACACACACACACAGCAGACATACACACACAGACAGACACACAGATAGACAGACAGATACACACACACAGCAGACACATACATGCACACAGACAGACACACACACAGACACACACACAGACAGACAGATACACACACAGACAGACACACACAGAGAGACAGACAGACACATACGCACACAGACAGACACATACGCACACAGAGACAGATAGACAGACACACACACACAGACACACACACACACCCTTTGGATAAGGTCCAGCCTGGAAACTTATGTTAGGGAGAGGCAGTGTGAAGGTGAGTGAGTGGTTCAGGGAGGACTCTAGCCTGGGAAGCAGGAAAATTCAGACTTCAGAGGAAAAATAATAACATGCTAGTATATATAGCCCATGGTGGATGCTGAGGGAGCTCAGACAGACACTGGCCTAATGAAGCATCTGTGAGGATTTACTGCTGGGTCTGCTAGTGAAGAGACCAGGAGAGAGACAAGAGCTTCTACCCTGACTGGCTTCTCAGGAAGTAGAATTGGGGTTTCTAGGCTCTGACAGAATGGGGGCGGTTAGAGGGGAGAGGAATGGACAGACAAGAGACAAGACTAAGAAAAATCAGGAAGTTTGGATGTTATTACTTTTAAAGGGACCTTGCTCACCTTGGGTTTGTTGTATATTTTCAAAAGTAAGACCTTTAAAATAAGAGAGGAACTCAGATTTGGAGGAAAGGTTTCTTTGTGTGTGTCCTAAAAATGTTTTGGACACTTCCCAGGAGCATCCATGACATCTCCATGATTAGTGTAATGGATAGAGCACTGGAACCTGGAAGACTTGAGTTCAAATCTCACCTCAGACATGTACTAACTGTGTGATCCTGGCAAGTCACTTAATCTTTCTCTCTCCCCTCCGCCCTCTCTCTCTCCCCTCCTCCCTCTCTCTCTCTCTCTCTTCCTTACTCTCCCTCTCTTCCTCCCTCCCTCTCTGCCATAGTTTCTTCATTTGTAAAATAGGTATACTAACACCCCGACTTCTTGGGGTTGTTGTGAGGATGAAATAATATTTGCAGAGCGCTTTTCAAACCTTAAAGTCCTACATGTTAATTCATGTTATTATTTTTGCAAATACTGTTATTACACACTATTTTAACTACACCCCTTGCACCCACTGGAGTATTTCTCACAGCCATCAGCTTCTTGGCTAAGACAGAGTGTGGGGGAAGGGTGGATACCACCTCTTTGTACAACATTTTCTGAGAAAGAGGATAACATAACCATAACGACACTTGGGGCAAACTTCATAAAATGTGTCCTCAAATATGACAAATTCAGTTGGAGGAAAAGGAGGGAATATTGACCTTTGAACATAACGCAGCAACTGTGTAATAGAAGGCTCTCACCTGTGATGGGACAACCATGGCGCAGGAGGTTTGGAGCTCTCACCATCTAGTGGCTTCCTATTGTAACTAATTATGATGACTTTCTTGGTGTGAACTTCAGGTGTTTCCATAACGCTAAAGAAGTCTGGTTGCTCTCTAGCACTCCAGATGTCAGTATCCTGGGGCAAAGCTTTGATGGCCCAGCCCTAGTTACAGTCCTGATGAGCATTTCTGTAGGATATGCTCTTCCTGTCTATAATTTAGTAGATAAATCTTAGGGGGAAGGAATTACTCAAGGCCTAGAGAGGTTGTGACATGCTCGGGGTTACACAGATAGTAAATGTCAGAGGCAGAATTCATACTTTGACTCCAGGTCTGACCGGAATAAGGGGGAAGGGGGCTGTTCCATGATAATTATTTTGGGAACAGGCTACTTCCTAGTTTCTCCTATAATGTTGTGCATTAATCTTCTTTTCTTCAACATTCTGGGGGATTTAACACTTCCTGTTGCCTCCAGGATACAAAACAAGCTAGTCTTTGACACTTGTAATCCATCCTCATTATATATTACCCCCCTTCTCATATTCTATGGTCCAGTCTAACTGGTCTTTTTATTGTACTTCTTCCTGGACGCTCCATCTCCAGTCTCCAAATATTTGCCCAGGCCGTACCCCCTGCCTAGGATGTATTTATTCTTCATGGTTACTTCTGGGAATCATTGATTTCCTTACACAGTCAGCTCAGGTTCTACCTCCTTTCCTGATCTCCTTCCTTCTCCTCTCTGCTCCCCCCAACTCCCCCATCAGCTCTTTTTTTCCTCTACAAAAATCAATTTGTATTTTTTTTTAAAAATTCTGAATATATTTATTTACATATTGTCTCCCACAATCAATCTTGAGGTCTTCAATATTTAGAGGAGTGCCTGGAAAATGTTTTTTCTTCTGTTGTTTTCAATTGCATACAACTCTTTGCAACCCCATTTGGGGTTTTATTTGGCAGTGAAACTGGAGTGGTGTGCCATCTCCTTCTCCAGTTCATTTTACAGAGGGGGAAACTAAGGCAAACAGGGTTAAGTGACTTGTCCAGGGTCACACAGTCTGAGACTGGATTTGCACTCAGGTGTTCCTGACTCCAGGCCCAAAACTCTATCCATCACACCATCTAACTTTCTGCCTGGAAAATCAGTGCTTAAGAGATGCTTTTTTATTCATCCATTTTAAACAAAGACTATATTTCAATTTTTATCTTCATTTTCCTAGTGCCTAGCATAAAGGAAGTATTTAATAAAGTTGACATTTTATAATTTTTTAGGCATTTATTTCAATGGATATTGACAATAACCTCCAAAAAGTAGTTGTTAATGGGGGCAGGTAGGTGGCACAGGGGCTGGAGCTCGAAGCCAGGAGGACATGAGTTCAAATTCAGCTTTAGACACTTACCAAATGTGTGACTCTTGGCAAGTCACTTAACCCCATTACCTCCAATAACAAAACAAAACAAACCAAAGCAAAAAAGTAGTTGCTATTGTTATCCCAATTTTAGAGATGAGGAAACCAAGATTGAGTTTAAGTGATTGTCCAAGGTCACAAAAATGGAAAGTTTCAGAGGCAGGATTTGAACATAGTCTTCACTGAGTACCAAGGTAATGCCCTCTCCATTAGCCCACAATACATACCTTCTGTTACATGTCTAAAGGAAGGAGGTAGGAATAGATGAGTTCTGAGGTTGCTTCCATCTCTCACACTGTATGTATGATTGGCTCTAACAGCAGCAAACTAGCAACCATCTGTGAAATGAAGAGCCTCTCTTCATGCTTTGAGTGACTGACAGATGTTTAGCTATTATTAAAAAATAATATATTTTGATTCAAGCAATCAGTCCCATTCACTGGTTTGTTCTTTCACGGACCTCATTTCATTCCTGTCAGGAGGAGTCATTTTGATCCCAGATGCCCAGAGAAGTCCCATGACTGATCCAAGGTCACAGAGAGAGCGGGGGTGGGGGGGCGCCTAGATACTGGGTGTCATAACTTCCATCCCTGGGGCACTTGTTGCCAGATGACACGGATGTACCCTTACCTTGTGGGCTGGAGGATGTCAGCCAGCTTGAGAACTCATTCTGTGTAATAAATCAGAGGTTTGTAGAAGGAAGGAAAGACAAATGAGGTCCTGGGTGTTTTCTCACAAAAACGACAGGAAAGCAGCCCATCTGGTTCTCAAGGTAAATCATCCTAAGTGAGTTAGAATATATGGAAATGAGAAGCTGAGTCCAGGGTGCTTAGATAGACTTGCAGGTCAAAGCTGATACAGACTTGCTTAAAGTTAATTCAGCTCCCCCAGGAAAACAAGGAGGGGATGCAGACCGCCAGAAGAGGACAGAGGGTAGCAGCAGCCCTTGATGTATTCAAAAGAGGCCTGCCACGGTGAGAGACACAAAGAATTCCCTTCAGATCCGAGACTGGCCTTATTGCCTTTTCTCCCTACTTGACTAAGTAGGAGTGATACACCCCTTTCCTCCCCTTCTCTTCATAATCTGAGTGTTAGCGTTGGAGAAATTTCCTTGTGTAGACTAAGAGGATCAGGGAAAGGACCTATCAGGCTAAGACCCATGAACAATTTCTCCTCTAATTAACTTCAGCTGGAGAGTGGTGAAGCTGCCACATCCACATTAACAACTGGTTTTCTGCTATAGTGTCTTGGAACCAGTGTGCTTCGTGAATTATATGGTCCTTTGAGAGCAGACACAGTGTTTATTTTGTCTTTGCATACCAGGAATTCAGCAAAGTCTTGTACACAGTAGGTGCTTAATAAATGTTTGTTGAATTGAGTTGAGTGTGAAGACATGGGTACAAGACATGGGTACACATGCTTATACAGTATGTGTGCTATTTTACACAAGTATGGAACAGCCCAGCTCACAAAGATGATTTTGTTCATCTGAGTAGATTGATAACACAAGAGATTTCTCTTCAGGGAACTCTAGGCAACTTCACACTTATGGGGACCTTTACCCTTACAAAGTATTTACAACTCTGGGACGCAGGTTGTGTATGCATTATTTCCCCCATTTTATAGATTCAGAAAGTAAGCTGTAGACAGTTTTAAGTTACTCCTGGTGAGCAAATGTTAGCGGCAGAATTTGAATCCATTTCTTTTGACTTCAAGGCTAGTTGTCTTTCCAGTGCACCATGGAAGAAGTTTAACTCACATCCCCATGAGAAGGGGCAGCTAGGTGGCGCCATAGTGGATAGAGTGGAATCAGGAAGATTTCATTTTCGTAGTTCAAATCAGACATTTACTAGCTATATGAGTCACTTAACCCTGTTTGCCTCAGTTTCCTCATCTGTAAAATGGGCTGGAAAAGGAAATGGCAAACCACTCCAGTATCTTTGCCAAGAAGGCAAGGTAACATAATTGAGTTTCTAGCCAAGTCTTATTTTGCATAAGACTCCCCTGACTAGAGGAAAGAATGGTCAGCATGTTCCATGCCTGCAGTCTGAGGCAGAGATGATTCAATAGCTTTGGGAAAGAAAGACATGCTTCATTACTGCTTCTGTTTCTCTAGAAACAGAAGGAGGAGACTCTTGGAAGTCAGCACCTATACATATCCCTGATTCCCAACTTGTCTCCCCAGAGACTTTGGGCAATTTCCTCTTGGGTGAGATTGGGGCTTCTCTCTTTCTTGAGCTGAGATATCTCATTCCCAGTGAGAGATTGAGTATTTTCTGATTTATTCAAATCTGTATTATTCCTCTGATTTCTGTTAGCTATTTGAATGGATAAATGGGTCTACTCACTATTCTTTATTTGCAATATTCTTTTGTATAATTGTGTAACAAGTATTTGTTGAGAAAGAATCAAGCCTACAGGTATAAGTTTGGGGATGATACTTTTCCCTTTAAAGGATAGTGACCAGGAAAGTGACTTGAACCTAGAAGTCATACCTGGATCTGCAATATTTAGAGGGGCAGATAGATATAATCCTAATCTCGCAAGCTTCCTCTCTCAAAAAAAGGACAGAATAGCTAATCTTGTGACCTCTTAATCTGCTCACCTCAAAGCAAAAATCACAGTTTCTCTTGGAGAAGAGTGGGCAAGATTCTAGAGCTATCTATCCATACCTGTCTGCAAGCTATATTTAGACAACCCATCTAGACTTGCCCATCCTGCATAAGCAACACACCCCTTATCCTCATTACTTTTCATCAATTCACCCAATGTGCAAAAAAATTCAAAACAGGGAAATAAATAATGAGACCTCTAGGTCTAGATCCTAGCTGCCTTTACTTCCCATGATTATAATACCATAGTATTTTAATATCCAGGGCAACTAGGTAGTGCAGTGGATAGAATCCTGGCCCTGTAGTCAGGAAGACTCATCTTCATGAGTTCAAATCCAGCCTCAGACACTTACTATCTATGTGACGCAGGGCAAATCACTTAACCCTGCTTGCCTCAATTTCTTCATCTGTAAAATAAACTGGAGAAGGAAATGACAAATCACTTCAGTATCTTTGTTGAGAAAACCCTAAATGGGGTCACAAAGAGTCTGACACAACTGAAATGACCCAACAACAACATTCTAAGAGTGGGGAAAATGAACTAAGCAAAAGGCAATGCTAGGTTAGGAGGAAGATTTCCCTTAGACCTGGCCACCGTGCAGAAAAAATAAATAACTTCTATGATGTATTCAGGTTGCAAATTCTGAGTCTTTAACAGAGAGAGTTAGAACCTTGGGTGCTTTAGTCAGTTTTTCTTCACAGAAGTTTAAGCCTTCCTTTGAAATGTCTATTGACACTTTCTTAAGAAATGTGGTTCTGCAAAACTGGCATTTTCCCTTTGACATTTGCCTACTTTCTCAGTTAGAATCCCAGGTCTGTAATGAATGCTGTGAGGCTATCTAGCTCATCTCTGTGATTTTAGATAGACTCAAAACTTAATTAGCATTTTGTAACCTTGATAACTCCTTGATCTTAATTCAATTCAACAAACATTTGTTAAATGTGTCAGGTTGTTGTGGTGTTTGTCCTTTGTGAAGAGGACCATGGCATCAACATGATGATATGACTTGCAGCTGATTTTGATTTGAATGAGGGAGTGCTGTACAAGGTCACCAGCCTCATTTTCTCCTTCAGAGCCTTATGGGTCTAGTGGCCTGATATTGATCAGGATGACTGGAGATGGCCCAGGATGCAATGCGGGACCTTGGCCATTTCAGGCTAACATCTTACCAGAATTTCACTTTGAGTGAAATACACCCATTCAATTAATAGGCCTCTTTAAATAGTTACTCAAGGGATGGCCCCTTTGAATGAAAAAGAAAAAAATCAAACTGGGGAGTGGGAGAAGACCATCAGAGTTCCTGGGTAAAAGAGAAACAGTTACAATTTAGTAAATACTGAATGAATGAACAAATGAACGAACGAACGAACGAATGAATCAGGTGCTGGGAATACAAAGACAAAAAAAGAGAGTGCTAGCTTCCAAGGAGCTTGGATCCTTTCATTGATGCCTTGGGATTCTTGTCCATGTCCTTCCTATGAATCCTCCACAAAGGAAATAAAAGCCATCCTCAAACCTTTTCATTGTTGAGGATGCCTGCACAGCCCCTGGGCTACTTTCTTACCTCTCACTCTCTCTAAATAACAGTAACAAAAACTAACATTTATATAATGCTTACTCTGTGCCAGGTACTATAGTAAGTGCCTAACAATTATTATTTCATTTTATCCTCACAAGAATACTGGAAAGTTAAATAATATTATCTCCATTTTACAGCTAAGGAAACTGAGACAGGCAGGGATTAAGTGACTTGCCCAAGGTCACATTGCTAGTCAGTTTCTGAAGCTGGATTTCAACTCAGGGCTTCCTGACTTAGTGGCTCTGCTCATTGGACCACTTGACTGCCATATATATTTTATAAACCAGTCCACCTTGTTTTCCTACAGGTGAGAATGAAAGGGAAAATGTTAAGATAAAAAAAGAAAAACTCTTCCAATTGCTTAATCCCAAAAAAGACATGCTAAGCAATCAGACCAATGTCATACCTAGTTTGGAAAGTTTCAGAATGTTGTCTTGTGCAGAAAGAACTATTAGCTTGAGTTCTGTGTTAGTTTCACTGAGGGTGGGGCTACACCTAAGTAAGTCAACCAGCATTTATTAAGTACCTACTGTGTGCCAAGCATTATGCTAAGCACTTTGTAGTAAGAAAAATAGGACTTAGAAGAATGAAGTTAAATGAGGTTATTTAGTCAACTCTTTTGTCTTTGGGGTTATGCCATAAGGTTTTACCCATAATCCTTCTTCCCAAACCACAGTTCTAGGGGCAGCATGGTCTAGCCATTAGAGTTCTGGACTTTGGAGTTGGATGACCTCCGTTTGAATTCCACTATATATACTTACTGTGTGGTGCGAGGCAAGTCATTTCTCCTCTATTGACTTCAGTCTCCTCATCTATAAAGTGGACATAATAGCAGGACCTTACTCACAGGTTCATGTGAATATCAGCTGAGATCTGAGCTCTGAGATGCTATATTAATGAGTTATTTTTACTATTGAAGCCTGGAGGGCACAAGGGGGCATCTCTGCTGGTATAAAGTCACATTTCAGTGTCACTAAGGTTTACAAAGCATTTTCCTGATAACATTGCTACAGATTAGGTAATAATAGTCATATTAATATAGTATTTTAAGGACTTTACAACTTATCTCGTTTGAGTTTCACAGTGACCTGGTCTAGTAGATGCTATTATTATACCTAATTTATAGATAATGAAGAAGCTGAGCCACAGAAGTTAAATGCTTTGCCCAGAATCAAACGATCAAGCGTATGAGATAGCAGAAGCATGAAGAGCTCCATTTTGCAGATGAAGAAACTCACTTATGTGATTCAGTTTTGAGGAACCCTGGATTTTGATTCTGAGAACCTGTGTTCTTAGACAAATCATGTCACCTTTTGGGTCTCCATTTCCTCATCTGTAAAAGGAACGGATTAAACTAGAGAATGTAAAATTCTTCCTAGCTCAAGGACCCCTAAGACTCAGGACCCAAACCTGGGTCCTCCAACTCTAGATTGGAGGGGATTCTTGCTACTCTATTACGACTTGTAGCAAGTAGATGAGGCTGGCCCCAAAGGAAGACAGAGCTGGTATTCTACTTAAACTACTGAAGAATTAAGTAGTAGATGGAAGAGATGGCAGAGTCTCTAAGCCCAAATGAACCAGCCACATGCCATGGTAGGTTGACCTATAGTTTAAGCTATCAGCAGCCTCCATATACAAATATAAGGAAAGATTTCTGGGATGAGCTTGGCAAATGATTGTGAATGGTCTTTGGAGAGGTATCTATTTCTGTTTACTGGAACTTAGTGGGTTTTAAATAGTTTCACGGAACTTTGTGTGTTTGTGTGACACACTAAATAGAAATTCCAAATAGTCAGTCGGTTACCAAAAGTGTAATTGGATACATTACTTATAGAGCAGCTGTTCCAACATTTAGGCATTCCATTTCAGGCTCCTGTGAGCTGAGTTTGTCCAAAGAGACTTTCATGAAAGTATGATATAGTGAATAGTGACCATGGGCTGAATCGGCCCAAGTAGCTTTTAATGCTAACTGCTTCATGGGAAAGCACATATGATACACGGGAAACTATTTTGTTTGATTTCCCCTCCAAAGCCACTCTAATCTTGCAATGAATTACTCAACAATCAGAAAAAATAGGCTTAATACAGGATGTCAGTCTGTAGATCCTACCACAAGAACACCCTAATGGAAGGAAAAGATAAAATTCATTTATGGAAACCTGATTATTCATGCTTTTCTCATTAGCTCTTAGCAAAGTTCTTCCTCTCTAAATGGTTTCACTTACTTCTAGATTACAGGCTGATGAGCTGGTCACTCTACTTCACTGCAAGGACAAGATCTTATATGAACATTGTCCGTCTATCAATTAATATACATTTGCTAAGGGTCTCCTAAGAGACAGGCACTGTGCCATGTGCCAGGGATACAAAAGCGGCAAAATAGAGTGCCTGCCCCCAAGGAGTTCACAATCTAATGAGAGAGACAACATGCAAACAAATATATACAAAGTAAGCTCTATATAGGATAAATCGGAAATAAGGAACTGAGGTAATGCACTAGAGTTAAGAGCTTGGGGAAGACTTTCCAGTATAAAAAAAAAAAAGGCAGGATGGGATTTTAGTTGGAATTTAAGAATAGCCAAGGGGAATGCTTGGTCTGACTGTACCTCCTGGACATGCTTGGAATTTGTACTTGTCCACCTGGTAGGGCAAGAATGAAAAGATCTCACAGTCCCAAGGAGATGGGATGGTTCTGGACAAAAGGATCACGGAATTTCACAGTTGGAGGGGATGTCAGAAGTCATCTAGGCCAATCCATACCTGAATGACAACTCTTTATGTATAATATACCCTAAACCTGGTCATTCAGACTTTGCTTGGAGCCCTCCAAAGATAACAGAATCCCAATGCATCCTAGGGTAGTCATTCTATTCTTTAGAAATGTTTCCTTAAATAAGGCATCAATTTGTCCCTATGACTTGCATTCATTGGCCCCAGTTGTGTCCTTTGGAGTCAAGGAGAAGTACATCTCTTCTTCATCTCATTTCTTGAAATACTTAAAGATGCTATCATCTCACCTAAATCTTCAGGCTGAACAATTATAGTTTCTTTAACCAATCTGTATGCAACAGGAATTCAAGGCCCGTTTCCAATCTGTTTGCTTCCTCTTGGATGTTTTTCATCTCATCAATGTCCTTCCTAAAATACAGTACCCAGAACACAGTTCTCTAAATGTAGTCTAACCAAAGTAGAATATACAAGAACCAGCAGTGCCTCTAACCCCAAGGTAACCCAAGATCCTATTACCTTTCCTGGTTCCCATACCACAATACATTGTTGATTCACTTTAAGCTCACATTTCACTGAAGTCCCCAGATTTGTTTTATCAGACAAATTGCTACCTAGCCATACCTCTTCTATCTTATACTTGTGAAGTTGGATTTTGTGAACCCTAATTTACCTTTTATTAAATGCCATCTTTTAACAGCGGCCCACTGCTCTAATCTATAAAGATCTTCTTTGATTACTTACCTGTTATCCAGTATGTTGCTGTCCATCTCAGCTTTCCATCCATGCACATTTGATAAACGTGTCATGTGTACCTTTATCTAATCCTTCAGCCTTGAGGCTACGTGTGGCCCTCTAGGTCCTCAAGTGCAGTCCTTTGACAAAAAGACCTCAAGGCCACAGGTTTTCGACCCCTGAATTTTAAGTCACTAATTAATCATTAATAGGACAGGGTTGTACCCAGAATCTTAGGATCCTCCCCTGATAAGAATTTCTTTCAAATTGGCATCAAATCATATGTAGCAGGATGTAGCCATAGAATTCCATCGCACCTGAATGTTTCTCAGAGAAAAGATCCCATTGGGGTTTAGAGGGGCCCTTCCATCCCTTGAACCATTCAAGTAATAACCTGAATTAGTGAGCGTTCTAGGAAGAAAAAGTTTTAGGACTTTTCCCAAATGCACTAAGTACCATCTGCTTCATGTCATGGGCCCACAGATGGTAATATCCCTCTTAGGAGACTTCAAACATACTTGTTTTACAATGTTAGGAATTATAATGTATACAACATGCAGCTCTAAATGGATCGTTTGTGTTTGTAACATACTGTCCTTTAAGCTTGAAACATTTATCATGTTAACTACAGATGTGCATTTATTTAAAAAAAAATTAAGAGGCTCTTGGTTCCCTGCTGTTCGCTTTCAGTACGTGTGATGATTCAGAATGCTTTTCCAGGATAGGGTAGCTTGTGTTTATTCCCTTGCATGCAGACTCCCTTCTAGTAGCCACCTAATAATAATTAATAGGAATACTGATGACGATGATGATCGCTAGAGCTGCATTTCTGTAGCATTTTAAGGTTTGCAGATTTGATACTTGCAACAACCCTGGGAAATAAGTGTTGTTATTTTCCCCATTTTACAGATGAAGAAACTGAGGTACGTAGTGGTTAAGTGACTTGCCCAGAGTTACATACCTAGTAAGTGTCTGAGGCAAGATTTGTTTTCAGGCTTTTCTAATTCCCGAATCTAAAACCATCCACTATGTGGATGTGTCCTAGTGAGGAGGAGAAGAATGACTCAAAAGGATGTGGCTTCTGCTGACCTTGTGACCTAGATTAATCTAGGCAAATTCCTTTGGGATCCTCTTCCTGAAGACCAAAGGAAATTCAGTGACCGTGGCCATGAACTAAATGCCTTCCTTTGCTTTGCCATTCTCCCAATACTCTATATGACCCCAAAATGTCTGTCTGTCTATCTGTTCTGTTCTTCTCTCTCTCTCTCTCTCTCTCTCTCTCTCTCTCTCTCTCTCTCTCTCTCTCTCTCTCTCTCTCCCCCTCTCCCTCTCTCTCTCCCCTTTGTTTCTCTTCTGTCTCTGTCTGTCTCTCTCCTTTTCTCTGTTTCTTTTTCTCCTATCTCTCTCTTCTCTGTCTGTTTTTTTTTCTCTCTCCTCTCTGTCTGTCTCTCTCCTAGGCATGTCTGTATCTGTCTCTCCCTACTTCCCTCTCTTCCTTCCCCCTTTTATGCAAACCCCCCTTGCCCCAATGTAGCCTGCATCAAAAGACCTCAGAAGATGGGTTGTAATACTTGGACCAAATCTAATAAGATAAAATTTTAATAGGGATAACTGTAAAATTCTCTGCTTGTGTTAAAACAACAAAAAAATAACTTCATAAGTACAGATCAAAAAGGTATATGGTTATACGAGAAGACCTGGGGAGTTTAATGGACTACAAACTCAATATGTGTTAACAATTGCAACTTGGCATCCAAAAAAAGCTAATGTGGCCTTAGGCTTTGTTAACGGAAACACAGGACTAAGGATAAGAAAAATGGTGAAAGTCTCACTCCAGGCATGCTAGGCAGTCAGGCAGGAGTGTTTAGTATTTTCTTTAGTTATAGTTATCACATCGCAATCAACAGAATTATCCGAAATTAGGGTCATATTTTTATTCTTATTTTTGCTGTCTTAGGATAGCTTCCTGTTCAGATTCAAATTTAAGAAATTAAATTGTCTGCTTTGATCATTTTCTCATCAATTCTCCCCTTCCCATTTTATCTTTCCCTTGCAACACACAGACACACAGACACAGACACAGACACACACACACACACACACACACACACACACACACACACACATACACTCCACCCAAATATCCTGTGATTAAATGATGCACAATCTGGTATTACTTCATAGGTAGCACATTGGGTAGAGTTCTACACTAGAATAGGAAAGATTTGAATTTCAGTTCAGCCTCAGATACATCCTTATTTTGTGACCTTTGAAAGCCACTTAACCACTGCCTGCCTCAGTTTCCCCATCTGTAAAATGAGGATAGTAGCATTTTCCTCCCAGGGTTGCTGTGAGAATCAACGAAGGATATTTGTAAAGTGTTGCTGTATAAATAGGCAGTCAGGATTTCACGGTATGTATTATGTCCCATCACCTTTGGCAAAAGATAGGCAGGCAGCGTGCTAACAACAGTGGAGAGATCTGTAGACTTTGCCCTTCCACCTGCTAGTTGTGTGATGGACAGCCAAGTCTCTTCCCTTCTCTGGCCCTCAGTTTCCTCATCTGTAAAATAAAGGAATTGGACCAGATGACCTCCAAGGTCCTATTTAGTTCTAAATCTGTGATCCTATGACCTACCAAGCACTGTAAGAATTTTTCAGGGGGCCAAAAGAAAACCTCCCCAAACATTCCCTTTTGCCTGAAAGTCCACTAGTAGACATTCCTTTCTTTGACATCAGGCTTCTCATACCTTTGATATAGGACTCATATTAAGCTTTAACTGTCATTTTTACCTAAAGTCCCTCCATTTACCTACTGAAAATGATCTCTTTCCCACCAGATTTCCCTAGAGCACTTTGGATGTCTTCCTTGTAAGTCGACTTTGGTCATTTATTTGTGTACATTTCATAGGATCACAGATTTTAAACCAGAAGCTTCCTTAAAGGTTATCTAGTCATTTTACAGCTGAGGAAACAGAGATCTAGAAAGGTTAAAATCTTTGTGACCTGGGTCCATGCCCTGCCTCTAAGACATACTGGCTCTGTGACTCTGGACAAGTCATATAAGCTCTGGGGATCCCAGACTATGTCGCTGAGAAGACACTGACATTCAAATGTAAGAGAAAGTTTTCTTATCCCAGAGTTCTCTCGTGATGAAATCTCAGGTTTGGTCCCTATCCCTAGCCTATAGTCTTGGCAGTCTGCATTCTTCATCTATTTCTTTTGTGAGTGTTTGGGTCAACCTCTCTGGCCCACTTCTCAGTAGCAAAAACCCAAACTAATCCCAAAAATAATCAACCCGAGTTTATGTGCTACATTCCATCCAGCGAAAACCCTGCCTTCCTCCCTAGGTGCCTTTCCAGCCTTATTTTGCATTAAGTCCCTCTATTTGCTCTATGAGCCAACCAGACTGGACTGCTACACACTCCTGGAATTTGGCATTTCATCCCCTACCTCTGCTGCATTTGCACAAGCTGTTTCTCATGTTTAGAGTGCATTCCCTCCTCATTTCTCCATCTCAGAATTCTTGTGTTGCTTCAAGGCTAAGCTCAGACATCAGTTCAGTGAAAGCTTTTTCCCTTCTGAAATCATATAAATTTACTTCACCATGTTTTATATTGGCAACGGAACAGAAGGTCATCAAAGACAGGGATTCGTCTCATATTTGTAGCCTTAGTGCTCAGCACAGTGCCTTCCTTACACATAGTGGGCAGCATTTGTTGAATGAATGAATCAATAATGGTTTCTCAGGAATAATCTTGCTATGTGTATAAAGATTTGCCATAAAGATTGAATAAGGATGAATCTTATTCAGTCATGCCCAACTCTTTGTGACTCCCTTTAATGTTTTCTTGGCAAAGATACTGGAATGACTTGCCATTTCCTTCTCTGGCTCATTTTACAGATAAGGAACTGAGGCAAACAGAGTGAAGTGACTCGTTTGGGTTTGTGTAGCTCCTAAGTATCTCGGGTTGGATTTGAACTAAAGTCATCCCGACTCCAGACCTGGTGCTCTATCCACTGCAACACCTAGAAGCCCCTCCTTACACACAGTAGGCAAGGAATGAATCAAAGAAACAATAAATATTTCTCCAGGAATAGTCTTGACATGTGTTGTAAAGATTTGCCATAAAGATTTTATAAAAATTAATATCCCTGGTGCCTAGAATAGTAGTATCTGGCAAAGAATAGGCACTTCATGAATAAATCAAGGAATGTTGATAAGGAAACAGTTATTATATATGGATTGACTGCACAGATTGACCCAGTGAGTTACTTTAGCCCATCAGTTGACATGACTAGGAGAGACATTACAGACAGACAATGAATAGGGACCAAAATGAAAAAAAAAGGCAAAATTGAATTTGGAAAGTACACAGCATTCTCAAAAATTCCCACCTGGTCTCTGACTGAAAAGTTCATATTTTAACACATTCTCTCAGGGACACTGAACCTTGAATGACTCATTATGAACCTTGAAGAGCCAAAATTGTAGGTGTCCTGAGAAGAGTGGAGGCTTACATGGTAAATGTGAGGAGGCTATATTATATTAGTAACAAGGAAGGGTGGAAAAAAGACATTATCAAGGAAATATGTAACTGGGGAAGGAGGTAAGCTAGTCATATAGGAAGTACAAAGGACAGATAATGGTGGTATAACTGGTGATCCTAGGGCAAACTCATATGTGGGAAAGATCTTGACCTTGGAACAGAAGGCCTTATGATGGGACAGACTCCAGACTCTGCCCCATGGTGGGAATCCTTTGGACATCATGAAGTTGTTTCTGGAGGAGAATAAGCCAGGTAGCAGCTCACCTAGGATATGGCTTCCTGTGCTAATCATTCTTGCTCACTTGATGCTAAGCTCAGTTATTTCTACCTGATGAAATGTAAGTATTGTCAGTGCCCTATGAATTTTAACCCCTTAGGACAAAGTCTTGATCACCCACCCTAGTTAAAGCTCTGACAAAGGGCAGCCTTTGAACCCATGAGAACTCCAGTGGGTTTGTTGGATTTTTTGGAAGATGAAGACAGAGATAAGAATCACCTAGATATATAGATGAGTAGTAATTGGTACTGTTGTAGGGATGATCCATTTTCCTGGGATCATGGATGCTTTGAAATACTAAAGTACTGGGAAATCTACAGAACTAAGGAATTTACAAATATTGGAGGACTTTAATTAAATCCCTTTAACTAACCCAATATAATTAGTAAAGAAATGGAGATATTAAATGTTTTCGTATTGGACCAGTTAATAAGTTGGGGAAATAATATTAAGATTCACCTAGTAAAGATTTTAGGCATTTTAATAAGTGTACAATTTACCAAAATTATCCTGCTGTCTTCTTTATTCTGACAATAAATTGTAAATTCATGTGTTTCTGGTTAAGGATCAGATGATTTTTTTTTATAATTTACAGTTAAATTTAAATTGAGAGAAAAATCCCCTAGTAAGGTATGCTTGATACCCTGCTTGTGGAGTAGAGGCAGGAGTGTGCTGAAGCCAGCTTGTACTGGTTTGTGAAAGCATATTGTTAAATTTTCAGTGTTAGCCTTTACACCTTGGAAATAAACAAACACTATGAATCAGGGCTTAATTTATTTTGTTGTTTATCTAGACTTAAGTAAAGGAGAAAATGTTGATAATGGTGATTAAATGTAAAATTGTGTCTGGCATTAAATTTTTTCAGAGAGCCCATTGTTAAACATTTAGCAGCACACCCTGTGTGGGGTCTCTAAGTCTTTGCATGGAGTGGAAAGGCAGGGCCTTCCAGACTAGAAAGATTTTCAAAGTAGACCTCACAAAGGAATGTAAATCTGTTTTCCAAGCCTGGTCTGGCTAAGTTTGGAAGTCCTCATCTCCAGGTTGGACTTTCTTGGCCATGGTAACTCTCAAATGCTAGCTAATAAGTCATAGCGGGATTGAAGTCTGTCTCAGAAGAAGGAGCTTGTAGAGGAGGGAAATCACCTGAACTCTACCTTTCAAAGACTGGTAAATAATGCAGTTGTTGTTGAAGTGCAGGTTAAGTGAGTCACCCAGGGTCACACAGCTTTTAAGTGTCTAAGGTTGTATTCGAATTCAGGTCCCCCTGATTCCAGGGCTGGTGCTCTCTCTTCTGCACCATCGAGCTGCTCCCAATTATGAAATATTACTATACGCTATTCTCCCACTGCTTACTTGCTGCTCCCGTTTCCTTAGCTTTTTCAGGATGCCACATAGCAGTCTGAAACAAATATTATTCTGAAAATTAGTGCCATTTCAACAAGAGTTTAATCTATTTCCAGGTGGTATGTTGGCAACTGTAAGAATCTACTTCATTGTGAATAATGAAAACTGCCTTTCTTTTACGAAATGAAGGAAGGCGTTCAATTCCCACGTTCGGCAACTTCAACTATGTATTGTGGGCTACATGATGTTTAGGTCAACAGCAAATTAAAAGGTTGGAATTTGGTTAGACTATTAGAGTAGAGCGCTATAATTCGAAACTGGGAATGGTCTCAGATTTAGAAGAGGCCACTACTTTTTTTGTGTATGAATTTCTCAGATTTATACAATTTTTGGCAGTTATCTAATCATTCCCCCCACTCCCCAAAGTCCCACTTCAGTACTTCCTTGTGATATAGAGGTGATCCTGGGTTTTTTTGGAGGCGATCAGGATTAAGTGACTTGCCCATGATCGCACAGCTAGTAAGTATGTAAAGTCAAATTTGAACTCAGGTCCTCCTGACTCCAGGGACAGTACTTTATCCAGTATGCTACCTAGCTGCCTCTTTAAGAGAATTTTAATTTTTTGATTGACCCTAAGTTCTTGAAGGAGAGCATCAACTCCGACAGTACTAAGCACAGTGCATGGCATACAGTAGGTTCTAATAAATATTTATTGACTGACTGATAGGTCTTTTCAAACAGGCAGTGGTTTGAGTACAGCAGGCTCAATGATAGACTGTATGTATATCTGTCATCTGAGGACCAGTCCAGCTAAGGTAGGAAAGGGTTATCAACCCTCAGAGTGATGGATAATTTTTTTCCTGCCATGTGAAGAAATATTGTAACTTGCATCAATGGTAAGTAAATCTATTTCAACAATTATTTGCATTTTTTATATAGCATTAAAGGATTGCAAAGTACTTTATAAACACTGTCTCCTTTTATCCTTGCAATAACTCTGAGAGATAGGTAGTTTTACAGTTGAGGAGACTGAGGCAAACAGGTGCTAATTTACTTGCCCAGGATCACATAGCTAGTTAATGTCTTTGGTCAAATTTGAACTTGAATCTTCTTTATTCCAGGTTCAGCACTTTAGTCACTGTACCACCTAATTGTCTTAACCTGGGGTATCTGAACTTTTTTTTCTTTTAATATATTTTTAACTATATTTTGATATAATTAATTTTTTATAATTATTTTATTTAATTATAATTATAAATAATAATATAATTCCCTTTGTAATCCTTTGTATTTTGTCTTATGCATTTATGAACATTATCCTGAAAGGGGGGCCGTAGCCTTTTACAGACTGCAAGGAAGGGCACATGATACAAATATGGTTTACAATCCCTCATCTATTCTGATGAAATCATGGATCCTTGATGTCTTGGGAAATTCATAAGCCCTTGTATTTTTAATGCTTCTCCTTCTTTTTCTCTTCCTCTTCTCTTCTTCCCTTTCTTTCTCTTCTTTCATTTATTCCTTTCTTTCTTTCTTTTCCTTCCTTTCTCTTCCTTCTTTCTTTCCTTTTTCTCTTCCTTTCCTTCTTTCTTTTTTCTTCTTCTCCTCTTCCTCTTCCCTTCTCCTCTTCATTCTCCCCTTATTTTGTTGTGCCTATGATTTCACAGTAATCTACAGACACAGCTAAGAACTCAGAAATAAAAAGAGAAAGGGAACAGAATGGAGAAGGCAGGAGATGGGGCAATCATATTTTCACAGATTTAGAGCCAGGAGATACCCTAGAGATCATCTAAGTCAACTCTGTCATTTTACCAAGGAGAAAATGAGGCTCCATGGGAGGGAGTGACTTTCCCAAAGTCATCCAGGTTATTGGTGGAACTAGTATTTGAACCCAGGGCCTCTAACTCCACGTCCGGCATCCTTCCCAAGATCCGATGCTGCATCATCAGTACGGATGACTCCTGGTGTGAAAACTATTCTCTTCTGCATATTAGCTATTTTGGCATTAGCTTGATCCTGTGCTGTCCAATATTTTTTTATCAATGACTTGGATAAAGGCTCATGATGTTTGCAGATGACATGAAACTGAAAGGGATGATTGACAGACTCAGTATCCAAAGAAGATCTTGGCAGACTGAAATATTGGGCTGAATCTAATAAGATGAAACTTAATCATTGGGATAAATGTAAACTCTGACAGTTGGGCATAAAAACTTCACATTTATAAGATGAGGAGACATAACTGGATGGCAGTGGTCTTGAAAAAGATCCAGGGATTTAAGTGGGCGGCAAGCTCTACATGACTTAGCAATATGCCATGGCAAGCAAAAATGCTAATGAGATCTTGGGCTGCATTAAGAGAGTCAGAGCCTCCAGGGAGAGGGTGGAAATAGTCCCAGTGTACTCTGCCCACATGAGAACTCCCATGGAATATTGTGTTCACTTTCAGGCTCCATAGTTTAAGAAAGATATTGACAAACTAGACAAGTTTAATGTGGAGAAAAGAAGACTCAGGGGACATCGTAGCTCTTCTCAAGGGTTTGAAAGGCTGTCATCTAAAGGAGGGACGTTTTTGTTCTGGTTAGTTTCAGAAGCAAAGGGTACAAGTTCCAAGAGGCTAGATTTAGACTTAAATTTAGGCTAGATGTTGGGAAAAACTTCCAAATAATTAGCTGTCCAAAAGTATAGAGTGACCTGTCTCTAAAGGTGGTGGGTTCCCCTTCCTGGGAGACCTTCAAGCAGTCTGAGTGGCCACTCATGTTATAGTGGGGAGTCATTTAGGGTGTGAGTTGCACTAGATGGCTGCTCAGGTCCCTTCTAACCCTCAAATTCTGTATCCACAATGCATTCTAAAATCTCTTTTGAAGGATTCACCATTGTTTTCATTTTCTTACTGTAATATTTTTTAAAAAAAAGGAAATGAAAATTGCTATGGCTGCTATAGTTTTACCCTCTTAACCAATGTTTACATCAGGACCACTTCTCAAATCTCTTTTGATCCAAGAACTCGATCCTATGGATCAACTATTTAATTTACCTTAATTGTCACCACAAGCATCTCCTCTCCCATCCCCCATCAAAGTTAGAAGAATTCTTTGAATGAATTGTGTTACTTTTGATCATTTACCAACAAATGAGATAATGACTAATTTAAAAGAATTAAATTGGGACAGTTAAGTGGCACAGTGAATAGTGCACCAGCCCTGGAGTCAGGAGGACCTGAGTTCAAATCCAACCTCAGACACTTGGCATTTAATGGCTGTGTAACCATGAGCAAGTCATCTAACCCTAATTGCCTTGACTTCCCCCCAACCCCCAAAAAAGAATTAAATATCTAACATGGGGAGTCAGAGGAGCTCCCCTGATTTGTCAGCTTGAGGCTACTTCAAAGGAGTTTGGCATGTGAGCATTTGATCCATGAGAAAAATCATATCTTTGGGCTATGCAATGAAGGAGTTACACTTTGAAATGACAGCCATACCTTATTGATGCCTTGGACTGTGGGATGGTGTCCTTGAAGTTGGAGAACAAACAGGAAGAACCTCGCCCCTCCTCAGGTGATAAGAACCAAGGAAAAGCAACTTCTTTCTTTTTTAGAACATGTAGCACTTAGGACCTGGACAATCTATTCATTAAATGTTCACAAAAGGAAGGAAAGGATTTCGCTCTTCCCCATCCTCCAATAGCTATCATATTTACATGTACGAGGAAGGGAGATCATGTGTTGCCAAGATGAGTTTGAGATTGGATCTCAAATCCCTGGCCATCTCTGATTTATTTTTCTGTTTTCCTTTCCCTAAGGATAGGTGTTCAAACAGCTATTTGGGTGGGGTTAATTGATTTACTCAATTAAGTCACTGAACCCCACCACTAGGTGGTGTAGTGCATAGAGCACTATCTTCCTGAGTTCAAATCTGTCCTCAGACACTTCTTTCCGTGTGGTCCTGGGCATGTCACTTATCCCTGTTTACTTCAGTTTCCTCATCTGTAAAATGAGCTGAAGAAGGAAATGGCAAACCACTCCAGTATCTTTTCCAAGAAAACCCCAAATGGTATCTTGAAGAGTAGAATACAATTGAACCAACTAAACAACAACAAATCCTACTTAAAGTAAGTGATAAGGGACCCTGGGGACTTAACCAGATGAAATCAATCAATCAATCAATATCAATCTTAGGATTTAGTTTCAATTAATCATAGACTTTAGACTAAATGTAAATGGTTTTTAGAACTTAAAAACACAGAAATCTTGTTCAACTAGGCTGAGGAATTTTGGGCATGCCCTAGGGATCATCAGTACATTATCAAACTGGTCATCTATAAATTATCTGTAAATTATTAACCAGTATAATTTAAGAGGTTATGTATCAAGTGTATCAGTCCTGTAAATCCCTTCAGAGGGAATCATCATGGAGGGGGTGGGAAGGAAAGCCCTTGGCTTCAGCTTTGGTCTAGGTCTTCTCTCTTTACCCTTATCCTTGACCAGAGCAGGACCTTATAATTTTCAAAGAGTTCAAAAGATGTTGGATTTTCCATCTTTTCAGCAGCGTCTAGGCAGCAATCCAGATCATCTGATGGCAATAGCTGCATCAGAAGCCTGAACAGTGCCATTAGGTGATCTAGATTGCTTTAATTCTAAGAGGTCAGGAATTTCTGAGTAGACACTTCCTACAAGGATACCAATTCCCAGACGAGAAAAGGAACAGCCAAAAACCTAAAGCCCAAGTCACGCCCTGGCTTTCCAGGAGATCTGGACTTTCAAGTTGTGTAGGCAGTACATGTCAGATGTGAAAGTTACTTGTCAGTTTGACAAAATGTAAGTATTTAATAATATGTACTTTTTAGTCTTTTGTGTTTTGATCATTTTTTTTTGTGGTAGAGGAAATAAATAGCTGTCCCATACCTAGTATCTACTATTTTTTGTAGCAAATATTTTTGTAGAAGAGATTCTATCAATCACTTTTGGAGAGAATCTAGACATGAATTAAACTATATTGTTTGAATGTAGAGCTGGAGTCCTTCATGGAAAAAGGGGGTGGAACTCCCATGGGCTATAGGTGACATTTCATAAGTAAATCACCAATTTTTGCTAGTAACATTAAATAATAGATTTAAATTGGGGAAAGATGAGAGATCTCATTAAATCCAGTCACTTCATTGTGTCAGCCAGTGTTATTATGCAGTGTGGTTACAAGGTTAGACTTGGAATCACAAAGTTCCAAGTTGGAATCTTGCCTCAGACACTTACTGAGACAGATAAATGACCCTGAAAGTCACTTCAATTTCCTTAGCCTCAGTGTCTTCATCTGTAAAATGGAACTAATAATAGCACCCACCTCATAGGATTAGGTGAGACCTAAATGAGATATTTACGTAAAGCACTCGACAAACCTTGTTACTGTCACTATCTTTGCTATTATCATTATAGATGAGAAAAGTAAAATAACTTGTCCAAGATCATGCAGTGGGTGAGAACCCAAGTTTCTTAACTCTTGGTCATATCACAAGGGGAAAAAACCATTGATAACCATAAGAAGCCCAGCCCATGGGATCATCTGAAAGATCCACAGCACATCTCCAAGACTGACTTGGTTTTTTTTCACTCTCTCTTCTCCCCCAACTTCCTCCCCACCCCCACCCCCGCCAAGGACTCCTGACCACAGAATTACAGAGAAAGACAAGAAAAAGCAAAAACATTGAGCCCAACCTCAGATTCTTGTGTGGATGCATATTCCCTTCATCGGCCACGCCTTCCTTAGGAATTAAAACCAAGAGAATGCCTGCCAGCCAGCTGGCTGACTCTAGGGTATTTCATCTAAGCTCACTGATTAGGGAATCATGGGCAGGTATTTGCTAATGCAACTATGAAATTTCATATTATTTGCCTTTCAAAAGGGATCAGTTAGCCACTCTTTCCTCTTTCCCTGGACTACAAAAGTCTAGATTCCATTTTGAAGACATAATGCACACACATACACACATGCACACATAGAATGCCATAACCCCTGGAATATTCTGTTATTCTGAATGTACCCAAGTCCTATGCATTCAACTCCTCACTAGGCAAATAGAAGCAGGGGGGACTCTCCTAGAGTAGCTCCACAAAGGAGCTCAGTGTCTGCATCCTATGAGGAGTCGGTGCAGGAAAACAGTTCCTGGAATGGTGAAATAATTCATCTGTAAACGGATCCCACATCACTTCCACAGCAGCCACAGCAGCAGAAGCTGGAGCCAGACAAGAGGCCAGGGAAGAGACTTCCCTAGAAGCTAGCCAGGAAGCCCAGCCACAGGCAGAGACGTTGGGACAGAAGACACATTCCAGTGGTTGGCATCTGGGCCGAGCAGCTGCCAAGCACACCCAGTGTGTGGCCATGGGTGTTGGCTTCTCTGTGAGAACAGGCTGCGGAGGCAACCAAGCAACCAGGGACCGGAGGAGGAGCTGGCGCCGGGTCGATGCAGAAACGGCACTGATGTGCCAGTTGGCTTTACAGGCAAAGCCCTCTTTGCAGAGGGGCAAAGTTTTCATGGAGAAAGTGCTGTTCGGAACGCACATGCTCACACGTGGCTGCTTGTAAGCATGGTACAGCATCTCTCTCTGAGGATGTGGGATGGCTTGGCATTTTGGGTGCCACTCCCGAAGTAATAAAAAAGAAGTGTTTTGTGTTTATGGACCAGAGCCCTTCATGTTTATGGGCCAGGTGAAAGGGAAACCCCAGCATTGCCACAAAGCTATTCCAAACCTGACGTGGAATTACCCTACCAGGAAGAAGCTTCAATTGACCATTTCAGTGTTTGGGAGTCTGTGCTCCTCTGAGAAGGAATCCTTCTGGGGCATGCCATCTTTGTCACGTGACAATGCCCATTAGAATTGCAAAGCCTGATTTTTCCCATGGAGAAGCTTCAAAAATCAGAAAACTTTGAAGTTTGCTGAGGACGAGTTCTGTCAGGCATTTACTATTGATTCAGCTTTCAATTTTGCTTCATTCGAAGGCTAGTCTGGTAAAATTAACAAAATAAAAGTCCTTGATTCTTCTAGGCCTACTTGACATCATCATACGAGGCCCTGCTGGAAGTACCATTAAAGTGGCAGCTCCCACTGAGAAAGAGACAATAGTCCTGTTAACTGAATGGGGATGCTGAAACAGTGATAGACTCTCAGAACTGCCTTTTTTTTTAATCCATTAAAAAAAAAACAACCTTACCTCTGTATTGACTGTGAAGGAATATTTATTTAGCTTTCTATACTGTGGGAAACAGGAGCTCTCCCATATAAAGAGACCTAGACCGCCTTTAACAGAAGAGAGAAATCTGAAGCTGTAACACAGCCCAGCAAATTCATCCTTACAGCTAAGTGGAAGGAATGCCTCCGTCCTGAATATCTTAATTGGGATGTGGCTGAGATGGCTTCTGAAATCCCACCTCCTGCAGGAAGCTTTTCCAGACTGAGTGGGTGGGGTAAGAAGACGAAAGTTTTGCTCAAAATTCTCTGTGGCAATCAGCCTTCCCCATGATCCTGACTTCATGTTTATTAAACCTAAATACATATACAGAAATGCATGCACATGCCAACTGGACAGTAGTATTTACTTTGATAACCAGTTTCATGATAAAAAGCAATCTATTTCACAGTTATAGAGTGTGAGGACATGTCATGGGGGTCTTGTGCATGTGCAGAGTGTCTCAGTTGGCATTTCTCCACATGGAGAGGCCAAGAACTCCTGATGCCATTGAACGGAGGTGCCTCAGAGAGATTGCTGGGATTGCAAAGATATTCTGTAACTGACTGTAGTTAGCTAACCCGTGGTTAAGAAGAGCCAATTTTGATTGGCTTGGGTGGTTTCTCTCCACATGGAGAGGAGTCTTCTGAGGCACTCTGAGTATTTGCCAGATCCCCATGATGCACATAGTTGGGGTGAGTTTGACAAGTATTCATATGTGATCTATTAGATGCACTGTGTCATGTTACTGTAGAATATATACATAGACCCTGATTTAATTTCCCTTTTTGAAATATTCTATATAGTTTGTTAATATCACTCTTAAACTCTTCTTGATCAATATAGTGGGACGACTCATCTACATGGATTCAAATCTGACCTCAGACACTTACTAACTGTATGACCCTGGATAAATTATTTCATTCTGTTTGCCTCAATTTCCTCATCTGTAAAATGAGCTGGAGAAGGAAATGGCAAACCACTCCAGTATCTTTGCCAAATGGGGTCACAAAGAGTCTGAAAGGACTGAACAACTAGATCTGGACCATATATTAGAGGCTATATAGGCCAACTCTGTTATTTTACAGATAAGGAAACCAAGGCCCAGAGAAACAAAGTCACTTGCCCAATAAACTTCAAAGGTGAGATTTGAACCCAGGTCCTCTGATTCCTGAGCCAGCGTTCTTTCCATTATGCCATGGTATCTTCCATGGTCTAGTATTCAAATTCCTTTGGGTTTAGACATAATAATCATTTGTGTGTTTGTCCTTCATTGCTGAAGAAGACCAGGCCATCAGAAAAATGATGACATGACTTGCACTTCACTTTGTTTGGAGTGAGGGAGGTCACCAGCCTCACTTCTCCTCCAGAGCCATCTGAATCCAGTGACCAGATATTCATTAGGATGACTGGAGATGACCCAGGATGAGGCAATTGGGGTTAAGTGACTTGCCCAAGGTCACACAGCTAGTGAGTGTCAAGTGTCTGAGGTGAGATTTGAACTCAGGTCCTCTTGACTCCTGCATTGGTTCTCTATCCACTGCACCACCTAGCTTCTCCTAACATAATAACTGTAACAAAAAGCTAACTCATAGTGCCTACTGTGTGCCAGGCACTATGCTAAATGCTTTACAAATATTATCTCATTTGAGCCTTACAAAAACCTTGTGAAATAAGTGGTATTATATTCCCCATTTTTATTGAGGAAATGGAGACAAACAGGATTAAGTGACTTGCCCAGGGTCACATAGTAAGTTTTTGAGACTGGAGCTGAACTCAGGTTTTCTGATACCAGGCCCAGTGCTCTATCCACTGAGTCACCCAACAGCTTCCAGTTATGAGTTCACCTAACTGTATTAAAACCTGAACCTCATTTTCACAAAACTTTTATAAAGACTTTTGAAAATGCCCTGTTGCAATTCAGATATATTGTGTCTTCAACATTCCCCTAACTCTAAGCAATCCTGTTGAAAAAAGAAATGAGATTCCTTTGGCCTCCCTTTTCCTTGGTTATGAATGATTCCTGTTTTTCTTTCTACATGCTCACAAATGGATGCGAATGGAGGGAAACAATGGAATGAATCAACCAAAGCACCTGATTATTCTGTGTCACTTGAATTTGGCTTTGAAATGGAGCATATGGCTTTTTCTTCCTAATGATTTACCTTTGTAATTATGTTTAGATTAGGCTAGTTTGAAAACAAGTTTGGAGTCTTGGGATCATAGATATAGAGAAAAATGTGTCTGAGGAGCCACATAGACTAACCCCCTTTTACATATGAGGAAGCTGAGTCCAAGTGAGGTCAAGCAATTTGCCCAACTTATACAGACAATTACTATCAGAGATAAATCTGAATCTAGGTGCTCAGAGTTTAGTTGTTATTCAGTCGTTTTGTTGGGTCTGACTCTTTGTGACCCCATTTTGGGTTTTCTTTGCAAAAATGGTTTGCTATTTTCTTCTCCAGCTCATTTTACCAGACGAGGAAATTGAGGCAAATAGGGTTAAGTGACTTGCTCAGGGTCACATATCTAGTAAATGTCTGAGACCAGATTGGAACTCATGAAGATGAGTTTTCCTGATTCCAAACCCAGTGTTCTATCCATTATGGCACCACCTACCAGCCCTAGAAATCTAGAGTTAGTGCTGCTTCCATCCTCCCTCCTTGTTCTTAGGGAAAAAGTGGAGAAAATAATCTCTTGTTAGCAGTAATAAGACAACCTGGGATGAAATTATGCCATGAATGGAAAATTCACCAAACGAATAATTCACATAACTGAAAACTGGCTGTCTTTGTAAAGTGTTTCTACACCATCTCTAGTTGTATTGGTATCACGCATGGACCAGTGCAGGGAGTTTAGGAAGCCTGCGTTGACATTCCCAAGGCATGGAAATGAAATTCTTTCCTGACTTCTATTAGTGTTTCTCACTCTGTCTCTTGAAATGCTTTGAGAAGGGTCAGAGGAAGTTGCTATTGCTTAGATCTGGTAGATCCAGAATTAGCTGCGTTATGGGGGACACTCCTGTCACCCCAGTCTCTTTACCGTGAAGGTAGTGGGATGACAGTTGCCTAAGAGGGGAAGTGGACAGAGTATTAGGCCTGGGGTTAGGAAGATCTGAGCTTAAATCTGGCCTTAGACATTTACTAGCTCTCTGACCCTGAACAGCACACAAACAACTAACCTGTTTGTCTGTGTTTTCTCAACTGTGAAATGGGGATAAGGACAGCATGAGGATCCAATAAGAGAATAATTATAAAGTGCTTAGTATAGTGCCTGGTACACAGTAGGCACTTAATAAATGCTTGTTCCTTTCCCTACCTTGAATTCCATGTAACTATGGATTATGTGCATATGTGCATTTTGGAGAGGCACGTGAGGAATTATAAAGGAAAGGGAAATCCTCATCCCAATGAAAGATCACAGAAGGCTCAGGCAGTATCATGAAATCAACCAGTCACCAATGTAAGCTAAGTGTGAAGAAGCCTTACTTTAAGAGGAAGAAAGTGCTTTGAGGGCAGCTAGGTAGGGCAGCTGATAGAGCCCCAGGTCTGTAGTCAGGGAAATCTTAGTTCAAATCCAATCTCAGACACTGTATGACCCTGTTTGCCTCAGTTTCCTCATCTGTAAAAATGAGCTGGAGAAGGAAATAGCAAAGTACCCCACTATCTTTGTCAAAAAAACCCAAAAACCAACAAATGAAATCATGGAGAGTCAGACATGACTGGACAACAACAAAAAGTGCTTAGATAGGTGGATGAAATCACATGATACCACACAGAAGAACTTGGGATGTAAAGTAGGGAAAAGGCTGGATTTGGAGTCAGGAGGATGTGGGTTCCCACACAGCAGTTCCATGTAGTATCTGTATAACTTCAGGCAAAGCATTTACTCTTTTTGGGCCTTTGCTTTTCATCTGTAAAATGAGGTCAGATTAGTGTTCCTTCTAGCTCCAAGTATAAATTTGTTAGCCTTCCAGTGACTGTGAAGATAAATTCCAGTGCCCATGTTGAGTAGGCAAGGGACTCAGCAGTAATTTGCTTTTTATCAGGGAGAGGCAGCATTCTGAAACATCTAGCATCACCAGAAACCAGCCCATTATAGTCAGGGATCTACTGGAAGCCAAAGAATGAACCCCTTGACCATCAGATCAGCAGAATGATGAGACTGGTGTCCTCTGTACTTATTTCCTGTCCATTATCTATCTCTAGGTCATGCTTGTTCATCAAGGGCCACGACTATGCACTTAGAAGGGCCAGCGACCCAGCAGAAAGGGCACTCATGGCCTAGCCTTTGCTGAGAGTTACAGTGTCCCCTTGCCTTTGCTTGCGTGTCTCCCATGGCGCCATGTCATTTCTAAACTGGAAACTTCTTAGCCTGAGGGACATTTGTAGCCAGGAATCCTTAACTCGCAGCTTATTAAACAAACACCACCAGAGTTCTCAGCTTATCAGATTCTTTGCTCAGACTTTCCTTTTCTCAAAGTGTACAAATAGGAAAGAATGTTGATTTGATTCATTTTGTTACTTGCCAGTTGAAATGGTGAGTCGTCATGGGAGAGTGCTCATGGAGTTATTTGCAAGGCTGATAAAAAATAGTAATAGCTGAGATTCATACAACTTTTCAAAGCCTGCAGAATGCTTTACCTATGTCATTGAACACTTACAACTTTGGGAAGTAGGTATTATTATTAATTAATGTCTCCATTCTACTGGTAAGGTAACTGAGGCAGACAGAAGTTAAATGACTTGTCCATGGTCACACAGTTGGTAACTATCGGAGGCATCCTTACAACCCAGGTCTTCTTGACTCCAGACCCTGCCCTCTATCCACTGTGCCACCCAGTTGCCCCATTGTCAATAATCCTGTCCAATTCAAATCTCTTCCATGTGGCTTTGGAAGCATCAAATGTTGGAGCTGAAACAGGTCTCAGAAGTCACATCCAGTCCAATTCTCTCAGTTTCCCAGCATGATTATAAAGTTAAGAGAACCTTCACTCTTCCAGAGGAGAAAACTCAGGCCCAAGGGAATATGAATTTCTTAAGCATAAGGACTGTTATGTTTTGTGTCTGGATGCCCTGCACCTACCACGTATTTCATAAACATTTCCTGAATGAAGTAATTTGTTTAATATTCCCCAGGGAGTAAGATGCTGTAGCAGCCAAATACCCTGACCTATCCAGGATAGCCTGCTGACACAGGTTCTTCGATCTGCTTTTCTAAAAGGAAAGCAACTTTTGAGGGGTCAACAATTACCTATACCAACAGAGAAAATACAAACAGAGAAATAAAGATCAGCAGATAGGGCTTCTCACTGTGTGACCATAAGCAATACATAGATCACAGATCAATAGACTGATCCAACGGCTGACTATTACATACATACATAGTTATCAGAGAGAGAAGCACTGACGTCCGGGTTTTCAAAGGAGGGGGAACTCCTTAACAGCTATCCAGAGTTTCAGCTGGCACATGAACCTTCTTCCAAAGAGTAAACTCCGAAGTAAAACCTCACCTCAGAGCATATATCTATATGTATGTATATATGTATATACTTTTCAGAGTCAGATGGCCTTAGGACCTGTTAGAAATTAACAAAAGGTGTGGTCCTTCCTACAAAACAAGCCTCCCTCAATCAAGCTTACCTTAATGGGCTCCACATGAGGTCTATTAATGGGCAGGGAAGCTCTTCACCTTCCTATAAAATGAGCCTCCCCTAATCAAGCAACTCTCATTAACGTAACAGATGCCAGATCAGGATTTGAGCCCTTGTCCTCTGACTCCAAATACAGTGTTCCTTGCACTGAACCAGGCTCCCTGGGACCCCACGCCAATAGTTCTAAGGTCCCCCCTAATACTAGGCCTGAGTCTAGAACTTGGCTTTTTAGATTCTTCATCCAATGATCTTTCCCATACATGAAGATTCATCTTGAAATCACCTTCATGATTATGGTTAAGATAAATTTATCAGTTTCACCTGGAGGGCATCTTCCAGCTTTTCAGCTGTGCTGCTCTCCCTCCTAGGGTGGCTAGAGCCAGGCCTGGACCTGGAGTCAGGAAACTCATATTCATTAGTTCAGATCTGACCTCAGATACTCACTGGCTGTGTGACCCTGGGCAGGTCACTTAACCCTGTTTACCTGTTTCTTCATCTGTCGGATGAGCTGGAGAAGGAAATGGCAAGGTGCTCCAGGATCCTTGGCACGAGAACGCCAACACGGCGTCATGAGGACTGGGATGCGATGGAAATGACTGAACAACAACCACCACAACGTCATCAACACCAGCAACAGCAACAACAGCAGCAGCAGCAACAACAGCAACAACAACAACAACAGCAACAACAATAACAGCACAACAACATCCTCCCTCCATTAAGACAGTGAACCTGTGACAGCCTGCGAGAGACTGGGAAGGCGGCACCACAGGGTTTTCTTGTAAGTGTTAGTGACTTTTGACATGGTTACTTCTGCTGTGTGCAAGCTTAACCTTTGGGAGAGAGTGAGCAGCTGCTCTTCCTCCTCTCCAATCAAGTCTGAACCAGAGAAAATGAGTTTAAGCTGTACCAGGAGGGGCTTAGATTCGATATGAGGAAGAACTTCCTGGCTGTGCAATACTGTTCTAGGGAGGCTGTAGGATGTCCCCCCTTGAGGTCTTTAAAAGCATGTCCATACATGGAACCATCGGTTACAAACTATGGAGAAGTTTTGGATGCTGTGGACGAGTTTCGCTTACCTTGCTAGTGTACTTTCCAGGGATGCACACATTGACAGTGAGGTTGATGCACGCGTTGCCAGAGCTAGCTCAGTGTTTGGGAGAGAAGAGGTATTAGACTGACTACCAGACTGAAGGTCTACAGAGCTGTTGTGCTGACCTCATTGTTATGTGCTTGTGAAACATGGGCAGTCTACCAGCGCCATGCCAGGAAACTGAATCGCCTCCATGTGAACTGTCTTAGGAAGATTCTGAGGATCACCTGGCAGGGTAAGGTACCAGACACTGAAGTCCTTGCTCGAGCTGAACTGCTGAGTATTCAAACCATCAGAGAGCACAACTCTGATGGGTTTACCATGTTGTTCAAATGCAAAATATATGCTTGCCAAAAAGACTTTTATGGAGAACTTGCATGGGGCAGGTGATCACATGGTGGCCAGAAGAAGTGATACAAGGACACTCTCAAGGTTTCTCTCAAGAACTTTGGTTCTGACTGTGCAACATGGGAGACACTGGCACAATACTGCTCAGCATGGCGTGTCTACATCAGAAAGGGTGATGTGCTCTATGAGCAAAGGAGAATTGAGACAGCACAGAGTAAACATAGGATGCGCAAATTTGGAGTAACCACCCCAGATATTCAAACAGACTATCTGTGCCCAACCTGTGGTAGAGCATTCCTAGCTCATATTGGTCGGATCAGCCACAGTCAGACACACTGAAATTTCACTTTGTCATGGTGATGTCACTTTGGTCCTCTCTGAGAACAAAGGACAACAACCAATCAATCAGATGTGCTTGAGTTCCAGACAGGGAGATAGACTAGAATCCTTAATGAAAAGATTTATTCTGTGAAGTGTGGATTCAGTCAAAGTACCACACTTGAGGACCTAGAGGACCACAAGTGGCCACGAGGCTGCATGTTCCCCACCCCTGGACTGGATGATTTGCCAAAGTTCCTTCCAATCTCCGATTTCAATGATTTGATAAAGAAAGATGCAGCAGTTTTGGGATGGGAACTAAAGATTTAGAACGGGGAATGGGGGTGGAGAGCCCAAGCAATAGGAAGCAACTCCTTTTTGTCTTTACAGTAACCACAGCAAACACCACCGCATCTGCAGAAACAACTGCAGTGACAACAATAATGTGTGTATGTTGGGGAGGGGAGGAGGCAGGTATCTGCTGATGAACTATTTTCGCATACGATGCTCAGTGAACTTTTCTGTAGTTATAGCAAAGATGGAGCACATGGGGAACATAAGGATGAAAAACGTTGAGATGCTGACACCTAGTGGAGATGTCTTGCTTCTTCATTTCAAGTTAAACTTAAATATTTAATATGGACAAGGCCATTGTGCAGGGTAATAGGAATAGAAAGATGAAATAAAACCCCACAGTCCCTACCCTCAAGTCCCTACCCTCAAGGGCTTTGCAGATTTCTAGAATGATACAGCATGCAAAGTAAGGTGTGATGATAGGTAAGATCAAGGAAAAATACTCTAGGAAAATTTGAGTAGAGAGAGATTTTCAGCTGGGGGATAAGGGATGGCATCCCCGAGGAAGTAATCCTCAGACTTCTTAGGAAGACAGGGATTCTGCAAGGAAGTGGTGAGACCCCTGGAGCCCACAGGATATGGGATGGTTCCCATCAAAATACTACTAACAATAATAGTCAACATTTATGTAGGTGGTTAACGTTTGCAAGATGCTTTACAAATATCTCATTTAACATTTGGAGGATATGGGGGTAGGGCACTTGCCACCTCGAAGCCACATTACAGAGTCCAAGCTTTACATAAAAAAATTCTCTTATTAAGGGGATTTGTTCTGTGAAATTTGTATTCAGTCTAACAGTTGCACTTGAGAACCTAGAGGACCACATGTGGCTTCAAAGCCACAGGTTCCCCAGTCTGTCTATGTTGTACTTGGAGGATACATTCCATTATGGACAAGGGTCACACAGAACATAAGACTGAAGATTCAGTGAAATGTTGAACTCTCACATCACTTCTAGCTCTCAAGCCAAGTCTGTCTATGTTGTACTTGGAGGATACATTCCATTATGGACAAGGGTCACACAGAACATAAGACTGAAGATTCTGTTTTGTGATTTATATAGTGTCATATAGTATTAACAGGGATCTTGGTCATGAAAAGATGAGTTTTTGGTGTCAGGAAGAGCTTGGGGTTATTGAAAGTGTTACATGGTTTCCCAAGTACAGTTCTAGTTTTCATTTGTTATCAGTTTTTTTTAAAATTTCTGTTCAATATCCATTCAGTGGTGGTCCAACTCCATGAACTACCCATCTGGATGAATATCACAGTATAGCTCTCTAGAGGAGAGAGTGAAGAGTTCATGGGAAATAGGAATTTTTCATTCATTTGATTTCCTATGCAAATTATTAGATGATTGTTATTGAGTATTCATGGATCTCATTAAAGATACCCAGAAACATCATGCAGTCATCACATTGCCATCCACAAGCCAGAGGTGATGTGGAAGACCTTATCATCTCTCAGGCATCTCTCTTCCATTTAGACTCCACAGGAACAGTGAACATCTTTGGTGATTGTGTGTGTGTACATATATTGTGTGCATATGTATGTATACATGTGTGCATGTGTATGTGCATATATGTGTATGTATGTGTGCATGCATTTTATACCTTCCTTGATAGAAAATTATAATCTACTGATTATCACTGAACAAAGTTATCTCTGATACTATATCAATTGAAGAATTTTGTAGGATCTTGACAAATGTATGAGATACATCATATTAGAGAAAAACCTGTAAGTCTATATATTATTCCATCAAATAAAATGCCTTCTTTAAAACAGTAAATGCAGTGGGATATCATATTTTTTCTATACCTTTCTCTCACCTGTGCAAATAAATATGTTGTTTCTTATATTAAAAAATTTTGAAAACCTGTATTTCCCCCTTCTCTCCTTTTCATCAATATATTTTCTCTTCTCCAAAATATTTTATGGAGATGGTTAAATAGGCATATAGGTCGGTGGTTATTTATGTCATGTGGATTTCTGTTTTTGGATTTTAGCCATTTTGTGTCTTCTCCCCTTTGAGAGATCTTGAAAACTGCTTGGTGATTTCAAAATTTTATCCCTCTCAGCATAGATTTTGTCCATGTGTCCTCAATCTTCTCCAGCTATCCTTGACTTTGTTTTATTAAATTCCTTTTCCACTTCCTTGCATGTGCAATCTGGGATGTGCCCTGTTACCTTTGAACTTGGGGTGAAGTGATGAGAAAGAGACAGAGACAGAGAAAGACACATAGAGAGATACAGATAGAGACAAAGACATAGAAAGAGATACTGACACAGAGATAGAGACAGACTTATGGAGCAATTTCTCATGGTCTTGGTAATGGAGAGGATAATGGTCCCTCTCCTCCTTGTAAAGAGAAATGAATCTACTTTGTAATGGGGAAAAAGACACATGATAGGAGAAATAAGGATGTAATCTGAAACCAGTATCATCCATCCTGGGTTGTCTTCCTCTCTTCGTTTGAGCCCTTAGAGTTGTATTTATTTACTCCCTGATTATCATGAGAGTGATGGGAGCAAGCTACAGGTGATCAGGACTGCATGGGAAAAGCTCTGAGACCATGACCAATGTTGCTGTGAGACCATGGTGCCTAGAAAAAGAAATCACTATCTATTTTGAATTGTGCTGGATTGGTGAGCTGGGGGTTTTGCCTCACTGTTTTCCTTCCTTTCCTTTGTTTCTAATCTATGATCTAATCTATGATCCTGAGATGAGGCACGGATAATTCCTTCCTTTATTTTCTCATGAACATATGGGAATAGTCTTTCTTATGTTAGCATGTGAATAGGAGAACTTATCTCAAAACACTCTTGAAAATCTGGGAGGGTAGTCCAGGATTCGAAAGAAAATTAGTCCAATCTACTGCCTTTCCATTTTATTGTCTATATAATAAACTATGTGATTACAGTCTGTGAGTCAACTAACATCTATTCAGTATCTACTATGTGCCAGGCACTGTGCAAAGTGCTAGGGTTACAAAGAAAAGCAAAAGATAACTCCTGCTCTCAAGGAGCTCACAGTCTACTGGGGAAGAGAACATGCAAACAACTATGTATAAGCAAGATATAGACAGGATAAATTTTTGGTAATCTCCGACAAAAGCATTAAGATTAAGGAGGACTGTGAAGGGAATCTCACAAAAGATGGAATTTTAACCGAGACTTTAAAGAAGCCAGGACATGGTGATGAGGAGGGAAAGAATTCCAAGTATAAAGGACAACCAATCAAAATGTTCAGACTAGGGATATGGAGTGTCTTGTGTAAGGGTCAGCAAGGAGACCAATGTTACTGGATCACAGAGTATGAAGAAGGCAGTAATATTTAAGAAGACTGAAAATATAGGGAGGGTCCCAGTTATGAAGGACATTAAAAGTCAAACAAAGGATTTTACATTTGCTCATGGAAGTGATGGGGAGCCACTAAACTAGTTAGCACTTAGCATAGTGTCTGGCATATAGTGGGAACTTAATAAATGCTTATTGACTGACTACTGGAGTGCTGAGTTTTAGGAAAATTAACTTGACAGGTAACTGGAGGATGATTTGGAATGGGAAAGATTTTAGGTAGCATGCTAAGTAGACTTGATCACAGTATGTTAAGTAGATCAGTTCTGTGAATTCAGGAAGTTTAGAATATAGAGCCCTGTTTGGACTTGGGTCTCCTGAGTTAAATATAGACAGTAGATATCATATTTTAAAATATTAAGTAATATTCCATCTGATCACTTAGGTTGACTTTAGATCTGGTATGTGGTGGTGGAAGCTTATAGACGTTGGCAGGCTAAAAGCCATATATGGTAGGTAGGAGCAGCCTCTTGGGAAAGTTATCCTATACATAATTAGAGAGATAGTGACAAGGCCACTAGACTGGTGAATCAGTAATAGAGTCATCTGGTAGGCAATTTAGGTATTGCACTCCTCCCTGGATAATGAGTACAGTAATATATATTGTCTTTCTGTAGACATAAGAAAATTAGCATTGATATCTTGCAACCTAAAAGCCTCCAACTGAAAATCAGGGAATCACAAAACTAGTAAATTGGACAGTAAGGTGTTAGAGTCCAAAAGTTATGATTTGAATAGATCACTATAGAAATATGTACAAATGTGTTACATTTGCCTATTTATCATTGTCCTTCTGGTTTCTTTTATAGATGCCCTGGGAATGATCAGTCTCATCTGGCTTCCTGCAAACTCTCATTTTTCTTTGCTTCTCTTTGTTGTTTTGTAAGGTGGTGCAGCTTATAGATTTCTATTATTCACATCTGTACTGTTTTACATATGGTCTGCATTCTAAAGCAATAGTTCTTTACCTAGGGTCCATGAACTTGGTTTCTTTTGGAGGGGGAGCATAGAGGTATTCAAGGAAGACTAATACATCTGGCATGAGAGATGCTGAGCCCTTTTCAGGGTTGCTTTCCATCTTTTGTGTCTACTTGATTCATCCAACTGGAAATCATAACATACATAGCAACCAGACCCAGGTAAACCATTTTGGCAAATGAGCTAAACCAGGTTGAGGGGTCTCAAAACCATTGGTGAATTAGGGGGTTATCTACCCCAAGCATAGTAAGATTTACCTGATGAAATGGGTAGATGAGAACAACTTGTTCTAACCGTTATGAAAGTAGTTGGAACAGGAGTTAAGAGCCCTTAGAGCTTGGTGAGATATCGAAGACCCCAACATGATCCACTGCATCCCAGGCAACCATTAGTCCTCTTGGCATTTGTCTTGCTATTCCAGATGACTCTGGAAGAGAAGGTGAGGTCAATGACTTCTGCTTCACTTAAATTCAATTTCTCCTCACTTCCAAAGGCATCATCCCTGTGGAAGATCATGACAAAGTGCAGTTGCTTGGAGAAGTTCATCAGAATTGCATGCCAGTTTCATGATGGTATGGTTGCACAGATTCTGTATAACGGATGATGTTCTCAAGCTTTCCTAGTCACCTCTCACCCTGAGAGAAGCAGGGCTGTGTGCTTGCTCCCATGTTTTTTAGTATATATTTTCAGCAATGTTATCAGATGCCTTCAATGAGAAGGAAAATGGTATCAAGGTCAGCTATACAGTGATGGTAAATTAGTTAATTTGAAAAGGTGACAAGCCAAGACTAAAGTGGAGGGAGAATTGGTGTATGACTTTTTGTTCTCAGATGATTATGCTCTCAGGGAAGCCTCTGAGGTTGAGATGCAGTTGAGTATGAATCAGTTCCCTACTACCTGTGCTAATTTTGGCCTGGCAACACCAAGAAAACAGAGGTTCTCCAGCATCCTGCACTGCACCTTCCTGCTATAGGTTGATAATGTTCTTTCTAGGGATGTCCACATAAATGATGAGGTTGATGCACTCATTGCCAGAGATATCTCAGTATTTTGAAGGTTCTGAATGAAAGTATGAAAGAGAAAATGTTGCCTATAAACCAAAATTCTACAGAGCCATCATACTGACCTCATTGTTGTAAGCCTGGGACTATATACCAGTGCCATGCCAGGAAATTGAATTG
>CM053770.1:37372590-37393335 GCA_028658325.1 Potorous gilbertii | reverse complement strand
GTTCTTTCTAGGGATGTCCACATAAATGATGAGGTTGATGCACTCATTGCCAGAGATATCTCAGTATTTTGAAGGTTCTGAATGAAAGTATGAAAGAGAAAATGTTGCCTATAAACCAAAATTCTACAGAGCCATCATACTGACCTCATTGTTGTAAGCCTGGGACTATATACCAGTGCCATGCCAGGAAATTGAATTGAAAACAGTCGTTTTAGTCATGTCCAACTCTTTTGTGACCCCATTTGGGGTTTTCTTGGTAAAGACTGGAGTGATTTGCCATTTTCTTGTCCAGCTCTTTTTACAGAGGAGGAAACTGAGGCAAACAGTGACATGCCCAGGATCACACAGCTAGTAAGTGTCTGAGACCTGATTTGAACTCAGGAAGAGAAGTCTTTCTGATTCTAGGCTCAGTACTCTATCTACTAAGCCACCTAACTGCCTCCATTGGGAGTAGGACTATTTAGTTATTGCCTTCATATTCCCAGTACCTAGCACAGAGTCTGGCTACAACAGGCTCTTAATAAATTATTGTTCATTGATTGTATTCTCATGCCCAGTACAGTTCCTGGCACATAACAGGTACTTGATAAATGCTTATTGGTTGATCGATTGATTTGTAAATATACCTGCCATTGTTTAGTATATTTTATAGAAGATCCAAATTCTCTACTTCAATCAACAAACATTAGTTAAGTGCTTACTGTGTGCCTAGTAAGAGACAACTAGAAGGCTCAATGGATAGAACACTGGGCCTGGAGTTAAGAAGACCTAAGTTCAAATCCAGCTTCACATACTAGGTAGCTGTGTGATCTTGGTTGAGTCACTTAACCACGGTTTGTCTAATCCACTGTGAAAGAAATGGCAAACCACTCCAGCATCTTTGATGAGAGAACTCCACATGGGGTCACAGAGTCAGACACAACTGAGAAACTAATGTGCCAGGATTGTACAGTGTTAATGGAAGGTAATCCCAGAAAGAAGAAAGTTAGTAGTGTGGATGACCAGGAAAGACCTTCTGTAGAAGGTGGGATTTGAGCCAAATCTAAACTGTCAGTCAACTAGCACTGATTAAGATATACTATGTGCTAAGCACTGGGGATATAGAAAAAGTGTGGGGGGGAGGGCGGGGTGCAGTATGTACCTGCTCTCAAGAATGCCATATATACTCAGAGGTGGGCTCCACAGTCATTTTGACTGATTACATTGTACTGTGTATCTGCTGCCTGAAAAGACTTCACTCTAGCGAGAGCAGCCAAATAACCCTTGGGCCCCAATCCATATTTTACCACGAGGGGGCACTGGTGTAGCTAGAAGAGATCTTATCTTGGGTTACTCCTGTGTACCTATAGTAACTGCTATATCGGAGTCCTGTTCGTCCTTCATTGCCGAAGAAGACCATGCCATCAGACCAATGATGACATGACTTGCACTTGAGTGAGGGAGGACTGTGCAGGTCACCAGCCTCACTTCTCCTCCAGAGCCATCTGAATCCAGTGACCAGATATTCATCAGAATGCCTGGAGATGACCCAGGATAACCTGGAGACCTTGGACCCTTTAGGCCAAGGTCTTTGCAGTCAGTCACTTAGGGTGAGGCAACACCCGTTTTTGTATAGGCCTGCTTAAGAAGTAGCCAGGGCCCCTTTAATGAGATCAAGAAAAACAAAGACATCCAGCTGGGTGGAAACAGCAACAGAGTAACTGCTATAAGATAGTAAATAACAACCCAAAGTCCCAAAGGACTTTCCTCCTAAAGTTCCTCCTAATGACTTGTTGCAGTGACTACTTCCCAATTTCACATGCCAATGAAATGGTTTTTTTTTTCCATAAATACAGAAAGTGTAAAAAAAGTGATTTTATAGAATCACTACTTACCATTTGATTAATCACCCTAAAGACATGAAGGCCTTGAGGTTGTAAGTGAGTGAGAAGTTATTCTAGTTTCTTTCCCTATAGCAGTTTCACAATCAAAGTAAATCCAGCCCACCCACACATACACAATAAAACACAATCGTGAAATTAGGCATTCCACACTGTTCAAACAAACGTGATGGCTTCTATAACCTTGAGGAGCATGACAATTTCCAAAAATGGAATGCATTTCATGTTTTTAGGACTGAGACACCTCAGAGATCTTCTAACACAGGGGGGTCAAATATGCCACAACAGTCTCCTGAGTGCAGGCCAAACCAGTGTAAAATGTAGCTGAGATATATTTAACAAAATACATAAAAATATAATAAAACCTAGATAACATTAACTTCCAAATACAGGTATCCTTATATACAGGTTTTTCTTGTTGTTCAACTGTGTTTTAGTTGTGTCTGACTTCTCCGTAACCTCATTTGGGGTCTTCTTAGCAAAGACACTGGAGTGGTTTGGCATTTCCTTTTCCAGCTCATTTTAAAGATGAAGAAACTGAGGCAAACAAGGTTAAGTGACTTGCCCAGGGTCACACAGCTAGTAAGTGTCTGAGGGCATTTTAACCTCAGGAGGATGAGTCTTCCTGACTGCTAGACCAGGTGCTGTATGTACTATGGCTTCAACTGGCTGCCCTCATATATGGTTTGGTGGTCCCCATATATATCTGAATTTGACACCACCATTCTCCATCAACCTGCTCATTTGACAAATGAAGTAGCTGAAGCCAGAGAGCTTAATTAACTTGCCTAAGACCCATTAGTAGGAAGTAGAAAAGTCACAATTTGACCCCATCTCCTTCAATATCAAACCTCGAGTTCTTTCCCAGTATGCTATTGATTCATCCTTCTGGTCAGATGATATCAACAGCCAACAGGCATACTCCATGCTGCCACATGCTAGACACTGGACTAGACTCTAGGAATATAAGAACAAACATGAAACAGTCCCTTCTGTCCTAGCAGCTTCTCTTCTATGGAGAGAGACCACATTTACATATATAAGTCTATACAAAATAAATGGGTAGCCTATTAGGGAAGGAAGGCATTAGCCCTGGTAGTGGTAGTGGGGATCAGGAGAAGCCTCATATAGAAAATGGAGAAAGAGGCTATCTTCTTCTGATAAATAGAATTATGCATAGAATAATTTTACATATGTATGTGTATGTATACACACCTGCACACACACACACACACACACACACACACACACACACACACACCCCTTTATTTGTGTCTAATGAGGGAGGAGAGAAAAAAAGAAATTTCCATGATAACCCTATTTTATATTTGGAAGGAATACTGAGTTATACATGGTAGATTTGCAGTTTCATGTGCAGTCACCTTTTTCATTGTAATGTGTTATAGAAATGCATACTTTATTCCATGAATTGAAAATAAAATAAAGAGAAAAAAAAGTGAAGCTTGAGTTGAGTCAGTAATGAGGAAGGAAAAAAAGTTTTGGGTTGTGAAACATAAAATCAGGGCCTATGAAAATGTCTTGAAAATTGCAAAGCTGAGCATGTTTTAAAAATATCTTCATAACTTAATGTATTTTGAAGCAAAACCTTTTTTGATTGTTATGTTTAGAGAGAAAATTCCCTTAATTCTGTTTCTATCAATAAGTAAAGCATAACATTACTTTCCCTTAAAAAAAAGAGCAATTCTCATATGAACTTCATTAAGTTTTAATCATATTTTTTTGTTAGTTGAAATTCAGTGAAATTCATGTATGTTTGCATGATCACACACACACATATAAAATCTATGTCAAATTGCTTACTGTCTTAGGGAGTGAGGAGTTAAAAGTTGTCATTACATGTAATTGGAGAAAAAATGAAATATTTTTTAAATAAAAAAGAGGGAAAAAAATCCAAAAGTATCTCAGAAGCCTTGTATTCCAAACTATATCTGAAAAAAAAAATTCTCTCTATACCAGAGGTGGGGAACCTTGCAACCTCAAGGCCACATGCCCCTGCTCTAAATTATACTCAACAGTCATCCAATATTTTCTTGAAGACTACATTCCAAGGTAGTTCATTCCACTTTGGGATGACCTCACCTGGAAACACAATTCTATTTTAGGAAGCTGAGAATCAGTGGATAGAAATGAGAAGGTTCAGTACAATGGCAAATTGAAATGAAATTTTGTTTCCTTATTCCCCCTGGAAACCACTGCTATTCTTCCCCATTTGCAACCCTAACCAGTATTTATTTTCTCTATTTCTGGCTTTGCTATGATTTTTTTTTTAAAATTGAGCTTCAGCTTTGCATGCTCTTGCCACTGGCGTATCTTTCTGAAAATCACTGATTAAGTAAATGAGATAGAGGTATGCAAATTTCCTCATAAGTTGCTTATTCGGTCTGGAGAAAAAAAAAACCTCTCCAATTCATAATTTCTGAAAATGCAATCTGAAGGGAAGGGCAGAGACCTTAATAATTAGAGAAACATTAATTGCTTATGAATATGTCAAACCAATAGAATAAAAATGACAATACTCCCTACATGTTTTTAAAGTTTTATGAATGTGTTTTTTTGCATCACAAAAATTTACATTCATATTCAGTCCATGAGAGATTTCTTGTAACAAAGTAAACAACAAGTAAAACTAATAATACAGTAGTGTCATCTGAGAGTGCAGAAGACTAGCATCTCCAACGTGAGGGTTTGCTGAGCCTTTTTCAGGGCTGCTTATCCAACTATTGTGTCTACCTGCCACCCGACTGTCACTTGTGGCATGAAGAAGCTGTAGTATGTGCAGCAGCTACACCCCATTCAGCAGCCTTGGCAGAGGAACTAAACCAGGTTGAGGGTAACCAACAGTCTTCAAACTCATCAGTCAGTTAGGGGAATATCTCTAAGGATATGAAGATTAACCAAAAAAAAAAAAAAAGGAAAATGTCAAATGCTGGAGGAGCTGTGGGAAAACAGGCACATTCACACAGTTAGTGGAGCTGTGAACTGGTCCTGTCATTTTGTGGAACTATGCCTAGAAAGCTGTCAAACTGTGTGTATTCTTTGACTCAGATATTCCTCTACTATTTCTATATCCCAAAGAAATCAAAGAAAAAGGGAAAAGATTTATCTGTACGAAAAACTTTATAGCAGCTCTTTTTGTGGTAGTCAAAAATTGAAAACTATTGGGATATCCTCCTCTTGGGGAAAGGCTAAATAAATTCTAGTAGATGAACTTAATGGAATATTGTTGTGCCATAAGAAATGATGAAATAGATAACTTCAAAGGCAAATTGGAAGACTTCTATATGTGGATGCAGAGTGAAGTGAGAACTAGGAGAAAAGGTCTACAATAATAGTAATCTTATAGAGAAAAGCAACCCTGGAAGACTTTAGAACACTGATTAAGATAGTAATAAACCAGGAGTACAAAAGAAGGAAGGTGAAACATGTCACTCATCTCCTGATTTAAAAAGTTATGAACTTAAAAAGCAGAGACATACATTTTCAGACATAGACAATGTGGGGGTTTATTTAGATAGATTGTAGAGGGCTTTATTTGGGGGACAGAGAGGATTAATTTACTCAATGGAGAGAGAAGGCTTAAGAAAGGGGGACTGAATACTAAAATAATTACTCATTAATTGAAGATATTTAAATTAAAGTAAAAAAGGAGGGAAAGGTCCAGTGTAATAATGCCAGCAGAGAAGCTTGTAAATTTCCTAAATCTTTCTACCCCTTTGACTCCCATCTAATACTGGGAGATTCTTCTTGAAATTCGTAAGAAAAGAATCCCCATGGAAAATTGACAAGTAAAATCAGACCCAAACAGGTCTTCTATGGAATGGCCCAGAATTAGGGACTCCTGGATCAGGGTTTCAAAGTTTTGGAATAGTAATAGAGAATGCTATTCATCTTTCATACTCTAAGAGGGTCAAATGATATCATGATACAATATGTTCAACAGTGAGCTAGCTCTGGCAATACACATGTCAACCTTATCATCAATATGCACATCCCTGGAAAGCGTATTGCCAAGATTAAGTTATCCACAGCATTCGAAGTTTGTCCATTTGCTGTAATCAATAATTCTACATATGCCAAGGGAACAAGACTTAGGGCCCACCAAGGCATGCAATCCTTGGACCACAAATCAGTAGGAAGGTGGTAGGGCTTGCTAGAATTGTGTAATAGAAAGCAACTCAATAAACAGACTGGGGGAAACATCCTGCATTGCAATAGTTCCGTGGTTTATGAGCAATCTTATACAGTGGAGTCTGCTGATATTTCTTCTATCTCAATAAAGAGTGAAATCAAGGCGTGACCCATAATAAGGTTCATACTAAAACAAGATTTGGCATTCATTGGACGTTGTACTTAGGATTTAATATTTCTGAGTTGACTTTCTTTTTTGGTTTGGCACCAGACACAGTAGCCTTTCAAAAGCATATGTCAAAATGTTGACTTCCTCTTGTCTTCGGGTTAATCTATCGTACTTGTGAAGGAAGAGGAAGAGAAAATGACTTCCCTATTTTTTATGCCAGATCTTCAATCTGGAAACAACCCAACAAAATTAGTAAACAGAGAACTGAAATCCAGGATAAGGGAGAGAATAGAAAGCATGCCTGAAATTAGCTCAAATCACCAGAAAAACTGTGTATTTAGATCATGTTACTATTAAAGTATTGGTGATATTTGGAAGATTGGAAATGAGAGATTACCCAGGATACATATACGCCCCCAACGTCCTCCTTGTAGTAATAGTTTGCCCTGAAATGAGCAATAGTTCAGATCTATATACTTGACATTAAAAATACATGTGTGTATGTGTGTTTATGTGTATGTGTATATACACACACACATATATATATACACACACATGTATGTCTATGTACTCGAGCATTTATCTTAACAAAAACCTTTCAGATTTGGTCTAATATAGAGAGATTGCTTTCTAAATTTGAATGGATGACTAAATCAAGCCTTTACCAAGCACTGGACATGTACAAAGCATTGTGCTAAGAGCTAAACTCTTGGAGAATCAAATAGAAAAGTCAAGAGTTCTTTCTCTCAGGAGAGACAACACGTATGAACCATGCATGGTCCATGGTCCTTAGGGTGTAGCAGCAAAGCAGCTGGTGATCTCTCTTCTTCAGTGTCATTTCCCCTGATGAAATCATATCCATTTCTGATGTTGAGCCTTTTGGCAGTGCCAATGTCATCAATGACAGAAAGTTTCCCTTCTGGGTCTTTAATAAATGTTACTGAATGCAAAATGTACACTTGCCAAAAGGACTATTTTATAGAGAACTCACATGGGGCAAATGATTACATGGTGGTCAGAAAAAGTGATCCAAGGATACTCTCAAGATCTCTAAGAACTTTGGATTTGATTGTGCAACATGGGAGACACTGGCACAGGAGTTGCTCAGTATGGCGTGCCCACATCAGAAAAGGTGCTGTGTTGTATGAGCAAAGCAGAAATAAAACAGCACAAAGGAAACATAGGATGCACATATTTGGAGTAACCACCCCAAATGTTCACGCAGACTATCTGTGTTCAATCTGTGGTAGAACATGCCCAGCTTGTATTGGTCGGATCAGCCACAGTGGACACACTGAAACTTCACTTTATCATGGTGATGTCATTTTGGTCCTCTTAGAGAATGAAGGATGACAACAAACTGCAGCACCTACAAGAGCAGTGACCAGGCTGTATCTCCACAGGGGACAATGGAGTGAAAACACTGCTATTCCCAAAACCCAGGGATTCAAGGTTCTGGGCTGTCTCCATCAAAGTCTGAAAGGAGATAGTCAAACTTGACTTAGAGCACCTAGATTACACAGTAGATAGAGCACTGTGTCTGGAGTCAGAAAGACCTGAGTTCCTATCTGGCATCAGGCACTTACTAGCTATGTGACCCTGAGCTCTAAACCTCACAACCTGTTTGCCTCAGTTTCCTTATTGGTCAAATGGGGATATAATAGCTCCTACCATGTGGGATTGTTGTGAGATTCAAGTGAAATAATAATTCTAAAGTATTTAGCACAGTGCTTGGCATTTCTAAATGGTAAATAAATATTAGCTATTATTGTGGTTGCTGTTGCCTGGCACATGCATCCCTCTCAGGGGGGTCTTGCTACTTCTGCTCGACTGGTTTTCCTGCCCTGTGTGAGGTGGTTAGTTGGCAGTTGGTGGGGATGGCAGGCCCCTTCTCTATAAAAGTTGGTTCCCTGAATGATGAGATATAAGAGTTGGTCTGGAGCCAGAGCCAGTTATCTCAGGAGGGCACCCACTATTCCCAGGGCTCTTAGGTCCATCTGCCTGTTGGTGACAGTTGGTCAGCATTTGGTGGTGGTGGTAATGAGGAAGCTGAGCCTATTTTGTAAATTATTTCTTTTCTCACATGGATGCTAAGCAGGAAACAGATCTGTTCTTCTCAAGGTTCTTGGGTTCAGAGTCCTGGACTTTTGCCATCAGGGGCTCAAGGTGGTAGTGATTCAACTTGCCTGGCACGTGCCTTCTCCCTTCTTCCCCTTCAGGGAGCCTGCTCTATTGCTACAGCCAGGCTGGCTTGCCTGCCCTGTGAATGATTGAACAGATAGACCAGAAATAGTTTACTTTAGGTAACATAGCTTTCCACAAGGTTATGTATAACAGTAGTCATCAGTTCAGGAATGGCTAAAGAAATCATGGTATGTTAATGTGATAAATTCTGTTGTGATATAGGAAATGAGGAAATGGATGATTTCCAAAAGATATGGCAAGATGTGAATTGATGCAGGGTGAAGTGGGCAGAACCGGAACCATTTATACTATAACATCCATATTATAAAAAATGAATAATTTTAAGCACTTTTATAAACTAATGAAGAACCAGAAGAGACAATGATACAGTGACAACACCATTACAGCAACTTTGAAAATGGTTAAGAACTATTATCAGTCCCATGACCATTCATAATTCCTGAGAATAGATGATGAAACTTGCTATCCATGACCCAGAGGTTTAAGGTTTGGTCAGAGATATATATACTTCAGTGTGCAGTCAGTGATCGAATCTTTTTGCTTGACTCTACAGAGTTGCTATAAGGCATTTGCTTTTTCCACTTTTTTTCAGCACCTCCCCTACCCCTAATGGAGTAGGGAAGGTAGGATGGAGAGAAAATAGATTATTGATCATTTTTTTAAAAATAGAGATGTGGGGGAGGGTGCTATACATGTAGAATGTTGCCGGCACTTTCACATGAGAGCATTGGATTATTAGGTTTACTTAAGTGTTTCATCTCATTATAAGAGGCCTTCCCCAAAGTGGGAGTGATATGTAAGTGTGTATAATATAAAAACAAACCCCAACAATAAAACATATTTTTTTAAAAAAATAAAGAAAAAAATCATTAGGTCCTTTGACTCCAAATCCAGTGTTCAGAGGCAGGGGAGGGGAAGGGAAAGAAAAAGCATTTATATATCACCTGCAGTATAATGGAAAGAGGACTGACTTTGGAGTGGGAGGAGCTGGGATCTAATTCTGCCCCTTGATGCTTAGTGACCTAAGCCAGTCACTTAACCTTCTTCAGTTATATCATAAGTAAATGGCCTCTGAGGTCTTTTCCTACTGAGATCTATGACCCTGTCCTTTCCACTACACCAAACAGCTGCTTAAATACAATTTCCCAGGACAAACTCAGACATGACAAGACCACTGAAGGCCTTGAAGCAGTTCAGTTCCTTCTGGAATCTGGATATCACTAGGTGCACTTTCCTAGCAACATCTAAATGTAATCCTACATTTCCATAGCCTGGAAATGGTTCTCAGTTAGGTGGAAAAGGACTTAAAAGTGGGGAAGGGATTCTGACCTAGAGATCACTCACTGGCTGTCCCAGAATTCATCATACACTGTATGGGGAATGAGGAACTTCTCAGAAACCCTTTATCTCAAAGAAACTCAAATAGCAGGACACTTACCATCCAGGTGAATTAATAGCCCCCAGCCCAGCAATTACACTGAAGAAGTAACATGGCCATTGTTTTACTTATGAGTTCTCAAAATGCCTTTTGGATTAGGACTGGGAATCCTCCCTTAACCGGGTCTTTGCATGATTGCTCTACTGTCTGCCTACTGTACGGTATAAACTACTGGTGGAAGTTAGCAGACGGGCAAGGCTAAGTGTCATCTCAATTTAGGAAGCAAGAAAATAGTTCTGCTGCTCAGGGGTCAGTAAGTGGCAACAGGACGTGGACTGATTGTTCTCTGTGACACCACTCTTGCTATTTTCCTTTCACTTTGTTCTTTTTCTGTTCCTAAAATAAGAGTGATCTTTGAGTGTCAAGGCAACTCCTTATTTGACTACTTTTGTCTGCTTGGCTATGTCTTATTGCAGGCACTCATGTCTTATTCTTGGGGCAGCTAGTTGGCCCAGTGGATAGAGCACTGGGCTTGGAATCAGGAAGATTCATCTTTATGAGTTCAACTTAGACATTTACTAGCTCTGTACCATGGGCAAGGTACTTAACCTTGTTTACCTCAGTTTCCACATCTGTCCAATGAGCTGGAGAAGGAAATGGCAAACTATTCCAGTATCTTTGTCAAGAAAACTCCAAATGAGGTCATGGAACATCTGAAATGATGCAACAGCTGCGTCTTATTCTTTCCACTTTGGTGTTTTGGTTAAAGTCCCTCAATCTTCCCATCCCTACTTTGTTTTACTCTTAAACATTCAAGAAGTGGGCAGGTGAAACTTCTGCAGGAAGAATACTGACATGTTTGGTACGTAACTGCTCCTATTCCTTGTAAATAAAAAAAGGTACTTTTCTTCTGCTCTCTGATCTGCAGAGATGAGGGAAAACTTGGGAGAGGTGGTACTAAACCAAAGAACATCTTAACACTTGGGGGGAAAATCAAAGGCGTTTGCTTATTTGTAAGGTAGGAAGTTGTATGTAATAGATTTGTAGTTTCATGTGCAATCTTTTTTTAAATGTACTACATTATAAAAATGCTTATTTTATTCCATAAATTGAAAATAAAATAAAATAAAAAATTTTAAAAAACAAATATATGTGTAACCAGTAGGTGGTTGGTAAGATTTCCTGAAGCTTCCCACATTCTAAATAACCTAAACAAATAGAGAAATCATATAGGAAATATTTGTTGATTACAGGCATAAGGGAAGATCTTCACTGACCTTTTGCATACCTCAAGGAGTGGCCACAGCCAGTATCTTCAGTCCATTTACACATCCCTTCTCAGGAGTTTTAATTGATAGATTGTCATCAGGGGAGAACTTTCCTTATGTCAGCTCCTACAGTTTCCGTCTTAGTCAACAAGAATTTTTTTAAGCACCTACTGTGTGCCAACCATTGTGCTAAGTGCTGGTAATACAAAGAAAGGAAAAAGGTAGTCTCTACTGTCAAAGAGCTCAGAATCTAATAGAAGAGAAAAAATGCACACAATTCTGTACAAACAAGTTATCTACAAGATAAACTGGAGATGATTAATAGAGGGAAGGCATTAGCATTGGGATAATAGAGGAAAATTCCTGCAGAAGGTGAGAATTTATCTGAGACTGGAAGGAAGTCAGGGGAAGCCAGGAAACAGAGATGAGAGGAGAGAGTTCCAGGTAAGAGGGACAGCAAGTGAGAATGCCCAGAGTCAGGAGATAGAGTGTCTCTAGTGAGAGAGAGCATGGAGACTAATGTCACTAGACTAAAGCATGAGAGTGGGGTGGGACATGTGTAAGATGAAAGAAAAGTAGTGCAAGAGTCATGTTATGGAGGACTTTACAAGCCACATAGAAGATTGTAGATTTAATCCTGCAGACAATAGGGAACCACTGGAGCTTATTGAAGGATTGAAGGTAGGTGAGTCATGTATGATAGAGTGAGACATGCTTTTTAAAAAGATCAGTCTGACAGCTGAATGAAGGATGGATTACAATGGGAAAAGACTTGAGGCAAGGGGACCCACCAGCATATATGTGGTAATGAGGACCTGGATCAGGAGAGTGGTGTTATCAGAAGAAAGAGGGCCATGTAGGAGAAATAGTGAGTGTTAGGACTCAACAACTCATTGGATACAGGATGCGAGGGAGAAGAGTTGATTGTAGCACCTAGCTTGGGAGCCTAGCTGACTAGAAAAATGACTAGGAGGGTGATCATACCCTTGATAACAATAGGGAGGTCAGGAAGAAAAGAAGACATGGGGAAAAGATAAGGAGTTCAATGGTGGACATTTCTAGTTCAAGATGTCTACAAGACATCCATTTTGAAAGGTCTAAGACACAGCTATTGATGAAAGACTAGCTGTCAGGAGAGTCCTCTGAACAGAGATGGTAGTTGAATCCATGGGAAATGATGAGATCACCAAGTGAAATAATAGAGAGGGAAAAGAGAAGATAGCCCAGGACAGAGCCTTGAGGGGACAACCATGGTGAATGGGTATGACCTGAATGAAGATTCAGCAAACAAAATGGAGAAGGTACAGTCAGACAGATAGGAGGTATACTAGGAGAGAGCAGTGCCACAAAAAATCCTAGAGAGATGAGAGTATCAAGGGGAAGAGTTAACCCAGTGATCAATGGTGTCAGAGAAGTCAAGAAGGATGAAGGTTGAGAAAAGTGCACCTTGGACAATCTCTGTCTCCTTGACCATCACCACCACCCACTGTCATACTGTGGTCACCCTCTTATTTCTCTCTAAACCTGGATTAAACTTCATACTCAACTGCTTTGGTTCAGCCGCCTCCTCTCTTAGGCTTAAGATCCTTCCCAGGAGGGCTGGAAGGACTCATAATGTTGGTAGGACAATTTCCAGAATTCCAAGCCCCAAGTCCCACATTTCCCTTGCCCATTAAGGGAAACATGACGATCTGATTAGTTGAGACTTTTCTTATTACTTCAGAGACCATCTCTTCTGAGCCAAAAAAAAAAAAAGACATAAGCCAAATGATTTTTTTCTAGTTACAAATTTATTTAATAGAAAAGTCTTACAAAAGTATTAAAGAGAAAGATTGCTATGGATGATCTGGAGTAGTTGCCATCCTTCAAGTTATTATGTATCTCATCTCTTGCCAATATTTTTCACCAATTCCACCCCCTCATTTTTTGCCTTTGTATTGTGAGTAGAGCATAAACTCCCACATGGGGAATCCTAAAAAGGAACAGAACAGACCAATTATGTATAGAGCAAATATTACACGAAGTTCTGAGTTATAGAGAAATTGGGTGACAAACTGAAGACATGGTAGTTATACTGGAGACATCTGCAGTATAAACAGCAAGCTAGGGGAGGCAGTATGGCATACATCAAGATGGGCTTGGATTCAAATACTTACTACCTATGGAATCTTAGACAAATCAGTCCCCCTCAGTGACCTTTATTTGCCTCATCTATAAAGTGAAAGGGTTGGTCTAAGAGTTTCTGCGGTTCCCTTCAGCTCTAAAAATCCAGTGAAAATATACAGAAGAAGCAGCTCAAGGAAACTTCAAAGCAGTAGATCCACGGTGCAATCTGTCTTAGCCGAATGGACTATCTACCTGGCTACAACAAGTAAGAGCTTTCAGAGGCTCAGTTTAAATAATTTTTATATCATAAGCTGTTGGGCCTGCAATTGAAAATCCCAGGTAGAAAGAAACTCTTTCCATGCTTCGGCCACGTCTTAGCTGACCCAAGAAAGCAGGCTGCACTGGAATTTCCAAGTTTTCTTTAGTTCCATGGTCTACGTAGACAAAATCATTTTCAACTCTGCCACTGAGACGAAGCAAGAGGTCTTTGACTTTCTCTTCTCTCCACACATCTCCACGTTGCCAAAGGGTTCTTAAGTCCGACTCATTCTGGAAGCACTGCTCAATTCTTTCTCTGTGAATGAATTGATTGAGGCCTCTGCCCTTCCCAAGGTAGAACGGTGTGAATGGCTGCTTGTCCCGACACATCTGGCCATATTTCTTCCTGAAGGACCTTTTTAGGGATGTGATGTAGTTTACTAGCTGTCTAGCATTCTCATCCAGTTGCTGGTTTTCTGGCCAGAACAGGAGAGTAGCCAAGAAGTAAGGATCTGGATAGAAATAATTTAGCCCCACTTGTTGCAAGACTCCTTGAAGCATTTCCTTCAGTTTATCCAGAGGCTGTATGAACTTTGAATTAGGTTTCAAACAATTAAGAATTATATTGCTCAAGATAAAATTCTGCTTTTCCCTTGTCTGTGATGAATTTGCATTTCCTACTAGTGATTTGTAAGTATTTACTATGTTTTCCATTTTGATTGCATTTTTCTGATTTTCCGTGAGATACTTCAGCAGTCCAGAAAACCTAGCTGCATTAGAGGCCTCCAACTCTCTCCAGCATTTCACCTCTGGCAGTGATTTGCCAAAAGATGTCACGCTTGATTGCATAGTCTCTGAGTTGAAGAATATACTTATATACTGTCTGAGTAACACTTTCATTTTAGCCTGATTTTTTTCTTCCAAAATTTCCCTTTCATTTTCTCTTACTTTTAGAAGAGAAAAATAGTCTTGAAGAGTATCAAAGGTCATTTGCAAACGGCATTGCAAAGCATTTAAATAAAATATATGCTTTTTGATTACTGGGTAATATTCATTCTGTTGGATTAAAGGATTTAATAGAAGATCATTCTTTCCACACAAGAGTTGGATGATGACCCTGCTATTTCTTTCATCAAAAAGGGGAACTTTCTCTAGAAGCTGAATTATCTGCATAGAAACTTCTATTTCTCCCAAGTAGCATGATGTATTATACATCCCACCTCTCTTTTTAGATCTAAGATATGGCCCATTTTCGTAGTCTCTGTATTCATTGTGTTGCTGAGATTCTCTGAAGGCATCTGAAGCTTTCATGGCTATCCTTAGGAGGTCTTCTAGTTCCTGAGGAGATACAATTCTTCCTTGATAAATTTTATCCTTGTAGAAGATAAGCTGACTTTTGTAGACTTGACCAAGTGTATCGGAGACAAAGGAGTTTCCTGGACTTCTCTTCTTTGCTTTCTCTGCCCAATTAATGGCATCTTCAAAATTATTTTCATTAATGTAAAAATGTCTTGCTAAGGCTTGATAGATCAAGGCATAATGCTCGAATCTGATAGCTCCTTCACTTAAGACTTTCTGAACCTGATCATTCCCTTCCTCTTTCTGGACGTCCACAATGAAAGGAGAAAATAAAGTATTTATATCCTTCCTTGGGTTTGATGTTTCTTTACTGTATTCCTTCTCTCTTTTCAGCAGCAGCATCTGCACAGTCCGTACAAATTTGTCTCTTCTTATTCCAGGTTGATAAAATTCATTTTCCTTCAATAGCTTCAGTGCAATATCACTCTTTGCCATATCAGAGGTGAGTTTCAATTCTTCTAAACAGCGACTAGCAATTAAGTGGTGAATGATACGGACTCCTTCATACCTCCCACAATCTACCCCTTTGGTACGGATAAGAATTGTAGAGTAATTCCCCATTTTGTCTTCTAAGCACCTTCTGCTCCAATAATTCCTTTGCTGGGTTAGTCCTAAGAAGTTCTCACACTGCACCACAGAGATGTCAGAATCAGAAAAGTAAGAATTAAGCAGAGACAGGAAAGAAATTAATTGTCCTTCTTTGCTGTCAACATTCAGCCCTTTCAGGTTGTGTTTCACAACATTTTTAATGTATTTCCTATCAAAATTTTCTTTCATGATCATAAAGGAATAAAAGTCTTTACAGTTTTTATGCTTCTTTTCAATTTCCTCAAATTTGGAATCAAATGCTCTTTGCTCTTTGCTCGAGAGTTTGTTTATCACTGCAACACTGTCAGGGTTTTTAGCATCTTTTTGTGGCCTCTGGGATCTCATGCAATTTAGAATAATAACTAAAGGTGTCTCGTATCGAATATAAGCTTCTTCAATGGCTGAGTTAATGTGATTGCACAAATCAGATACAATTTCTAGTTCTTCAAAATCATCTACCAGCAGGAGCACAGGCAAGTGGTGTTGTTGGTTCTCTGAAGGGTAAGTAAGTAAAGTCATCACCTGTGTTCCGATGTCTCCAAAGTCCGATGTTTTGTTTTTCAACACTGCACATCGGAATTTACTCCTCAGTTCCCAGAGAACATGCATTGCTAATGTGGTCCCTCCACAGCCTGGATGATGATATAAATTGATCACTTCTGCACAGGTTTCCCTAGGTGAATTTGCTAAAGATTGTATCATCTCTTCAAGTTTTTGATAACTATCCCTTTTGATAAAAGGTGAAGAATAGTTTTCAGAGGAAAAATAGAAGTTCCACCATGAAACTTTTCCTCCCAGATAAAAATGTTCCTCTTTGAATTTCTGGAATTCAGTGAATTTGGTTTTATCTTTCTCTATGTCTGTACCTTTGCATTCATTTTCACAGAGGATTTCCAGTGCTGTCATAGAATCTTCATCTTTCTTCTGAAGGACAATAGAAGAGCCATTTGATGGCAAAAATCTCAAAGGAGATTCAGTTTGAGGTTTTAGTGTAAGAATAGTGCCATTCAACTGTTCAAGACTTAAAGTAGTAATACATCTGTTTCTGAGGTCGGCAGCTGAAAATCTGACTTGCAAAAGATCTTTCCATCGTGAACCTGTTTGTGGATCTACCGTGATGGACAGTATGTTGTCCATTCCTCCCAATTCTTGGTAGAAAGTAGAAAATGTCTCAATAAAAGGATCTTTAGGATCCTCTACTGGGGATAGCAATAGAAACACTACTAAAAACTTTTCAGGTTGTATTATGTCTTCACATGTAAGAAAGGAAATTAATTTACGGACTTTAGTGGCTCTCTTTTTAAACCATAAACTAGGTTCTAAAGGCTGATGTTCTTCAACGTTAATGTCTGACCTGCCATTGCAGAAGATCCAGCTGGGTTGCTTAAAAAGATTCAGATTTTCAATTTTCTCAGTAATTGAGGTTGTATTATCTTGGTATTGATTTGGAAAGTGAAGATTAGCTGCTCGGGTCTTTCTGAAAGCTTTGGCAACCCCATTGCTCACAGATTCAGGGTCAAACTCTAACACGGCAAACCATCTAATTTCTTTTAGGAAGTCCAGGTGCTCAATTTGATTTGGATGACACTTATTTACTACCAGAATATACCAATGATAGTAAGAATTATCTAAGTCTTGGTCTCCTGTGAGAAGATGAACCAACTTTCTTCCTTCACTTTCTGCTTTTCTTTCATTTGGCTGATAGTCTTCTGCTGCTTTTCTGGACTTATCCTGTGACTCTAAACGTGATAAAAATGCTTTGAGTTCTGCATCTTTTTGCTTTGGATTAGCATAGATGTCTTTAGAACTAGTGCCATCTCTCACAAACAGAGAGAATTCAGCATTTTTCTCCCATCTGTTCTCTTTACAAATTTGCATTTTAATTGGGAAATATTTTTTTTCACAAATGGAGTGTTTTGGAATGATGTCTACTTCAATGACAAATCTGTCAGATGTGATATCATTCTTCAGTAAGACTTCCACAAACCTTGGTGGTCTAATGCAATGCTTTGCTTCCCCAACACCCTCCTTACCAAAATAGTCCTCTATCTTCTTATAGAAGTGGTCAATAAATGCACTTTTATCTTCCTCAGTCAGTTTCACCCCAATAATTTCTCCATGGGGTTTGTCCTTTACTCCAAAATGGATAGTACCATTGGTGCGGCAATTCATGCAGGCTGAAGCAAATCGAAAGACTTCATTGCTAAATTTCATCTTAATGTCTTTCTCTGTGGCTCCTTCTGTGGCAGTCAGAGCCTTAAACTCATGGACTGGCTCAATAAAATTGAGTAACCCTGTTTCAGGTTGGATAATGACATCATGCTCTTTGTAACAAAAGCTTTCATGGAACCTGTCAAAAGGATATGTAGAACATGACCGCCCTGTGTATGGCAGATCATTCTTTACTTGCTCAGGGTGACTTTTCATTTCTGTAACAATCTTGGCTTCTGATGACTCACAGACTTCTTTGGGTTTGGTGCAGGTCTCTATCTTTGGGTCTATTTGATTCTTTTTCCTTTTTCTAATATTTTCCTGTGTAACATACTGGTCTTCAGTTTTTTGACCATTATTCTCTCTTAATGTCTGCTTAGAACATTCAGAATTCAATTCTCTAAACATAGTGATTATTTGTAGGGCAGGTCCATGTTTCATGCCCATGTCAATGAGATCTTGTTTAGTGCATTGTTTTAAACTTATTCCATTCACTTCTTCTTTTTTCAAGATCTCCCCACACTCTGAGTTAAGCTCAAGTTTTCCTGTTACCCACTGATAAACATCTTCTTTTGTCCAGCCATTTGGGTTTTCAGGCAAATTCAGTTGTTCGGTCATCTTGACATATGTATTTTTATTTCTTTGAAGAAAAAAAAAGAGATCTTTTTAAATTAAAATTTTAAAGAAAAATTTTTCTCTTTTCCATTATATTGCAAAATACATTGTTTTCTTCCACCCCTGCCTCCCAACCTCGCCTCATGATTTGCAGGTCTTTATTTTGTTACACTTTCAAATATTTGCAATATGTTTAAAACTACAATGAAACGATACTAATTTAGAATTTCCATTGTCCTCTGTTACCCCTTATTCTTATTATTCTTATATAATAAGAACTTAAACTACAAAAGAATTGTGTAACTATAGCATAGGTAATTAAAAAATTAAAAAGAATAATAAAAATCAATTTTAAAAATGGATCACTCATTCTGTCTAGGACTGAATGAGTTTGTAAGCTCAAATCAAATCTTAATCAAATCCTTGAAACTTTTCCTGATGAAAGAGAAGGTACTGCTTCCATTAAGGTCATCTGAGAGCAGATGTCATGATAAACTGCCACAAATAAAACTCTTAATAGAACTTTTGTGTTCCTAGCTTTACCCTTGAATGGAGGCCCTTAACCTTATATTGGCCCTTAAACCCTTTGGAAAGCTGATGAAGTCTATGAATCCCTTCTCAGAATAATATTTTTAGTATATAAACTAAAATACATAGGATTGCAGAGGAAACTAATTATATTTAATACAGTTTATGTGTATACACACACACACACACACACACACACACACATATATATATATACATATATATATATGTATATATATATATATATATATATATATATACATATACAAACATATATACACATACACACACATTTGTAAATCTTAGGAAATTGTCCAAGACATATAGAGGTTAGAAGATTTGACCAGGTCTCATAGCTGGAAAGTGTCAGACTGGATTTGAACCTGGTCTTCCTGACTTTGAGCTGAGCACTCTGTTGACTATGCCAAGTTACTACCATTTTGAAAGATAGTTTTATTTCTATTAGAAGATAATTTTAGATGAATTGTTGATCATTCACCATGTTCAAAACACTCAACTAAATGCTTCAGGAAGATATTCTCAAAATGAAAAAAATTGCCACTTTCAAGGAATTTACATGGTTTTGGGGAGAGGGAGAAAGAGAGACAGAAAGGAGAGAGAGAGAGAGAGGAGAGAGAGAGACAGACAGACAGACAGACAGGCAGACACTGAAGGGAAGAGAGAAACACAGACAGAGAATCTCTAAATGAGTTAACAAACTACAAATACCTAGTTGCCTAGCTTTGTACTTCATTGATTAATGTATGCATATTTTATACATCATCATCAGTATTTCTACTTACCCTATATCCCACTTCACATTTACCAAGCCTGCTAGAAGTCAATATCCAGTGGTAATATGTTCAGGGTAGCCCAAAATAACGTTCGGTATTCTGCTGACAGATGATCCTACGAGGACCTTATCCAAAATTGCAAAATAAGACATAATTAATTTTCAGTGCTCTCTCAACACTCTGTACCCCTCTGACTCTTCCATCATTTTCTTTCATATACCCAATGTCCTTGAGTCATCCACTCCCAGTTCCAAGCTCCCCAACTAAAACACTCTGTCTAGGTCTGGCTTCCTCCAGAGGACCCTCCAGCTCTAAATGGCCTTCACGTCCCTCTCTCTTCCATTAAAACTTTCATTCTCAGAAATATTACTGAAGTTGCTCCCCTATGCATGCAATCTTCTCTTCCTTCACCTCCATCTCTTTAACACTTAGCCTTTCTCAAGAGATCTTTCCTGACTTCCTCACTCATTAGTTTTTCTCTAAAATTGCTTTGAATTATTTTCTATATAATACATAGTTACTTGTTGGTGAACATCTTCTATTTTCCCCACTATAATGGAAGCTCCTATAAGGCAAAGATTGTCTTATCTAGATGCCCAGTGCTAACACCATGCCTTGAGAGACACTTGATAAATGTTTGTGGGTTGATGGATTACGAGTGGAGGCACAATTTAGGGGGAGACGTGAACAAAGATCCCAATCCTCTGAGACTTAGAAGATGGTTGCCCAGACTTTCTGTAGCTAAAAAAAATTATTGGGGGGCGGAGCCAAGATGGCGGAGTAGAAAGACTCACATTTGCTAGCTCCAAACCCACAGCCCATGGATTTCCTCTAAAAAGAACTCCTGACAAATTCTGGAACAGTGGAAGCCGCACAGCAACACAGTGAAGGAGATTTCCGTTGCAGAGAGCCCTGAAAAACCAAACCCAAAGGTCCATCGAGCCCTGGACGGGAGCAGAGCCATCCCCCGGACCCAGCTGCGTGGCACTGAGAGGAGCGAGCAGATCCAAGCAGGCTTCAGGGACCAGAATCTCCAGTGGCCACGAAGGTCCCTCCACCCACAGACTCACAGGTCAGTGAGAGAGACGGGCTGAGAGGGGAGCGGGGTATCTCCGGGACTCAGACCCCCTCGGGAGGCAGCTGCTGCAGCAGAGGCAGAGGCAGCTCGGCCAGAGGCTCCCAGAGCAGGCAGGAGCTTGGCAGCAGCTCCATTACAAAAGGTCTCTGCATAAACTCC
>CM053770.1:37340771-37372090 GCA_028658325.1 Potorous gilbertii | reverse complement strand
CAGTGTATTGGAGAGGGGGGAGGGGACAAATGGGGAGAAAATTTTGGAACCCAAAATCTTGTGAAAATGAATGTAAAAAGTTAAATAAATTTATTTTAAAAAAAAATTTATTGCCCTGCAACCAATCCTGGAATTTAAGCTAGGCAGATTGATTCTCCAAAGTTTGATATAGTCTGTTATTGAGAATGTGAGCAATGGCTCACAGGTGGCAGAGTGGGTGGAGAGCCAGGCCTAGAATCAGAGAATCTCATCTTTGTGAGTTCAAATCTGGCCTCCGACATTTAGTAGCTGTGTGACTCTGGGTAAATCAGTTAAACTCTGCCTCAGTTTTCCTCATCTACAAAATGAGTGGGAGAAGGAAATTGGGAACCTTTACCAAGAAAATCCCAAATAGGGAAACAACTGAGATGACTGAACAACACAAGAAATTGAAGATGTAGTTTTATACATTTGTGAGAAATCAAAGGGAAATGTTCTGCAGAAAATAAAAAGTGCAGATCTGGCCAGAAAGATTCAAGATTTGGGAATTATTCATGTAGGAAATCATATAACAAGTCATGAAAGGGGATGAGGTACCCTCAGAATACAATTGAAGTATCTAGAAAACTTCTATGGACAGTCACTGACCACTCCAGGCCATTGGGTTAATTAACACAGTTCCAAGTTAAAATGCTCAGGCTAATTTTGCGTTCACCCATTTCTCTAGAGTACTGTCCTGATTTCTTGCTGTGGCATAGAAGTGACCCTGGTATCATGCACCCTATCAGAACAGAGCAGAAGGTTTAGCAAGCCCCACCAAATAGAGAAAATGTCACCTATAGTAATGGATGGATCATGTATGAAGAAAATGACAAAATCAGAGTCCCTGGTGCAGTAGGAGAGTAGAAAGGTCCCTTGGGAACCTATGATTTGCCTAATTCTATGAAACCACATTGGGGTACATGTATTTTTACACCTGTGAAGTAACTGGCATAATATAATGGAGAAAGTGTCATAAGGGGAGTTAATACACTACTAGACTGTGGGACTTCACCATCACTTAGTCACAATCTTGTCCTAACATCTTCATCTGAAAACAAGAGTTGTACTAGCATTTCAGTGATCAAAGCACAGATCTAGTTGACTTATTTATCATTCATTTAGATTTCTTCTTTTATTAGCTTGGTTTTAAGTCTCTCCATCAGAAGGTTAAGGATTTGTGGTTTTGTGAGTGTGAGAATTCCTTCCACCAACATGTGCTGCAATCCATCTGTAACTCAGCAAATGAGCTATGTAGAAGGTGCCTTCATCTTAAAGATGTGAGATCATTTGCTCACGGTCACAAAGGTAGTAAAATCAAAGGTGGGATTTGAGACAAGGGTATGGTAGTGGTGACTTCCTGATAGGCTAGGTAGCAGAGTAGATAGAGCACTGGCCCTGGAATCAGGAAAACTTTGGTTAAAATCCAGTCTCAGGCACTTACTAGTTGTGTGACTTTCAGTAAATCACTTGACCGCTGTCTGCCTCAGTTTCTTCAACTGTAAAACAGAATGATAATAGTACCTACTTCCCAAGGTTTTTGTGAGGATCAAATGAGTTAATCTTTATAACTGCTTAGCAAAGTATCTGGCACATAGTAGGTGCTCTATAACTCTATAACTTATTATTACCTAAATTCTACCTTATCTCTTGTTGAAGTAGAGAGAGCACTGAACCTGGAATCAGGAACACCTGAATTCAAATCCAGTCTCAAACACTTACTAGCTGGGTGACCTTGGGCAAGTTACTTAGCCACTGTCTGCCTTAGTTTTCTCTTTTATAAAATGGGAATAATTATGGTAGCTTTGCCTCAAGGTTGTTGTGAGAATCAAATAAAAATTGTATGACACTTCGTAGAGGTAAGAGGAAAAGGAAATGAATAAGCATTTATGTAGTACCTACTATGTTCTATACCTGTACTGTGCTAAGCACTTCTTTTTTGTCCCCAAAGGCAGAATAGGGATATGTGTTTTAGGTAAAAAACACATGTATTTCCATGTAACTTAATAATATGGATATTGTAGAAACTTTATATAAATGATGCAAACCCAGGTCTTCTGACACCAAATCCAATTCTCTTTCTCCTGTACCAAGTTGTCTGTTTTGGGGGAGTGGGATTGTCAAGTCATTTTTCTTCATTTTCCTTTAAGTTGGACCCACATGTTGTATGTGTAGATGGGTCACCAACTGGCCTAAGAACACTTCTAGAGGGAAACACTGAGAGAACCAGTGACCATGTTCTTAAACTCACTATTATGGCTGACATGGGCATAATGAGGCCCTCAAATACTAAACTTGTCTTGGGATTCATTGAATTTGCCAGCAAGGGAGCTCTATTCACACATTCAGAGATTCCCCAAATGATTTTACACTCATTTAGAAAGCATTTGTTGCTGAATGGTGGGGGAAATAGACGGTGAAGGCTGATTGCCTCTACTGGTACCCAGGAGTTCCTAAAGCTCCTAAAAGATGACTAGGAGGTTAAGAATGTACTTGGTATGTAGCACATCAAGTTCTGGGGAGGCAGGTCAGTTTGGATAAAAGTAGGCGTGCTTGAAGGAGAATAATAGAAAATTAATCTGGAAAAGTGGGAACCATGCTGTTAAATGGCACCAGCTATACTACTACTCTACATTACTCTCTTTTTTTGCTTCATTTTTATTAAGTTAATAATTATTATTTTATTAATTAATTATTATTATTTTATTAAGTTAAAATAGTTTTCAACATTCACTTCCATAAGTCATAAATTTTCTCCTCTTCCCTCCCCTTGCTCCCTCCCTAAAAGGGCATGCAATTTGATATAAGCTCTACATATACATTCCTATTAAGCATATTTTCACATTAGTCATGTTGTGTAGAAAAATTATAACGAATGGGAGGAACTATAAGAATTTAAAAGAAAAAAAAACAAAAAAGAAGAAAATAGTTTGCTTTACTCTGCATTCAGACCCCATAGTTCTTTCTTTGAATGTGAATGGTATTTTCCATCATGAATCTTTTGGAATTATTTTAGGTCCTTGCATTGCTGAGAAGGGCTAAATCTATCAAAGTCAGTGTTGGCATACTGTGGCTGCTATTGTGTACAATTTTCCACAAGTTCTGATCACTTCACTCAGCATCAGTTCATATAAGTCTTTCCAGGTTTTTCTGAAGTCTGCCTCATCATTTCTTATAACACAATAGTATTCCATTCCATTCATATGCCACAATTTGTTCAGCCATTCCCCAACTGATAGGCATCCCCTCAATTTCCACTTCTTTACCACCACAAAAAGAGCTGCTAGAAATATTTTTTGTACATATGGGACCCTTTCCCATTTTTATGATCTCTTTGGGATACAGTCCTAGAAGCAATACTGCTGGGTCAAAGGGTATGCACATTTTTGTAGCCCTTTGGGCATAGTTCCAAATTGCTCTCCAGAATGGTTGGATCAACTCACAATTCCACCAATGAATTAGTGTTCCAATTTCCCCATATCTTCACCACTTATCATTTTCCTGTTTTGTTATGTTAGCTAATCTGTGATTAGCTAGATGTGATGTGGTGCCTCAGAGTTGTTTTGATTTGTATTTCTCATATCAGTAGTGATTTAGAGCATTTTTTCATATGACTATAGATAGCTTTAAGGTCTTGCTCTGAAAACTGACTGTTCATATCCTTTGATCGTTTATCAAATGGGAAATGACTTTCATTCTCATAAATTTGACTTTGTTCTCTATATATTTTAGAAATGAGGCCTTTATCATGGACACTGGTTATAAAAAATCTTTCCCAGTTGTGCTAAGCACTTCTAAAAATGATATTTCAATTAAGCCTCACATCTCAGCCAAGTAGGCGCTATTATGATTCCCATTTTGCAGTTGAAGAAACTGAGCCAGACAGAGGTTAAGTGGCTTGCTCAGGGTCACATTTATCCACTGTGCCACCAGCAGATAGTAGAGTACCTGAAATATAGTAGACAAGGAGTATGTTTTTTCCTTTTCGCATTTATCTATATTATATTTTATGTTGTTAAGTAATTTCAGCCGTGACCCACTCTTTGTGTCCCCATTTTCATGGGGTTTTCTTGGCAAAGATACTGGAGTGCTTTGCATTCCCTTCTCTGTTTATACACATACTATATATTGACCACATAGGGCAAAGTTATAACTCAGTCCATAAAGATGTTTCCTGTGACTGAATAAAGCACTTCTTTGACCTGTTTCATGCCGAATAAAAGAAAATCTATGGTTTCTCCAGCTCCTCAAAGTGCCTATAGTGGCATATCAGAGAGTTATAGAAATCCTTAAACCTTCCAGTGGCTCCAGACCTACCAGATGTCAGTTCAATTTAATAAGCATTTGGTGTGTCAGGCACCAAGCTAGGTGCTGGTGACACAAAGACAAACACATAAAAGCAGTCCCTGTCCCTTAAAAATCTCATCTCTTGAGGGAAAAACAACATACACATAGATCAGTAAAGTCAAACTAGAAGTTAAATGAATAAAATACAATTTGGCAAAGGTGTGTGGCATCACCCTGTTTGCCTCAGTTTCCTCATCGGTAAAATGAGCTGGAGAAGGAAATGGCAAATACTCCAGTATCTTTGCCAAGAAAACTCCAAATGGGGCCAACAAAGAGTCAGAAATGACTGAAACAAGCGAGCAACATTTTACAGTTGAGAAAACTGAGACAGAGAGAGGTTAAGTGACCTGTCCAGGGTCACATAGTAAGTATCTGAGTTTGTCTTTGAACTCAGGTTTTCCTGACTCCAGGGCAGAGCTATGTCACTAGCTACACCTACACACACACACACACACACACACACACACACACACACACACACGCACACAATCTGATCAGCCAAGTCAGACACACTGAAACTTGACTCCAGCAGAGTGATGTCATTTTGGTCCTCTTTGAGAAGGAAGGACAATAGTTATTTAGGATCATAGACAGAGTCTGAAAGGATCTTAGAAGTCATCTATTCCAACCACCTCATTTTCTAGATGATGAAACTGAGGCTTAGAGACGGTTAGTGACTTGTCCAGATACATAGTTAATAAGTGGTAGAGTCAGAATCTGAACCCAGTTCTTTGAACTCCAGATCCATACCTTTTCTTGAGTTATTTCAGAGATCTATGTTCATTTTGTGACAGTTCTCTGACATAAACCAGTCTATCCTGAGAGGACATAGGATTCCTCTATTGACCCTTGCTTTCCACACCTGAGTTCTCGATGCCAGATACCCCCAGTGTAGGTGCAGCTGTCAATAGGATGAGTCCTTTTCAGGGTACCCAGTTTATGTCTAAGGAGTGGTCTGTGGGCCAGCCAGAACTCTAGGGAGAAATAACCCTTTAATAAGTTTGGGTGCTGAGAATAATCTCAAACAATGGGAATCAGTTCAATACAAAGCTTAATTGTATGCAATAAAGAAGAGGGAGAAGGAAGAGAGGAAAGGGGGACCCAGCATACAACTCACTAACAGAGTATAGCTTAGTAAGGGGAGCATTGTGTTGGGGACCACAGGGACATGAGTCCATTCAGCACGAAAGGCATGCTCCAAGGTGCCCTTCTGAGAGTGGGATTCTTACCCTCTGTTTTAGATGGCCTCCATAGAGCTAGTGGATGTGTACATCAGAGGTCTGGACCAAATATTATTTGGGGGGTTTTGTTATGAGGGAGAAAAAAGAAGCTGTCAGTAAACAAAATATTATTTGGGGTGGAGAACACAGCTGTACTAACCTTTGACAAGTATTATTGCCACTATTTTTATGAGTATATTCTATAAGCTTACAGCCTCCCTTAAGGTGAGATTGTCATGGTAGTCCCAAGACCATCAGACTCAATCTTATAACAATGTCTTTGGTAATTAGATCAAAACCCCTCTTGCTACTGTTCCTGGCTTCTGGACATCAAAACCCTGTCTCTGTCATTGCTTCAACTGAAATTTCCCTTAGCACTTGGGGCCTCCTTGCCCTGGAATAGCTAATCAATTATCCCTGTGGCCTTCTCGGCCTTGACTATCTCTCTATAGGGTCTGTTCTCTGGGATGGAGGATAGAGTACCATATCTGGAGTCAGGAGGATCTGAGTTCAAATCCTATTCAGATACCTACTAGTTGTGTGACCCTGGACAAGTCATTTAACCTGCCTGCCTCAGTTTCCCCAACTGTAAAATGATCTGGAGAAGGAAATGGCAAACCACTCCAGTATCTTTCTCAAGAAAACTCCGAATGGGGTCACATTCATGACGGAAAAACGACACAACAAAACTACCTTACTCCTTCCTCTTGGTTACAAGGATGATAAGCTATGAGAATAATATATATATTATATAATAATATTGTTATATTATTAATTATAGTAACAATAATTATATTATTAATATAATAAGTTATGATGAGGTTGGGATGAACTATATTCTATTATCACAAAGGACTGAAGAAAGCAAAAGCAGCTAGAGGTTGGACAATCAGTGAAAATTTGTCCTTAGCTCAATGCAATTGGAAAACCAGGTGAGTCCTAACCTGGGCTATTTTAGACCAGACTCACAGCCACTATTTGCAGGATCCCTGGCTGACTAGACTAGGAAGCATTTTTAGGAAAATTTCTGCTTGGCAAATAAGCATTTACACAGTGCTTTATGGTTTTTAGAGCATTTTTACATTCTCTCATTTGATCCCCACAACCTCCCAGGTAACCAGTTACTTGTGTCCATTCTATAGGTGAGAAAACAAACTCAAAATGTGAATGATTGCCTAAGGTCACAAAAAAAATTACTAGAAATTCTAGCCAGGGTCCAGCCTAGGTCCCCTGACTCTTATTCCAATTCCGTAAGATGGGAGTTTTTTCTTTTATATTTAATTTAATTTTTTCTCATTTACATGTAAACAAAACATTTTAACACTCTTTTTAAAAAATTTCTAGTTTCAAATTCTCTCCCTCCTCTCCCAGCTTCTTGGGAAGGCAAGCACTTTGATATAGATTATACATGTGCAGTCATGCATAACATCTCCTCATTAGGCATGTTGCAAAAAGGAAATGCAGACCAAACAAAAAATCAGAATAGTAAAGTAAAAAAACTGCCTCAGTCTGTATTCAGACACCCTCAGTTCTCTTTCTGAAGGTCCATAGCATTTTTTTTTTTATCATAAGGCTTCAGAACGGTCTTGGATCAAAAGATGGAAAATTCTGAGCAAGACTAGGTTCAGTATGAAAATGAATTTCCACAGGACATGAGAGCCTGGACCAGACAAGGGAAATAACATCTCTATCTGGAGGCCGGGCCTCCTTCGGGCAGGGCTGGAATGAGGGGCGCTTTAAGGTGGGCTGGGCTGGTCAGCGCTGGCCTCCTAGGCATCCTTCCCGACCGCAGCGCACCCCTAAGTGGCTGGTCCCCTCCCTGACCAGCGGCCGGGAGCGCATGCGTCGCATCCCCTGTCTTTCCCGCTGTCTTTATACATCCACCTCCCGAACCTGACTCAAGCAGCCAGAAACAGGAGATTCCTAACGGAGAGCCCGGGAGAGCCGGAGGTCTAGCGCATCCCGCTCAGCGGGCACAGTTGCTCACTCCCGCCCGCGGATTGCACAACGCGGGCGGGGCCGGGGAGCTCCTGGCCCAGTGGGAGCCCCTTAAGTTTTCTTCTCTCCAAAGCCCAAGTTTCTTCCCGTCCGGCCACCGCTGCTTGCCTGCCCGGATGCCCCTGCCTGCCTGGCCGCTGCCCTGCCTCGGGCCCTGCATCAGTGTGGTAGCTTGGCCCGGCGCGCCCCGGAGTGCTCCGCCTCTCTGCCCGCGGGCAGCCTCCTTCACCTCCGCTCAGTCAGCCTCCCGTGGGGAGCTGGCTTCGGCATTAGGGAGAGAAAGGCACGATCCTTCCATCTCCCGAGGAGGGGGGATCCTTGAGATCCGCCTCCCAGGCTGATCCCTGAGACAACCAGGGAAATCAGATAATACAGAGCTCCTTTCCGAGCTACCAATAGGGTTCCAAAACGAGACAAGTTTACAAGATGCGTTTTTACAGGTTACGAGCTACCAATAGGGTTCCAAAACGAGACAAGTTTACAAGATGCGTTTTTACAGGTTATGGGGAGGGGGCGGATGGTTTCATAAGGACACAGAAACATAGATTTTATTTGCCAGGAAAATAAGTTAGACTTTCTCCCAAAAGCAAGAGTGAAAAGAAAGAACGGACTTACCCTTTCCTCGTACTTTCTGTCTCACAGCCTTAAAAAAAAAAAAAATCCAAAACCAAAACAAGACAAAAAAGCCATTTTGTTCAATAACAGAGGGCTCAGAAAGACTGTGATGGCTTTTCTCCCAGGCTCTTAAAGAAAAAGATGTCATATTTTCTAGTTTAAAAGAAATTTTTTTTAATTGCCCTCTGCTTAATCACAATAAACGACTGGACTTCAAGATAAAGAAGTAGGTCTTAAAAGGGATGGAGCACTTCCTGGAGTTAGACAGAAATGTTTCAGTTTCGTTTCTTCAATTTCAAGAGTACAGAATTCAAGTACCTCCCCTTTTGGAAGGTTCTCCCATTCTTGTATGTGTGTATAAAGTTTGTATCTATATATGTGTACAAATGTATGTATAAATGTGTGTATGCATAGATACACACATACTAACATGTATACACATATTCTATATATGTATATATGTGTATGTGTGTGTATATGTATATATATATATATAAATATATATATATATATAATCACAGAGAGGTTAGGTGCTAGAATGAATAAGAGTTGGGAAAAGCTTCTAGTAAAAGATGTGGTTTTAGCTGGAACTTAAAGGAAACCAGAGCAAGGCTCCTTGTGTGGCATTGTATTCAATCTGAATTCAAAGAAATCAAATGACCTTGGCCAAGACATGGCTATACCTCTAAGAGTGGATTTTTCCTGGGACCCCACCAACAGAGAATTGACACCATGTGCTGAAGACTTATAAGCAGAAGAACACTACCTGGGATTGAGGAGGAATCCTAATAGGGAATGATGCTGGAAAGCAATAACCTGACCATGTGCTGTGAACCAGAGATCTTTAGGCTGAGTAAGGAATGATGCCATGTGGACAACCAAATGATCTGTGGAGGGGAAGAGGTTCAAGTGTAACCATTATAGCCTCAAAAGAAGAAAATATTAAGAAGACCCATTAAAGCAGGGGTTCTTAACTTGGGGTCTGTGAACTTGATTTTCAAAAAATAGATTTTCTTAACTGCATCTCAGTACAATTGGTTTCCTTTGTGATCCTGTGTATTTTAATCCCCTGAGAAGGGGTCCATAGGCTTCACCACACTGTCCAAGGGATCCTTGACACATTAAAAACTTTTGAAAGTCTATACTAAAGTCATAATTGCTAGAGGTATTTCCAGGTCATGATGGGTTATGTAGGGGTGTGTGTGTGTGTGTGTGTGTGTGTGTGTGTGTACGCACACTCATAAGGGGGTAATTTGAGCCCTATTTGTTAACCTGTAAAATAATAAATTCATTCATTATTTGAGAGGTGGAAATCATGTGCATACAAAGGTAATAGCTAACAACACCATGTGTGGTATCAGATGGTTAAATTCCAAGACTCTGGGTGGGGAAAATGAAGCAGGAAAGTAAGAAATTTTTCCAAAGTGTACTCGGTCTTTTTTGACATGTAAGAGTCTCTGACAATCAATAAACATGTATTAAGTGCCTACTGCGTGCCAGAGACTGTGCTAAGTTTTGGAGATACAACTACAAGTTTAAAAAAAAAGACAGTCTTTGCCCTCTGGGAGCTTACAATATAATGGGAGAAGACAGCACACAAAAATAAGCTAAAAAATGGGGGTATAGGTGGTAGAAGAGGAAGGGGAAGCAGTTCCTGGCTCATGGGCATGATACAGAATTGCAAAGAAGTCCAAAAGCAGTGTAGCTGGTGGGAAATGGGAAAAGAATCAGTCAACAAGCATTTATCAAGCACCTATTATGTGTCCCACACTGCGCTCACCTCTGGACATTAGTTAACTGCAATAAGATACTTGAACTCTCTGGACCTCAGTTTCCTCATTCAGCTAGGTGGCATCAAAAGTCCCTTATTGTCTATGAATTTAGTGATCCTATGATACAGTTATTACACCCATTTTACAAATGAGGCAGCAGAAGCATGATCAGACTAAATAACTCATCAGAAATTATATAGGAAGTCAGTAACAGAGCCAGATAATGGTGGGTGTCTTTTTCTCCATTTCTTGGATTTCAAAGCATGGTAAAATACCTACTCTCCATGGAAACTGAAAGTTCCCCAACCAAACATAGCTCAAAGATTGTGACAAAACTTCCATTTTCTGCAACAACTGTCTAGAATCTTAAATTTTAGAGTCTTTTGTGATGATAGGATCAGATATAAAGCTAAAAAGGACCTTAGTCTAACCCTCTTATTTTATAAATGGAAAAACTTGGGGGCCAGAGAGATTGTGATTTATTTGATGTCATACAAATAGTGAACCTCAGATTTAACTTTGGTTCCAATTCAAAAAGTCTCATGAATAATAGAGGGGTTTTAAAAAAGACTATTAAATTTCACTTAAAGCAGGTGAATGACTCCCCCAAATTATAAATAGTAAAAAAAAGTATTAATTTAATTCAAGTCCAGAAGACTTTTTTTGATCTCCCAAATGTGAGCATCTAACCCTCTTCCAGCTTACTTTGTATTTATTTGTTTTTTAAAATATATTTTGCATATACTCATATATGGTATAAGATCAAGTAAAGTAGGATCTTTTGCTGTTTTTGTTTTACTAAAAGTGCCTCTGAGTAATGTGATTAAGGAGGATCTTTCCTACCTATTGTCGGGCCCAGGAAGATTTGTAGGAAGGTCCACACCTTTTGTTAATGAGGCTCCCGTTCTCAAGGGATGTGATGCTCTCTGGCTCTACAAAAGTGTATAAAGACCCTGAGGTGAAGTTTTATTTTGGGATTTACTGACTGGAAGTGCTTGGCCAAATGAGGACTCTGGGAAGCCACTAAGGAGCCCCCCAGTTTTGAAAACCCAGATGCTGGTGCTTCCCTCTCTGGTAACTATGCTCAGACAGTTGGATCTGTCTGTTGATTTGTGATATATGTATTGATTATGGTCAGGCAGAGGAAGCCATGTCTGTTGACCTTTGATTTCTCTGTATTTTCTTTCAAGTTCAGGGTACTGACTCTCCTGAATTAGGTGAATGATATATGTGCTTGATTAGAGGAATGATATATGTGATTGTTAACTTCTCAAAACTTGCCTCTCCATTTATAAATGCAGATCTAAAAACCTGTGATAGCAGACTTACCTGTATATGTTGGGGTGCTAACTGATACATATAGGCATAATTTCTCTCCTAATAGAATATAAAATCCTTAAAGTCAGATACTGTTCATCAGTCAATATGCATTTATTAAGTATTGACTATGTGTCAGGCACTATGATAAACTCTCTAGATATGAAAAAAAAAAGGTTCCTCTCCTCAAAGAGTTCACATTCTTAATGCAGGGGAAAACCTGCAAAATACAAATTGTAAACATGCAAGAAGTACAATGTAAAAGACATGTGATCTCAAAGGCAAGGGATAGGGTGGTCATGAAAAAGGTCTTGCAGAAGGTGGGATTTGAATTGAGTCTTGAAGGAAGCTAGGAGGCAAGTGTGAGAGTAAAAGTATTGTAGACCCCAGGGGCAATCAAAAGTTAGGGGACTGGAGTCAGTCAAGTGTCAATATGATGAAAAATATCACAAGTGGAAACTTTAAGAGTGCTTTGTTTTTGTTGTTGTTGTTGTTTTGTGTGTGTGTGTGTCTGTGTGTGTGTGTGTGTTTTAAAGAAATCAATGATTTGTATAACTTAAAGTGAATCCTTGAGAAAAACAAAAATAAATCAAGGAGGTGGAAAGGTTGGGAAATGAAAACTGCATTTTATATGATCATCAGAAGATGGCGATATTTGCTCACGTCAGTAAAACTTTTTGCTTTTCAGATTAAATAATTTCCTCCCCTTTTAACCATTGATTTGGAAAATAGCTTGTTTGGATGTGCCTATTTACTGTAGGCTCAGAAGGAAAATAATCTTGAAGAAAAATATTTTGTTTTCATGTCCCCAGTTCTCTAGTTTGCACTGAGGGTGGAGATGGGGGTGGGGGAAGAACAGAACAGATTCCATAGTGAAAGCCCTTCTACCATACTTCTGGTCCTGGAGTCAGAATCTAAATGACTCCTTTAAATATTTCGACTCTTAAAAATAGGTGTGGTCCTCAGATATTCTGAGGAATCATCTCTGCTCTGGACCCTCCCGTTCCTGGATGTGTCCTCATTCCATTGTTACAAGGGGAAATGACCCCTCTAGATTGTCCACGCCTTGTGCTTTCATCTCTCTCTATCAATAGGACTCCTTGCATACAGATGACAAACATTTTACCTTGCAATGATCTGTGAGGTAAGTAGAGTAATTATTAGCCTTAATTTTGAAAATTATCTTATTTTCAATTTATGGAATAAAGCAAGCATTTCTATAATGCAGTACAATAAAAAAAAAAAACGGTGATTGCCCACTAAACTGTAAATCTACCATGTACAACTTGCTATTTCCTCCAGATATAAGCTTATTTTTTTCCTTTCTTTCTTCTCTCCTCCCTCGCCCTAGATATGGCCACCAATAGACACAAATACATACATACACATATATGTGTGTGTGTGTGTGTGTATATGCATATATATACACACATACATATGTAAAATTATTCTATACATATGTAAAATTATTCTATATATAATCTATTTATTAGTTCTTTCTCGGGATGCAGATAGCATCTATATTCATATGTCTGTGTGGGTCACAGACTCATAATAAAGCTCAAATAAAAATCAGAGACTTCTTAAGGTAGAAACAAAGCAGCAAGATTTTGTTATGATCTCGCGAGAAAGGGCATCTCCTCTCTGACAGGTAATCAGGAGAGTGAGCCATTTACAGAAGGCAAAAATAGAGATTTTATAGTCCTAACACAGATCCCACCCCCTGCTGGCCTTTTACTCCCATTGGCTGGGAGGCAGGCTCACAGTCTAAATGCAACAATCTACCCTGTGAACAGAGGACAAGGAAGCGGTGGAATAACCAATAGGCATTATGTTGATGTGGATGTTGAGGTGGCGACCCAAGGGGAGGTTTAAGTTTCATATTCCCAAAAGTCACATGATTTCTGGGAAACTGAAACTTAGGCCTCACCATCTACTAAAAGCCTTTTATTAAGCTCTGAGAAGTCTTCACTAACTTCATTTCATTCATGTCATTTTGAGTTATTTATAAGTCAAAATGACTTATTCACTCAAAGTTGTTCTTAAAACAATATTGCAGTTACTGTATACAATATTTTCTTGGTTCTGCTTGCTTCACTCTTCATCATTTCACAGAAATCTTTCTATGTTTTTCTAAGATCAATGAGCTCATCATTTCTTATATGCCAGCAGTATTTCATCACAACTATATACCACAACTTGTTTAGCCATTGATGGTGACCTCTGCAATTACCCCCATTTTCTCTCTAGGAATCTACAGCACAAAGCAGGTTCAGTGACTTGTCACAGATCACAGACTTAACCAATTGGAGGACCAGGAGTCTAGAACCTTAAGAGTTAGCATTTTTTTTATTATTAATTTTTTTATTTATTTCATAACACCCTAAGTACACCCTAAGAAAATATCGGTAGGGGTGGGGAGGAGGTGGAGATATTAAGAGTAACAAAGCTTCCCTTTTCTTAAATGACCCTCCAGATTTTACAAATTGGAGACATTTGGAAACAATTCATAAGGTCTTAATGGTAGCAGAGAAGTAAAATAATTTTTGTCTTGTATAATTCCTGAAGCTAAGACAACAGAAGAAGGTAAAGTACGAGGAAAATGAACTACATAAAATTTTGATTTCAGACTGAAAGCTAATAATATTGAGACAAGAAAACAAGAAGAAAATAGTTTGGTTTCTTAAATGAAATCTATGCCATAGGCAAGTGGACCTCCAATGGAAAATCCCAGATAGAAGGATACTTTTTCTATACTTCTCCCACTCCGTAGCCCACCTAAGAAAACAGGCCTCACTGGGATCTTGATTTTTTCATCTCTTCCATATTCTACATAGATGAGTTCACCCTCAGCTCGGCCCCTTAATCGTAGCAAAAGTTCCTGGACCTTTCTTTCCTCCCACACAGCCCCACTCTGCCACAGGGTATTTGTGTCCAACACATTTTGAAAACACTGCTCAATTCTGACTTTGTGCACAAGCCTGTTCAAACCAGTGCCTTTTCCAAGGTAAAAATGTGCAATTGGCTGTTTGAAGTGACACATATACTTGTACTGAGACCTGAAGGATACATTTAGAGATGAAATATATTTTTCCATTTGTGCAGAATCTGAATCAAGTTGTTGATTTTCTGGCCAGAACAACAGAGAGGCGAGGAAGTAAGGTTCTGAGAATTTGTGATTAAAATCTACTTGCCGCAGGATTTCTCGGAGTTGTGTCTTTAACTTAGGAAGGGGTTGCACAAGTTTGGAAGTTGGTCTTACACAACTGAGAATGATATTGGCCAGAATGAAATTCTGTTTATCTCTTAAATGGGTTTTGCCGGTCAACTGTCCGAGGAGATAAGTATATCGATTTATGATCTCTTCCATTTTGTTAGCAGCACTTATTTGATTAGTGAGAAGATATTCCAATAATCCAGAAAACTTGTCTGCTTTTAAAATCTCCAGGCTTCTTCTACAGTTTTCTACTTGCATTGGCAAAACGAGTTTTGATTTAGGTTTTTCGGACTGAGACTGCTGCAGATCTAAGGCACCAAATTCTACTACATATATCTTGAAATGTCTTAGCACCTTTTTCCGAAGTTTTATCTCTTCTTGTTCTTTAATGCTGTTCTTATGTTTCAGAAGGACAAAGTAGTCATCAAAAAAATCAAAAGCTTGTTTCAAATCTAACTGCAAATTACTTAGATATGGAATGAACTCCTTAAGCACTAAGTGATATTCATCATTTGAATCCCCAGGAATATCACCCCTTCCAGATAAAAACTGTACCATGTGTTCCTGACCTTCTTTGCCAAAGAAAGAAATGAGTTTTAGAACCTGTATTGTGCAAAGACATACTTCGATCTCTCCTTGATAGCCTGCTGTATTGTATGAATCATACTTCCTTTTCAACCTTTGATTGTCCAAATCCTCTCGGACATTTTCCTTCATTTTAGTTTGTTCCTGACACAATTTGAAAGCTTTAGAGGCTGTTTCAGCAGTTTCTAGGAGACTTCTCAGATCATGAACAGTAATGCTCCTACTGTTTGCATTTTCTTCCAACCACCATTTTATCTTACTTTTGTAGACCTGACCGATTGTATCTGAGATATAGGAATTGCTGGGTGCCAATGTTTTTGCTTTCTCTGCCCACTTCAGAGCATCGGGAAAGTTCTTCTCCTTAAGGTAGAAATGTCTTGCTAAGGCTTGACAAAGGAATGCATTCTGGGGGAACCTGATAGTTCCTTCTGTCAAAACCTTTACAACTTCAATGTTACCCTCTTCCTGCTGTATTGCTTCAATCAATGGAGAAAACAAAGTATCTGTCTCACCCCCGTGTTCCCTGCGCTGCCTGGTAAGCAACAAGGTTTCTACATCTTGGGAAAGTTTATCTCTTCCTATTCCAATATCATAAAATAAACTCTCTCCTAATAGCTCCAGTGTAATTTGACTTTTCGTCAAATGATAAGAGGTTTTCAATTCTATTAGACAGTGACTGGCAATCAAAGGATGGCTGATCCTTACACCTTTGTACTTCCCTTTTTCCTCCACTTCCATTTGAATCAAAATAGTAGAATAGTTTACCATCTTGTCTTCAAAGCGCTCAGTTCCCCAGAAAGCCCTCTTGTTTGCAATTCCCAAGAATTCCTCACACTGGGATACTGAGATTGTGGAATTAATTACATAAGAGTTCAGTAAAGCCAGAAAGGAAATAAGTTGTGCTTCCTTGCTATGTATTTCAAGCCCTTTCAGTATGTTCCTGACAACATTTTCTATGTATTTTTCATCAAAATTACTTTTCATGATCATGAAAGAATAAAAGTCTTTAAAATTCTTGTGTTGCTTTTCAATTTCTTTCAGTTTGTTCTCAAATGCTCTTTGCTCTGTCTTAGAAAGAGTATTTTCCAGAGCAATGCTGTCCAGCTGTTTTGCACTTTTAAGAGGATTCTGGGATCTCATACAGTTTAACATGATCACTAGAGGTTTTTCATATTGAATACCCTTTTCTCTTACAGCTGAAAGAATACAATTCTGTAGGACAGAGACATTTTCTTGTTCCTCGAAATCATCCACAAGGAGCAGTAAAGGTAAATAATCTTGCTGGCCATTTGTACCATATGTGATTAAACGGATTACCTGTTCTCCAATTTCTGGAAATTCGGCTGCTTTATTTTTCAACACAGCACATCTGAATTTTTTCTTTAGTGACCAGAGAACATGCTTGGCCAACGTAGTCCCCCCACAGCCTGGATGGTGATAAAGATTAATAATTTTGGCACATGTTTGTTTCAGAGAATCTGCCCCACCTTGAATCATATCCATAAGGTTTTCATACCTGTCCCTTTTGATAAAAGTTGAATAATTTTTAGAGGAAAAGTAAAAGTTCCACCAGGAAACTTTGCCACCTCGATAAAAGTGCTCCTCTTGAGATTTCATGAATTTAAGGAACTCATTGTTATCCTCTTCTAGTTCCGTGTCTTCACATTCATTTTCGCAGAGGATTTCTAGAGCACTCATGAAATCTTCTTCCTTTTTCAGAAGAACAGTAGATGAACCAGTTGATGGCAAAAACCTTTGTGAAGAATGAATCCTTGATTTTAATTTAAGAATTGTACCATTGATCTTTTCAAGACTTAAGGTAGAAATACATCGGACTGAGAGCTCATGGGCCATTGTCAGTCTGGCTTGTAGAAGACTTTTCCATCGCTGGCATATCTGTGAATTGACGCAGATGCACAATATATTTTCCATTCCCTTCAGGTCTTGGTAGAAAGCACAGAATGTTTCAATGAGGGGATCTCTTGGATCTTCCACTGGAGACAGTAACAGAAACACCACCAAAAACTTCCCTCTTGGCATTATGTTTTCATGTGTAAGAAATGAAATGAGTTTTCTGACTTCAGAAGCTCTTTCTCTTTGCCATAAACCTGACTCTAAAGGTTTGTCTTCTTTACTTTCTAGGTCTGTTCTACCATTACAAAAGATCCAGCTGGGCTGCTGATAAAGATTCAACATATTGGGACTCTGGAAAATTTTATCATCATATTGACGTGGAAAGTGAAGATTTGCTGCTCGAGTCTTTCGGTAAGCCTTCACCAACCCATTGTTCCCAGATTCAGGATCAAACTCCAAGACAGCAAACCATTTAATTTCCGTTAGAAAGTCCAGGTGTTCTGTTTGATTTGGATGGCACTTACCGGCCACCAGAATGTACCACTCATAGTAGGAATTGTCCAGTTTTTCTTGGTTTCCTGTGAGCAGTTTCACCAGCTTTGGCCCCTCATTTTCCTTGAGCTTCCTTTTTGTTCTGTCTTCTTCTTCTGCAGATTTTCTGGAATTTACCAGTGAATCCAAACCAAGTAAAAAATTTTTGTAATCTGCATCACTTTTCTTGACATCAGCAAGAATGTCTTTAGAGCTGGCTCCCTCCCTCACAAAAATTGAAGGTTCGTTCTTTTCTTTATTCCTTTTTTTTTTACAGTTTTGCATCCTGGTGTGGAAAACAGTGTTTTTACATATGGAATACTGAGGAATGACATCAACTTCAATTACAAATCTATCAGATAGAGTATTATTCTGATATAAGACTTCTACAAACCTGGGTTCCCTAATACATTTACGTGCTATATTGACCTCATCACAATCAAAATAGCGTTCGATCATCAGATTGAAATGATCAATTAAAGCTTCTTTACTGGAAATTTTCAACCCAATGATTTCTCCATGGGGTTTGTCTTTGACACCAAAATGGATAGTGCCATTGGTACGAGAATTCATGCAGGCTGAAGCAAATCTAAAGACTTCTTCACTGAATTTCATTTTGATGCCTTCCTCAGTTGCTGTCTCAGTATTAGTCATTTGCTTGTACTCATGGACTGGATCAATGAGATTTAGTGGCCCTGTTTCTGGCTGCAGAATATAATGCTGTACGTAACGATGGCTGTCATGGAAGCTGTCAAAAGGATATGGCATACATGGTAATCTTTTTGGTTCTACTTCTGCTGCATCATCTAATACATTTTCCCTAGTGAGTTTTGATTCATGTGTACATTCAGAATTTGTAATATCTTGAGATTTGGTGGCTGAAATTGCCTCTTCTGTATTTTCTGTTGTGAGTTTTGCTCCCATTGTGTCTTCCTTTCTAGGAGTTTTCAAGTTGTCTTGTTTTCCAGATGTCTGAATGGCACTTTCTGGTGGAATGTTCTTCAGTGTTTTATAAGTACGCATTATCAAAAGAGCTGGGCCATGTGGTATACCCATGTTCACAAGATCCTTCTCCTCTAAGACATTTAATACTGGGCCAGATACCTCTTCAGAAAGCAGTATTTGTCCATATTTTTCCTCAATCTTGAGTTCTTCTGTCGCCCATTGTTTCACACGTTCTTTGGTCCAGTCATCAATCTTTTCTGTTGGGTCAGTCATTTCAAAGATGGATCTTCACTCTTTTGAAATAAAAGCAAAATTAATGTAATAAATGTTTGGAATACTTAATTTGGACAAAGACTTACACCTCTGCTCACTGAATTACAGAATTGCAGTTGGAAGGGACCTCAGAGATCATCTTGTCCATACCAGATCTAAACTTCTATCCCTTTTGCAATATCCCCAAGTGCTCATCAACTTGCCTTCCCTTGAAGATTGCCCAGGAGCAGTAAACTCATTACCCAATTCTACTTTTGGATGACTCCGACTTTTAAGAAATTTTCCATACATCTAGCCTAAATCTGCCTTTCTGACACTTCCCCACATAGGTTCTTGTTCAGTCTTCTAGCTAGGGTCAAGAAGAAAATGACATTTTTATTGTCCTGAGTTTTTAATCATCATCCTTGGCTCATTTTGACATTTAGAGTGGCAGTTCTTTGTTTTTTAAATTAATTTATTTGTTTTCAGATTTCAACAATCACTTCCATAAGTCTTATATTACCTCCCGCCTCCCCTGCTTCCTCGAGATGGTATGCAATCTTACATGAGTTCTACACATACATTCTTATTAAACACATTTTTGCATTAGTCATGTTGCATAGAAGAATTAAAATGAATGGGAGAAACCGTGAGAAAAACCAAAACAAAACATAACACAAGAAAATAGTCTGCTTTATCCTGCGTTCCAATTCGACAGTTCTTTCTCTGGATGTGGTTGGCATTTTGCCTCAAGAGTCCTTTGGGGATGTTTAAGTCCTTGCATTACTGGGAGGGGCTAAGTCTACCAGAAAAATTCCTCACACACTGTGGTTGTTACTGTGAACAGTGTTCTCCTGGTTCTGCTCATTTCACTCAGCATCAGTTCATATAAGTCCTTCCAGGCCTCTCTGAAGTCTTCCTGTTCATCATTTCTTATAGCACAATAGTATTCTATTACATTCATATACCATAACTTATTCAGCCATTCCCCAATTGATGGGTATCCCTTCAATTTCCAGTTCTTGGCCACCACAAAGAGAGCTGCTATATATATTTTTTGTACATGTGGGTCCTTTTCCTATTTTTATGATCTCTTTGGGATACAGTCCTAGAAGTGTTTTTGTTGGGGTCGAAGGATATGCACATTTTTGTAGCCGTTTGGGCATAGTTCCAAATTGCTCTCCAGAATGGTTGGATCAGCTCACAGCTCCACCAACAACGAATTAGTGTTCCAACTCTCCCACACCTTCTCCAACATTTATCATCTTCCTGTTTTGTCATGTTAGCCAACCTGATAGGTGTGATGTGGTACCTCAGAGATGTTTTGATTTGCAGCTCTTGAATCAATAGTGATTTAGAGCATTTTTCATATCATTATAGATAGTTTTAATTCCTTCCTCTGTTCATATCCTTTGACCATTTTGCACATGCTATTCTTGCAAGATCGTGCCATTCTCTTTCATACTCTACTCGCTGTCCCTGTTTTCCCTGTGTGTATACTTTAAAAATCTATATTGGACAATGAGTTCTCTTGGGCTTGAAGTGTAGTTGGGAGATTGATCTGGTCAAATGTAATTAAGGCTATCATGGAAATAGTCCAGGAAAGAAAAGTGTTTGGGGAATATACTAACATTGAAATGAAAAGGGATTATTTTTCAACCATTTCATAAGTATCTCTATCACTTGACTTTGGTTAGCAAAAATAAAAACCCTCATTCCATTTTCAAATATAGCTCTAAAATTAAACTGAAAACATTTTATAGTAAATCACCTCTGCCTCTTGTCTGCTAGGCTTGGCTCCAGTGACTTTTCTACGTGAGACCTTTCTTAATACTCCATATCTTAGATGTTTAATCTTCATCCCCAGAAAGTACTTTTTATATTCTCTCTCTGTATATATGTATATATGTGTATTATATGCGTATACACACATATGTATATGTGCGTATATATGCACATACATACATATACACACATATGTAAACTCTCCTCCCCAAATAGGTGGCAAGCTTCTTGAGTTCAGAGATGGCTTCATTTTTACACACACACACACACACACACACACACACACACACACACACACTCACACACACACACACTCACAAAAATTCAATGCCTTGCCCATAGCATTGTTCCTTTATAAATGCAAGTTGTAATTAGGAATAATGCAAATAAAATGACAAAAATGCCCATGTTCCTTGACTCAGAGATTCCACTATGAGGCTTTGAGCCCAAGGAGGTCATTGACAAGAAGAAAGGTCCTCATGTACTCCAAAATATTTATAGCAACCCTCTTTATGACAGCAAAGAACTAGAAACAAAGTAGATGCCACCAATTAGATGCCACCACAAAACAAATTGTGGTACATGGATATAATGAAATCTTACCATGATGTAAGAAATGATGATTACATATTTTAAAGATGTAGCCAAGATCAGAAGGAAAGCAGAAAATTGGGGGGCATTTTTATAGGTAGTTTCTCAGATAAAAGTCTCATATTTCATATATATAAAGAACTTTGTAAAATTTATAAGAATAAGAGTCATTCTCCAATTGATAAATGGTCAAAAGATATGAACAGGAAGTTTTCCCATGAAGAAATCAAAGTAATTTGTAGTCACATGAAAAAATGCTCTAAATTGTTATTGATTAGAGAAATGCAAATTAAAACAACTTTGAGGTATCAGTTTATACCTGTCAGACTGACTAAAATGATTAAAGAGAAAAGTAACAAATGTTGGCGGGGATGTGGAAAAATGGGGACACATTCGTTATTGGTGGAATTGTTAATTGATCTAACCATTTTGGAGAGCAGTCTGGAATGATGCCCAAAGAGTTATTAAATTTCCTATATCCTTGGACCCAGCAATACCACTACTAGGTCTATTTCCAAAGATGATTAGGGGAAATGGAAAAGAACCTATATGTTCTAAAATATTGATGGCATCTCTGTGTGGAAATTGCAGGAATGCCCATCAATTAGGGAATGGATAAACAAGTTGTGATATGTGATTGTGATGGAACACTCCTGTGCTATAAGAGATGATGAATTTGATCATCCTAGAAAAAAGGATAGACTTGCAAAAAAAAATGAAGGAAAAAAACAGAATCAAGAAACTATATATAGTAACAGTATCTTTGAGCAAATAAGTCATTTTGGCTATTGTAAATATCCAGATTAACTACAAAGGAAGTTACTATCTGGACTCAGAGAAAGAACTGATAAATAGAAGTATGTACAGAATGATTTTACACATACACAAACACACATACATATATGCATACGCACACACACACACACACATATATACACACATACTGGGACTGAGATTGGGATCTATTTTTTCCAAAGGCAAGTTTGTTTCTTTCCTCTGGATGCTTCCCATTTTATATTATACTTCCTTTCTTTATTCCTAGTAGCCTTTCACACCTCACCCCCGGCCCCTCTTACCTAACTAGGTTAGTACATTATAAACAAAGGCCCTTTCATCACTGCATTACTCTAACCAGAGGAGGAAGAAGCTAGGTGGTGCAGTAGATGGAACACCAGTGAAGGAGTCAGGAGAACCTGAGTTCATATTCATCACCTCAGACACTTGACACTCACTAGCTGCGTGACCTTGGGCAAGTCACTTAACCCCAATTGCTTCACCCTGGGTCATCTCTAGTCATCCTGATGAATATCTGGTCACTGGATTCGGATGACTCTGGAGGAGAAGTGAGGTTAGTGACTTGCACAACTCTCCCTCTCTCAAAAACAAAGTCAAGGGCAAGTCATGTCATCATTTCTCTGAAAGCACAGTCTTCTTCAGCAATGACAGACGAACATACTCTAACCAGAACCAAACCCTATGAAAATGCCTCCTCTCCCAGCCCCATCCCATTCTGTAGGCAAATGGTAGTTTCCTGGAAATTAAGTCAATAAACAACAAGTTTATAGCACTGCTCCTCAGCTCACTGGTTGGGGCACTAAGATGCCAGTATAGCTTTTGAAGCACTGAAGGTTTGCTTAAAATAAGAACACAAATATAAGTGGCCTTATTCACCATTATGGTAACTTTGATAACAGAATGTGTTTTCAGGTAGACAATGGCTATAGGTTTCTGAACAACAGGGGCAATGGAAAGGGCCCCTTAAAGGCCATTGGATTCTTATGCTGAGGTAAAGAAGGATCCCTCTTCTCCTTCCCATTGCTAGCATTCTGTCACTGCCCATTTGAATGTGTTCTCTGTTCTAGGGGATTAGTTAAAGAGGAGGATTTCATCTGAGCTTGGTTTCCAGCCAAGGTATCTCCTTTCTTCTGGTCATGGACTTCAGAATGACTCTGGAAGCTTCTGTTCAAATGCTGTTGAATAGCATGATATTGAAACTTCTCCAAGATCTTTAGATGGGACATCATATTGGTAAAGAACATGAGTGTGACCTTAAAACCGTTCCACAGTAAAGACAAGCATATAGTGCCTTCCTCTAATGATTGACAATGATTCAGGGCTTCCTAGTTGTGTGGTAGAGATACCTTCCTTTCTCACTGATCACTGGAGCTTGTGGAGCCTGAAGTAAAGTAGGGTACTCTTGCCTTTGGCATTTGCTGACAATTAGGTGCACTCTTTTTTGGGTCTGTATGGAGAGGGAGCCTTTTCAATTTCCTGGGTAAAGGCAGCTCAATTTGAAGAGAAGAGGCTGCCCATGGATCATCTTGCAGAAGGCTCTTTGGAGCACATTCAAGTTTGTCACCTTCTGGAACAGGTTCTTGAAGTAGAGCAGCTGAAACAACTGGTTTGACCCCCTGGGAGCCTGATACATCTGTCTCTTGAGACGCTGGATCATGGGGAATCTGGGAGAGGTCATTAGGTCTGGGAGGTGAAAGCCTGGTTTCTAAAACTGTTGATTCTTCCTTGGCCTTTTGGCACTCCTGGTCACTTGTGTTTTGGTTTCTTTTTAGAGGAGTGGCCATCTTAGAAATTAATTTCACTGCCCAGAGCGTAGTCTTTTTTCTCTGTTAGTACCAACAACGCTCTAACTTCCCTTTTCTATCAGCTTCTGTACCTCATGCCACCTACCTACCCTTAAACTGAAGGTCGGCGATCCCCAAGGAGCCAAAGCCAAGACCCCTCCATGAGGAAAATCAGGAATAATTTGCTTTTATATGGCAGGATCTCCAATATGGCATGACTACTCTGCATGGAGGATACCTTAACATTCCTACAATTTGCCATCAAACTTGCTGGTCTGGTGACATTCTTGCATTGTAGCAGGGTTATCAACCCAAATGAAGAGGTTACCAAAAATTCTTTAGAAGTGCTTCTAAAGACCCTTAAGGCAGATGAGTAAGCTACCAACCCTGATAAAGGCCATGCACCCAAGAGCAAGTGAAATTCATGTGAACTCAGTGAGTGAGGAGCAAAAGAGACATTTCTAACCCGGTTAAGGAAAAACTCTTTATCTTAGGGACCCCTGCTGCTAGGACCTTTTCTTTCCCAGTAGAGCTCCAGGTATCAGTTTCTTGGTTTGTATCAGAAAGCACCCCAACATACACAGGGAGCCTGCTATTACAGGTTCGTAGATCTACATTCTTAAAAAGTTACTAATTCAGGGAAGTCAGCACCCTGAACTTCAAAAAAAATACAGAGAAATCAAAGGCTTCTCCTGCCTGAATTAAACAGACAGTTGGACCCCACCTGTCTGACCATAGTTACCAGAGAGGGAAGCACTGACATTTGGGTTCGCAAAACTGGAGGGCTCCTTAGTGCCTTCCCAGAGTCCTAGTCTGGCCAAACAAACACTTTCAGTCAATAAGCCCCAAAGTAAAACCTCAACTCAGAGTATTTATACATTTTTTAGAGCCAGAGGGCATCATAACCCTTGAGAACCCATTAATGGTTGGGGAAGATCTTTAATCACATTAAAATAATTAACAATACAAATACATATACTGTTTCTATTTAAAGAAACTCTTGTTTCTGTACTTTACTTCTTGCGAAGTCTCTAAATTTATAAAGGCAAGATTGAATCAGAAGCACTTGATTATGTTAAAACAAAAACAGCAGAAGATCCTATTTTGCTTGCCATCATACAGCCAATGTAGTCCTAATGCTCAGAGAAGCAAGGACTAGCCTTTGGGAGTGACTTTTGGGACCTATCCCAGTAGTAACTGATATGAGAACTTTTTATTTTGATATACACATTTGGTTGTAAACTTGGTAAGTCCAAAGCTATATTGGAGTCAACCCAATCTCCCTAGAGACCAATGTGAAATAAGAAGAAATGTCCCCCGCAAGGTATTGGAAAGAAATATTTGTACTTTGTTCTTGGAATAAATATCCAAACTGGTAAAAACAACAATTAGTCAATATCAAATGGTTAAGTGGAATTAGTATCTTCCTCACTTAGCTTGGAAGTTCAAGCCATGAAGAGCCCCAAATCTCTCAGAGTACCCCAAACCTCTGAGAGGGCAGATATAGGCATCTCGGATCTTAGAGAGTGAGGCTACATAAGCAAGACCAAATATCCCATGGTGCACTCTTCCCTATACCTCCTTGGTCCCTTGGAGGAGTGTCCTCAAACTTAGCTCAGTTTCCATATAACTTTGGTCCCACCAAGTTTCCTCTTCCTTTCAGTTTCTAAGGATCCCAGAGATCATCCTTGTTCCTGTCACCAACATTGAGCTGGCTACAAAAACTAGATGCTAGGGTGCTAGAATACTGGACCCCCAGAAGTTCAGATGCTTATTCGCTTGACTTTTCACACCCCACAAGTTTTTTCACTTAGAAGGAAGCACAAATACAAAGGCCAAGGCCTACTTCTGCAGGCTCTGTAATCTCTCTAGAGAGAAATCCCCAAGGCTTCTCCCGACAGCATTTTCTCTCTCCAGATATTATCAGCAAAATAACCAAACCAGCACAGCATAGCCAAAGAGAAGGAGGAAAGAGATGTAGCTAACTCAGCTCTCTCTGCTGAGACCTCCACTTCCAGCTCTACTGTCAGTTGGGGAGAAGGGGATGGAGTCTTCTCTTAACTCATGGATAGAAAATTGTAATCAGTTACACTACATCTAGGCTGCTAGGTGGCACAGTGGAGTCATGAGTCTGGAGTCAGGGAGACCTGAGATCAAATTCTGCCTCAGACACTGAGCTGTGTGGTCCTAATCAAGTCATTTAACCAACTGTAAAATGGGGATGATAACGGCACCTACTTGTTGTGAGGGTCAAATGAGATAGTATTTGTGAAGTGCTTAGCGGAAAAATCCATGGCATATAGTAAGCACTATATATGTGTCTTTTCCTCCTTCTCTGAGCCCCAGATGGGATATGGGCTCTAGAACGAGTCCCCTTTTGAACTTTCCCATGAATTTCAGGAACTCAGCCCTGGAATCTGCCCATCCCAGTAATCTTTCCAACTATCATCCCATGGTGGTCCCCGTCCCACCCAGCCTAACACTCAATTCTCTATTATCTTCAACCCACCCCAACCCTTCATTGTCTGCTACTACCCTTAATCCCATCTTGACTCCTTCTCTGTTACCTCCAGGTCACCCCAAATTATTGGCCACTCCTTGATCCCATCCAAGTCTTCCTACAATCTTTTTCTGTATAAAAAAAGGTCAGTCTTGTCCCTACCAACTGGACAGATTCTTGAATTCCCACCTGCTTCCAATGGCAGCACAATAAACCTTGTCTCTGAATGAAGGTTTGAGTGGTGAATTCTTTCAAAGCAGACCTGCCCTTTGCCCTGTCATTTCAGGGTTCTTAACACCCCTAAACCACAACACCTCCATTTATAGAATGTCTACACATGCAACACATTTTACATCATCAGGGTTCTCCTGGAAGCTTGCTGAAGTACTCTGCACCTGCACCAGACCTCCATCAACTATCAGTATTTACTTTGTTTCTTAAGTTAGCAAATGTGATAAAGTTGTTCACTCACAGCAATTCAAAGCCCAGAGTTGTGTCTCAGTTAATATGTACTGATAAAGACTGAGAGGAAGAGAGAGTATTTTTCTTATTTTAGCAAGATAAAATGTTTAGTTTAGACTTAATTCTGGTACACAGAGCCACTTTGGAATGGTTGTGATGGAGTATAGGCTTTTCAAACCCTCTTAAACTCTCCTCGAATGTTCCCACTTGATCTGGCATTCAACTGAGTCCATAAGCCTTCCATTATCACTATGTCGAAATCTCTGTTACCCTTTACTAAGCCTAGCCCTCCATTGTCTATTAACTCTAGGTAGCCTTCAACTACTTCCCACCCTTAATCTCATTTTCTTGGTTCTTGAGGTTGACCTCTAGTCATCCCAGCTACTGACCACTCCCATCAAACCCTCCCTGGACGCCTCCTCCAGTCACTCCACCCCTAGATCCTTCCCACAGTCTTTCTGTATATAAGATCCTTTTGTCTCAATGAAAATGCTTTGATTCAATCTAACTCAGATTCAATCTACCTCTCTGGCATTAGCGTTTCTCTTTCAAATACTCAGTCTGGCCAATACGGCAGATTTTTGATAAACTTTGTTTTCTTTGGCTGAAATAAGACTTGAGTCAAATTCATTCAGGCAGGATCTAACATGTCAGTATTTTGGGGTCCCAAGCACCTTTAAACCTCAACAGTTGGACGAAGTGGAGGATAGATGTTGGACTCTTACAGGGCTGGCAACAGATTTGAAATCCATATACCCCAGAGAAATAACTGTGAGCTCCTAGGAATGATGGGCTTGGGAAAGAGCTGGCACAATCATTGTTTCACTCTCCTTTTCACCAACAGGGGCCACTTGACACACCCACTTTTGAAAAGCAACCCATGATTTCCAAAAGGAGAATGAGAAATCGATATTCCTGAATGGAAGTGAACACCTAAGATTTCTGCCTTCATGAAGGTAGGTGAAGACAGTAGTACTGGGTTGTTCTTTGCCTCAGACTGACAGGTCAGTTTCTAATTCTCTAATGCCACCTTCTGCTTACTTAGAAGAATTAGAGAATTAAGGTTCAGAGATGTAGTCATTTGTCCAAGTCCAGAATTCAAGTCTTATCAATACTAGTCCAGAAATCTTTGCTTTCTGATTCATCCATAGTGTCAGGCAGATATTGAAAGAATTTCTTTTCATAAAAGAAGCTAAAACTAAATTAAACTAAAAATGGAAACACATCTGTTGAATACAACTTTTGTCTCAAAGAACTTGCTGAATTAGTAATTTTCTGACTAGTTTCTATTTTAATACTCTGAAAATGACAGTGCTTCTTAGGGGTGGACATACTATCTTAAATTAGATTTAGATGATCTCTTAAAATTAGGGCTACCCTGCTAGTTTTTTGGTACAGGAATTATAATTAATTATCTTGTAGTACATGTGTATATGTATGTGTGTATATATCTTTACATAAATTCCTATCTATATCTGTAAGATATGTGTATATATGCATACATACATATCTAGAGGTGTGTATATACACACATATATTATTTTTACAATATATATTCCCCCCCCAATTGCATGTTAAAACAATTTTTAACATTTGGGCTTCCTTTTAAGTTTTGAATTCTATCCCTCTCTCCTTCTCTCCCCTCCTACCTCCCTGAGACAGGTTATATATGTGCAGTCATGTAAAACATTTCCATATTAGTCTTTTCATACATATATTATACATTTAAAAATTTCCTATGACATAGCTTTTAGAAGTCCTTTTGGAGAGTGAAGGCCTGGGTTACAATATATGAATGAACACTTTATTTTAAACACTGCTTTAAAAACTTACAGTCCATTTAAAAAATATTTTTCCAATAAAATAACAAAAGCCAAAGAAAACCAGGCAGTTCCTTCCATTTCCACTTTTCCCTAGCTTTCCACATCTTGTCAGTATCCCTGCCTCTCCTCTGTTGCAAGTGGAGTGAGAGAAATCCCTTTCTTGAATGTTAGTTTCATTTTCCTGCACTGCAGGCTGATGCCCTTTAGGCAGAATGCTACCGCCCGGTCGCTGGTTGGTTGGTTGGTTTGTCCCTGCCCTTCTAACAGCCACCCTCCCCCAACCCTCTCCTCCCGGTGATGAAAGAAAGATGAAGGGGGATGTGAGTCTGTTGTCAATAAAAATCTCAAATTGTCAGCCATTTGGCCTCCAAAATATTTCATTTTAATGTCACCAGCCAGTCTATCATTTGACTGTCTCGGATACCATGTAGAGCTTTCTCTTTTACTCCCCTACCCAATATACAGAATTAGAGGACTAGCCCTGTGTGAAGATTCACATTTCAAAACTCTGATCTAAAGTTTGCAAAGGAGATCCCTTGTGACCCACCTTCCCGACCACACACACACACACACACACACACACACACACACGAGAGTACCCCTACAGTGCCTTATGGGAAGCTTTCCCCTCCAAAGATCTTCTATGACTGCTAAGAAAAACCTCATTTAGCAATTATTCATCTGCTTATATATTTGAAGACATTGAAATTTAGAGATAGTGATTACATATAAGTTTGTGTACACACATACACACACACACATGCACACACACGGATGGGTGTATATGTACCAAAATACAGATTATCTCAGAAGTCTTAATATAGTTTTAAATCTGAATAATCTTAAAACTCTACTAAGACCTTTGGGATACCCTGTATCGCAGTATATGTATATGTATTTGTATATACACAAAGACATATAAGCATACATATGTCTAGTTTTATTTGTTTAAAGACTATGACAACAACCACAATCAGTAAATCCACTGTTATTAAGTCTGATAAAGGAAATAAACTATTGATTAATTTAGGAACTTACCCGATCTGTCCCTGAGAATTCTCCTTAGAAAGTAGAATCTTGGAATGTATAATATTTTATTTCTTCTTGTAAAAGCATAGGCTTTCAATGAAATAAATTTTCTATTAACTTAATCAGCAAATTGCAATGCTTTTTCTCCGGATGCTCTAGAGGAGTAGGCTGAATTTCTGAAGGCTTTGGTGTTCCTAGCTTTAGAGGAAGTAACCTTGAACAAGTAAAGGCAGGAGAGAATAGGTTTCACTTTCATTAAGCACTATTCATTAAGTGAATAGGGTTCACTTCCTTCTAACCCCACCCCTTCTCTTCCTCAGTCCACAGTCCTTTCCTGCCGGTACTCTGCCTGAAGGAATATTAATTTTGATTGCTGAAACCTAGCAAGATATCTTGGAGTTTACAGGCTTGATTTCTTTCTGAAGGATCATGCCTTAAACCCAAGTCGTACTGGTGCTGAATGTCTAACCAACAATAGGTTCTTATCCAAGCCTCACTTGGTCATTCTTTGGACCCAGTTGGTTCAGACTGAGTGTAAATAATAATTGTTTTTTTTTTTGACCAGAAACCCTGAGGGTCTTCCTCTCCCAGATTGATGTCTTTATTTTTTTAATTGGTAAAAAACGGGGTCGTTCTTTGCCTCACTTGCTACCTAATCTTAATTACTGAATGAAAGTTGCCTCAGTCAAAATGAAGCCTGTAAAAGACCTAACCTTAAAAAGACCAAGGTCTCCCACCACGTCTGGAGTCATCTCCATTCTTCCTGCTAGATAGATTGCCACTGGATCCAGGAGGAGAGAATGAGGCTGTTGTCTTTGCACGACCCTGCCTCACAGATTCAATTCATTTGCAAGTCATAGCATCATCTTTTTGATGTCATGGTCTTCTTCAAGAATGAAAGCCAAACAACAACAGTATTTAAATGACAGGTTGGAGGTTTACTAAGTAGTTTGAACCAATTGGTAATTCCTACTGAGGAATTAATAAACCTATAAACACTGAAATTTAACTCTTAAAATGTATTAACTTATTAATACAGTGGGTTGAGCTATTGTAGGATCTGGGAGGTAAGATATCACTTCCTGAAATCATGTTGTCTTTTCAGAATGACATCAGCTCAGGTCTGTACTTCCATTATTTCTTGAGCTAAGAGTGTAAGGATCTAGACAAAATTTTACCTTAGGGGGCAGAGCCAAGATGGTGGAGTAGAAAGACTCACCTATGCTAGGTCCAAACCCACAGCCCCTGGATTTCCTCTAAAAAGAACTCCCAACAAATTCTGGAACAGTGGAAGCTGCGCAGCAACACAGAGAAGGAGATTTCTGTTCCAGAGAGCCCTGAAAAACTGATCCCAAAGGTCCATCGTGCCCCAGACGGGAGTGGAGCCCTCAAGCAGGTGTCAGGGACAGAATCTCCAGAGGCCACGAAGGTCCCTCCACCCACAGACTCACAGGTCAGTGAGAGAGACGGGCTGAGAGGGGAGCGGGGTGTCTCCAGGACTCAGGCCCCCTCGAGAGGCGGCAGCGGGAGCAGCAGCAGCAGCGGGAGGCCAGAGGCTCCCGGAGTAGGCAGCCAGAGGCTCCCGGAGCAGGCTCCTAGAGCAGGCTCCCAGAGCAGGCAGGAGCTCAGCAGCAGCTCCATTACAAAAGGTCTCTGCATAAACCACCTGAGGGAATTGAACCTGGGAGGCAGCCCTGCCCCCACCTGAGCACCAGCAGATAAGCTCCCATTGAATAGTAGCCAGGCCTGCCTCCAAAGCCCTGAGGCTGGGGAGCAGCATTTGAATCTCAGACCCCAAGCACTAGTTGGGCAAACCTAGGCCAGGGGTGGAGAGGACTCTCAGAAGTCAAGTAACTGGCTGAGAAAATGCCCAGAAAAG
>CM053770.1:37318599-37340271 GCA_028658325.1 Potorous gilbertii | reverse complement strand
GCTCTCTGCAACGGAAATCTCCTTCACTGTGTTGCTGCGCGGCTTCCACTGTTCCAGAATTTGTCAGGAGTTCTTTTTACAGGGAATCTATGGGCTGTGGGTTCGGACCTAGCATAGGTGAGTCTTTCTACTCCGCCATCTTGAGCAAGGTGGAATTCTGATCAGGAGAATTGCCAACTTGCAAATCTGTTCCTCATAATGAAAATAATTAATTAAATGCCTACCTGATTATGGGCACTTTGTCTCTGACCTGTTGTTTCATCATTCTTGGGTTAAAGTAGACCTGCACAACTTGGCAGTAGGTAGGGGATAAGGTTAAAATAGGCTAAACTTCAGGCTGCAGATAGGTTTTTAATGGGTTCTTTTCCAAGTAAAGGTATAATGATGGTTGGTTGTCACAAGTCATGTGACAAACAGGAGACTGTGCAATGGCAATCCACCCACCAAGTTACATGCTGGGTACAATAGTGACTAATGGAAGGTGGGTTTAGCAGGGCATGGACAAAATATTCATTACCTCCTTACTTTCTTTAACATCTCTCTACATTTTTTCAAGGGGCTGCCTGAAATTCTTTGCACTACAAGTGACACATGCACCATATCTTCTGCAGATCTGGGGTAGAGACTGGCTCAGTAAAATTCTGTTAACATTACCTGGTGTTAGAAACTTCTAAGGGGTGCATGTAGAAGTGATGCTTTGCGGTCTCCCGCACAGGGAAGAAGGAACAGGTGCCACTGGATCTTTTTTTCATGAGTGGAACCATGAATGTGTACAATTGTTTCAGAAAACAATTTGGAACTAGCAAAAAAAATCCTGGGGCAGAGCCAAGATGGTGGAGTAGAAAGATGCATATACTCTACTCCTTTCCCCACAGCCCATAAAATACCTGTAAAAAATGACTCTAAACAAAGTCTAGAGCAGCAGAAGCCAAAAAACAACAAGGTGAAAGAGATTTCCAGCTCAAGGTATCCTAGAAAGCTGACAGGAAAGGTCTATTACATAGGGTACAGAGTGGACCCCAGCCCAACCTTGGTCACTGGGCACTGGCAGGACAGGACCGAAAGCGGCGGAATCCCCAGCAGCAGCAGAGGTTCTCAGATCCCTCAACCCACAAGTGCTAAAGAATGCTTCAAAGGTAAATGAGAAAACGTTTTTATTTGGATGAGAAGGGAATCCAGTCTGGTCCCTCTGGTAGCTGCCACTGCAGCAGCAACAGCATCCATTATTGGAGACCTCCCCCTAAAACCTCCTGGGGGAACTGAGCAGCTGGTCTGAATCACCGCTGAGCTGGGCCCTGGGGTGAGGAGGAGGAACTCTGGCAAAGGTAGAGGTAGCTATGGAGAGAGAATTCTACTACTCCCAGATTCTGGGCAGAAAAGTTTTTGGTTGCTTCCAGTGTGCAGGCCAGGAGAAGAGTAAACTCCTTTCCCTTGATGGTGCCAACTTGGAAGAATTGAGAACTTTCAGGTCCCCAGAATATACCCTCCTTTTGACAAAGGATCCAAAAGTCAAATAACTGTCTGGGAAAATGCCGCCCAAAAAAGGAAAAAAATAAGACCGTAGAAAGTTACTTTCTTGGTGAACAGATATTTTCTTTTATCCTTTCAAAGGAGGAATAACAATTCATACTGTCAGAGGAAGTCAAGGTTTCTGCATCCAATACCTCCAAAATAAATATGCAGTGATCTCAGGCCATGGAAAAGCTTAAAATGTGAGTCAACAGCTTGGTAAAGGAGACTCAAAAAAAATGCTGAAGAAAATAACACCTTTAAAAGTAGGCTAACTCAATTGGCAAAAAAGATCCAAAAAGCCAATGAGAAGAGTGCTTTAAAAAGCAGAATTAGCCAAATGGAAAAGAAAGTTCAAAAGTCACTAAAGAAAATAGTTCTTCAAAAATCAGAATAAAACACATGGAAGCTAATGACTTTATGAAAAACCAAGAAATTATAAAACAGAACCAAAAGAATAAAAAAAATAGAAGATAATGTGAAATATCTCATTGGAAAAATAACTGACCTGGAAAATAGATCCAGGGCAGATAACTTAAAAATTATGGGACCACCTGAAAGCCATGATCAAAAAAAGAGCCTACACAGCATCTTTCATGAAATTATCAAGGAAAACTACTCTGATATCCTAGAACCACAGGGCAAAATAAATATTGAAAGAATTCACTGATCACCTCCTGAAAGAGATCTGAAAAGAGAAACTCCTAGGAATATTGTAGCCAAATTCCAGAGTTCCCAGGTCAAGGAGAAAATACTGTAAACAACTAGAAAGAAGCAATTCAAGTATTGTGGAAATATAATCAGGATAGCACAAGATCTAGCAGCTTCTACATTAAGGGATTGTAGGACTTGGAATATGATATTCCAGAAGTCAGAGGAACTAGGATTAAAACCAAGAATCACCTACCCAGCAAAACTGAGTATAATACCTCAGGGGAAAAAATGGTCATTCAATGAAATAGAAGACTTTCAAGTGTTTTGTGAAAAGACCTGAGCTGAATAGAAAATTTGCTTTTCAAACACAAGAATCAAGAGAAGCATGAAAAGGTAAACAGGAAAGAGAAATCATAAGGGACTTTCTAAAGTTGAAGCGTTTACATTCCTACATGGAAAATTAATAATTGTAACTCTTGAGACTTTTCTCAATATTTGGGTTTTGGGAGGGATTATACACACACACACATGTGTGTATGTATATATATATGTGTGTGTATATATACACACATATATATAGAGAGAGGATATATATATATGTATATATGTGTGTATATATACTCTCTATATATACATATATATACTCTCTCTCTCTCTCTCTCTCTCTCTATATATATATATATATATATATATATATATATACTCTATATATACCCATATGTAGGCAGAGAGTATGGGGTGAACCGAATAAGAAGCAATGATATCTAAAACTAAGATTAAGGGGGGAGAGAATAACATAGTGGGAAGAGAAAGGGAGAAATGGAATAGGGCAAATTATCTCTCATAAAAGAGGCAAGGAAAAACTTTTTTAATGGAGCAGAAAAGGGAGGTGGTGAGAGGGAAAAAATGAAGCTTACTCTCTTCACATTTGACTTAAGGAGGCAATCGCATGCTCACTCAATTTGGTATGAAAATCTATCTTACACTACAGGAAAGTAGGGAAGAAGGGGACAACTGAGGTGGGGGGGATGATAGAAGGGAGGGCAAATAGGGGGAGTAATTAGGAGTAAACCCTTTGAGGAGGGACAAGGTCAAAAGAGAGAATAGAATAAATGTGGGGCAGGATAAGATGGAGGGAAATATAGTTAGTCTTACACAGCATGAATATTATGGAAGCTTTTTGCAAAACTACACATATATAGCCTATATTGAGTCACTTGCCTTCTCAGTGGGAATGGGTGGGGAGGGATGAAGGGAGATAAGTTGGAACTCAAAGTTTTAGGAATGAATGTTGAGAACTGTTTTTGCATACAACAGGGAAATAAGGAATACAGGTAATACAGTATAGAAATCAATCTTGCCCTACAAGAAAAGAGATGAGGATAAGGGAAGGGAGGGGTGTGATAGAAGGGAGGGCATATTGAGGGAAGGGATAATCAGAATGCAAGGTGTTATGGAGTGGGGGAAGGGGAGAGATGAGGAGAAAATTTGGAACTCAAAATTTTGTAGAAATGAATGTTAAAAACTAAAAATAAAAAAGCGAACAGTAAAAAAAAAAATCCTAACAACTGGGAAAGAAGTTTGTATTCATAGAGTGGAAAATTGATAAGCAATTTGTGATATATGAATATGATGAAATATAATTGCATTCTGGGAAATTTGGGGTAACTTGTATGAATTAATGTATATGGAGTTGATGGGGTACAAGCCCAAGGCAAGACCTTTTCCCCTTGGATCAGGGGGACTTTTGTCACATTTGTCTGAAGGACCCTAGAAAGTCTAGCCTTGGTAGGGGGACTGCTTAGATTCCTCTTCCATTTCTTCTAGGTCAGATACTCCCTATCTTCTATTTATCATTCTTTTGATATTCCTCCATTTGATCCTATTACCAGCCACTCCCATCAGGATCCTCCCTGGGTTTGATCTATCAAGACCATCCCTGGGACCACAGATAACCTGGATGCTTCCCCTCAGTCTTTTTCTGTATTTAAGTTCCATCTCACCTCCATGAAGTTGCTCAGATTCAATCCAGCCCAGCTTCTGTCTAGCTGAGATTCTATCTGGTCCACTTGTGAATACAAGTGTTAACAAATGCTTGGCTCCTTAAGAGTCAACCCAGTATGGTGAATCTTTTAACAAACTTTGTTTTACTTTGGCTTTAAGAAGGCTTGTGTTGAATTCATCTGAGCACGACCTGGTATTTTGGTATTTTGGGGTACAGCACCCTAACCTCAACAGGGAAGAAAGGAAAAACAAGAGGACTCTGTACAATGACCACAATCCTGTAAAGGAAAATAACACTAAAGATTATCAGAACTAAGGTCAATGCAATGACCAATTTTGACTCCAGAGGACAAATGGTGAAATTTTTCTCTCATTTTCCCATAGAAATGATAGATAACAGGTGTGGAATGGGACTGGAACTACCAGACATGGTCTATGTGTCCATTCATTTTACCCAGTTTTATTTCTTTGTTATAAGAGAGGGTTCTATTGGGAGAAGAGGCTAGAAGGGGAAATTTCAGTGATATAGAACTTCACTACATCATTAAAAAATCAGAAATTGTAAGGGCTTCCATGACACAAGTAGCAGTGAAGTTTTTAGATCTATTTTAATGTTGCTCTCTTTTTAAAACAGGAATTGTGTGTGTAAGGCTATTTTTTTAAGCCTCAGTATGTGGCAATATCATATGCATCATTCCTTGTAGTGAAATCATCTTATGATATTTTAAAAATGCATCCTTTCAGGATAAAACATATCCACTTCTGTGGCTGAAGTACTCAGTCTAGAAGGAGTTTAAGTAATCATTTTCTCAAGTGGATAGAGGAGATAGTAGAGGACTTTAGGGTAAAGAAGTAAGGGTTGGTGACTTTGACGTTAGATTAAAGACATGTCAAGCATGTGCAAAGTAAAATCTGTTGGTTTTGTCTAAATGTTTAAAAAATTGTCAGATTGTAGCCTAGATTCAATTGGTTGTGTCTCATAGCATTTGGGACCAGAACCAGTGAATTCTAACTCTAAATTCTGGAAGTTTACATGCCAAATTGTGGAGACTGATTTAACTGTGTAAACAGCCCAAGCATTCAGTATGTTTAGAGATGGCTAATCGGAGAGTGGCCAGTCAGATCACAGAACAAAGAGGAACAACAATCACAGTACTTACCAAATGGGATTTACTGGGGACCCTCTGTCTCTGTCCAGGGTGCTGAACAAAGAAGATAAGTAGGAACAGGCACAACCCCTACCCTCTATGTAGACTAGATAGACAAGACTGAGAGCATGGAGCATTGTGTGTGCATAGTTTGTGACAGATATAGAGCATAAAACAAAAATGGAAAGTGAGGTATGTCTAAGTCTAAAATGACATTCAAGAGAAAGTACCAGGACATGCAAAGGTCATTATGGTGAGTCTTAGGAACACTTTCAGAAAACATGTTTGTATATAGCATGAAAACTGTTGCCTAAACCATTTTTTTCAAAAAATATCAATATGAGGTATAACAATATGCCATGCACAGCACAGGGCAGTCAGCCAAACTGAAACATCAAGGAACACCGAGAAAGACAGGAAGCAGCATGCACCAGGTAAGGTAAGCCACCACCACCACTACCTTGATGACCACCTCCCTTCAGACTCTGATGAAGATAGCTCAGGACCCTGAAATTGAGAGCCTTGGGAATAGCAATATTTCCAGTCCACTATCCTCAACCATCATCCTGTAGAGCCAACCCCCATGGAGAAGAGAAGAGGCCCTATGTGTCCTTATTCCAAATCTTTCTAGCTTTAGAGGTCTTGCTCTCCATTGTCATGACCTTGGATAGCTCAGGGTCACCTATATGCTGAAATGAAGCGTTAGGATAGATTGTTAATGGAGGACAATGGTACATGATCTTACTCATAAGTAATAGAATAGTCATGGACATTTAGGTAGCATGACATCTGACTAAAAGTGTTTGGGAAGCCATAATGTACAATTTACTGCTGTTCAAGTTTGAACTGCTGTTCAGTACCTTGCAGATATTCCAGATTCCTTCAAATTTATAGGCTGCCAAGGATAGAACCTCCATAATCGCCCTTCTCCTCCTCCCCGCATTGGTTCTGATTCTTTTTAGCATAAATGATATGAAAGTAGGTTTCATATGAATGTATATGTAGAGCCTATATCAAATTACATGCCATTCTGGGGTGGGGGAGGGGAGAGATGGAGCCAAAATCTAGAACTCAAAAGTCTTGTGGAAGTGAATGTTGAAAACTAAAAATAGATATATATATTTTTAAAAGCAAAGCATTAGAAGTCCTCTTTTCTTGAGGGAGATGCACTGGTTATAAAAATAAATAGATAAAAATGTTGAGGCAAGGTGATGTGTGTGTCACCAAATTATAACTGAACCCCTGGGATTTACGGCGCATTCCCGAAGAAGGAGGTGATGAGAGCGCCACCTAGGGTCTCTGCTGGGCAACTACCAAACTCTGCCACTGTTCCAAGAATCAGCCATAGACAATCTGTAAACAGATGAGTGTTGACTCTGTGCCAATCAAACTTTGTTTGTGACACTGAAATTTGAACTTTATATAATTTTCACATCATGAAATAGTTTTTATTTTTTCAATGTCTTAAAAATGCAAAAATCATTCTTCACTTGCAGGCTTTCAAAAATAGATGGCTTCTTTCTTTGCCTCCTTCCCTTTCACGCTTCCTTCCTCCCTCCCTTCCTTCCTGCCTTCCTCCTTTACTCCCTCCCTCACTCCTTCCTTCCTTCTTTCTTTTCTTTCCTCCCTTCTTTCTTTTCCTTCCTTCTTCCTTTTCCTTCATCCTTTTCCTTCCTTCCTTTCTCCATCCCTCCCTCTCTCCCTCTTTTCCTGAAGGAAACCAGGAACTTTGTGTGTCCTCTCTCAGAGTTAGAAGGAAAATCTCTTCTCCCCAGATTTTACCAACTGCAATCTGTAACTCATAGAGGCATGGGGAGTTATGCAATCATTCTCTTTTTCCACCAGGGAAGAGTCTTGTATGAATGGGCTTAAGCCCCAGTTTATAAACTAAAAAAGAAACACTACTATCATGAGATCATATGCATAGAGCAGAAAATACTCAGCTAAGCATACAAAGTCCTTGATCTACTTTTTCAGGCTCATTTCCTCTTACTTCTTTTCATACCCTCTCAGTCTAGGCTAGTTGTTGAAAACCATACCTGAAATGCACCCTGTCACCCTTTCATCTCTTTAAATTATGATTTCCCTCAATGAACAGTTCAAGGGTAACCTTTTACACAACATATATATATCTATATATATATATATATAGATAGATAGATAGATAGATAAGCAATTAGAAAGCATTTACAGGACTATACAAATAATTTCAAGAAAGAATGCTACCAACCAAGAATTATTGATCAAGAGAGACATTTACCTCCCAAAGCTGTTGTGAGTATAAAATGAGATCATGTCTTAAAAGCCTTTAGCAAATCTTAAAGTGCTACATAAATGTTAATTGTTGTTCAGTCATGTCTGATTTTTTCTGACCCCAGTTAGAGTTTTCTTGTCAAAGATACTCACTATTTCATTCTCTACCCATTTTACAGGTGAGGTTCTGAGGCAAACAGAGTGAAGTGACTTGCCCAGGATCACATCATTAGTCTAAAGCCAGATTTGAATTCGGATGTCTGAGCCTTCCTGACTCCAGTCTCAACACTCTATCCACTGTACCATCTAGCTGCCCCATAAATGCTAGTAGCTATTATTACTATTAAACAAATTTAAGCAACAGAAAAACAAAATTTAAAAACAACAGTTCCTTTGGGGGTTTTTTTTGGTTAAATTTTTTTAATGTAAATTTTATTCTTTTTTTGTTTGCATCACAAGGATTTCTCCCACTCTTCCCTCTCTCCTATCTGATAACCATTTCATATAACATGTAATTTTTTTTAAAGAAAAATGCAAGTACATATAATGTACCATACCCATGGACTCCCCAACTCAGCAAAGGAGTGGATTTGTCTTCACATGTCTCTTTTTTGAGGCTATGCAATATTCTTTGTAATGTTAGCACATACGCGGTTTTACGGCTGTTCTTTCCATTTACGTTGTTGCAGTTTTGTATGTTTCTTTGTTGTTCTGCTTACTTAACTTTGCATCAGACAGTATATCAATGAGCTTCTATTTGTTTCCAATACTTTGCCATAAGAAGGGATACTGTAAATATTTTGGTATATATGGACATTTTCTTCCTATCAAAGGCCTCTTTGGGGTATCAACCTTGCAATGGAAGTCTCTGGGCCCAAGGTTATGACCATTCTAGTCATTATTTACAAAACTACAAGTTGCTTTCCAAAATGATTGTACTTAATTCAATTCACAGCTCTTCCAACAATTTGATCGTGTGTCTAGCTTCCATCAACCTCTCCAGCAATGGCCCTTCTCATCTTTTGTCGTACCTGCTAATTTGCTGGATGTAAACTAAAACCTCAGTATTGTTTGATTTGCATTTCTCCTAGTATTAGTGATTTGGAGCATTCTTTTATATGATTGTTGCTAGTTTATCCTTCTCCTATGAACTGTTCATATTCTTGGACTTACTGATCTATTGGGAGTTGCTTTTAGCTATGCTAGTGAACACATACACACACACATATATATACAATTTATCTATATATTTTTGATTATACAAAAACACGTCAGTTGTCCATGTGTCTTAGATACCAATGTATCAGAGATGTCTGATACAAATATTTTCTCTCATTTGACCTCTTCCCTTATACTAGATGGATTAAATTTGTGCAGAATGAACAATTTCAAATACTGCTTTTCGTGGCAAGAGTTCTATGATTTTGCCTTTTGACACATCCATCGCATGTGTTCTGTGGTGACTTCAGTTCTGTCTTAGGAACATTTATAGCTCTCAAACCATGTAAAATCCTACAGAAAAATCAAATCTTTATTGTATTTCATTTTTGTTGAGTTTCTTTTAGAAAACAGAACATTTCTTTGGACAAGGCAGTTTTAGGACTTGGTCACCAAATGCTGAGATCAAACGCTGAATCATGGTGACATTGTGAATCCAATAATAAATGCCTGTTGACTTGACTTGAAAGAATTTCATGTTAAAATTTTTGATTCTAGCACATGTCACAACAGACCACTAAAAATATCTCCTCCTTTAGCTGGAAATAGATTACAAGTACAAAGTATGTCACTACAAAAGAATTTAAAATAGATTATATCCTATTGGACTCAAACATTAAGAAAATAAATACATATCACAGCACTCGTCCTTCTATACATTTTATTTCACATGTGTATTAGATTAAAACAAATGTTTTTCTAAACAGCAGGCCACTTCCAGGCAAAACATGATGTAGGATAATGGTGATAGGTCTTCTGGGAAATACTGTAGCATTCTTTATGTGGAGGTCAGAGAGTGGGCAAATATCAGAAGCCATAAGACAGAAAGGAAAGCTTTTATCCACTAACTCACAAACTTCCTCAGCGTTTTCTTAACTTTGAACTGATATTCTTTTAACTGGAGAGTTTCAGTGATGGCGGAAACCCTACCCTGTACCACAGTCTCCTTCCTTTTCTTCATACCAATCACCTTTTTAAAATCAACAGTCAATGAAACCATTACTGAATACCCAATGTGTACTTCTCATTTCATCTTCCATTGTCATATCATCATAGTTATTTCTTTTCAAGGACACAAAGGAAAAGAGTTACTGTGGTTTTCTGTTCTCCCAAAACATAGCAATCTTAGAATCAAAGAACTGTAGGACTGGAAGAAATTTTTGAGATCATCTGAGACCCACTGAGATAATTTGATTTGCACAAAGTCAGACAGCTGACTAGCAACAGAATGATTCCTACCTTGTTTTATCATTTTTTTTCCCTTTGATATAGGATTGCTATGGAAGGAAAGGAGAAAGGGAGAGAAGAAAGGAAGAATGAAGAGGGGAGAAGGAAGAGGAAAAGAAGGAAGGAGGAAGAAAGGAAGGAAGAAGGAAAGGAAGAAAACATTATTAGGCACCTACTATGTTATGGGCACTGTGCTAAGTACTTTACCAATACTATCTCATGGGATCCTCCTAACAACCCCAAGAAATGGGTGCTATGATTGCCTCCATTTTGCAATAGAGGAAACTGAAACAAACAGGGAAAATGACTTGTTCAGGTCACACGGTCAGTAAGTGTCTGCATCTGAACTCAAGTTTTCCTGACTTCTGGTTCAGCACTCTATCTATTATGCTATCTAGCTGTTTCTAATGATAACCGTAAAGGACTAGGAAGGCATGGGAGAAATGTCATGAAAAGAATATATAAGACAGACTTTGTTAAAAATAATATTTATCCAGCTCTGGAATTCTGTGCCTTTCTGTGATTTCTAAATTCCTATGTTTAACTTTAGACTCCCCCCATTATATGATCTATAACCTATCTCCTTCCTGCCATCCACAACTTGGTAGGTATTTCTTGACCCTAGTAGGGTTTATAGCTTCCTCTTATTATTTTTTCCCTTTTGCCCAACAGCCAGCGGTGCAATTCAGCTTTCCACTAGCACTTTTCCTACCTTATTTCATGAATACAATCCTTTTACTCTCTAAATGTCAACTATAGTGGGATACTGGTCATTCCCCTAACTTGTCCCACCTTCCCTTGCCTCTGTATACTTTCACAGTCTATCCACCATGCCTAAAATGAATTCTCTCCACATCCTCCATCCATTGAAATCCTCTTTCTCCAATATGCAGCTTCAGTGTCAATCCTTCTATTAAATCTTCCCTGATCCTTCCCATCTTTAAGAGTACTAACTCTTTCCCCAATGTCTGACATCTCATTTCAACCTTACTTCTATACGCTCATCACATACTCTCATTTATTGTAGCTATTTGGCACACATCTCCTCTCTATTTCTAAACTCCCCATAGTAAGGGACTATGCTGTTGAAACAGGGGTCTTACTATTTGCAGTCAGGTCATGTTCCTTCAACAGGAACCTGACGCAGTTAAAAGGGCTATTTCCTACATACGGAGTATCAATTACAAAGCTCTCTGCTATCTTTTACTTTGTAGACTTCATCTAGGAATGACTTGTTAATCATCAGTGAATATGTTCCTCCTCCCAACCTACAAGGCACTCTCTCTAGGACAGATGTGCTGTTAAAATTCACTTAGACCTCAAACTAAAAGTAAAAAATGCAATTTAACTAGACTGGTCAGATAAAAAATTCCACAATTTTGTAAGTCCAACTACCAAGCAAAAGTGCCTTTTCAGGTTGTAGTCTGTATTCTTTCACTTCAATTTCTTGAGCTATGTGATAACCAACTGAGAATTTTAATAGCTTATCATAAACCTCCCAGGTAGTCAATTGGGAGCTGAACATACTTATATAATTAAAATATTGACAATAACTTCCACTTATGCAAGGTCTAAAGGTTGACAAAGCACTTTATACAGCTGCTTCATTTGATCTTCATAACAACTCTGTGAGGCGAGGTCTGTCATCATTCCTATGTCACGAGTAAAGAAACTGAGCCTGAGAGAGGCTAAGTGACTTGCCCAGAATCATAGAACTGTTAAGTGTCTGAGACAGGATTGAACTCAGATCTTTTTCACTCAAAGTCCAGCACACCATCCAATGCTCCCTCTAGATGCCTCACATACATATTAGTTGCCACAGTCTCTAAAATCACTAGGGACAAATCACAGGCAAATACAATTAATAAAGATAATATTTTCTCTTGTGGAAAGAAAAAAAGCTAAGGGAAATATATATTGTTGGTGTGACTGAGATTGTTGTTGGTTGGAGGGTAGTTTTTTTCTGAATCCCACAATTTCTATGTAGTATGTCCTCTGTCTTTAGTGACTTTGGAAGACATTTAATACAATGCTACTTGTTTGTGGTCAAGTTTTTAAATAGTTTTACAAATATTCCAAACTTCTTGAATCTTGGTGAGGAAACAGACAACTGTGTGGGATGAAACCAAAAAGAAAATGCCTCAATATGGAAACTATACAACCCCAACAAACACACAATAGGTTGATACAGAGGAACCAAGGAGCCTCTCAGAGAGTCTTCTTGGTCACATCTGCATGTGCAAACAGTAGAAAGTTATCTCTGCAATATAGTATCCTGGGCACTCATTCCATGGCCTGCTCTTGCAGTCTTCACTGATCAAGCTTGTGTGCTTGTCTATCTCTCAATTTGGGCACTCAAGAGGGGCAATGTTCAACTACTCCAAAGTCAGTGTTATAGGGGGAACCGGATTATTATGAATCTCATGACAAAAAGAGGCAAGGGACAGGGTTACCTAAATCGTAGCTTGAATGACCATCTCTTTCACTTGCACAGTGGACAGTCTTCATATGTCACTTTCACATGCACAATCAATCCAATCCAGGCCTTCAGGCACCGAAGTCCCAGGAAATGTTTCAAGAAGTCACTAAAGAATCAATGCACTCCAAGCTCCATGACTGTACACTAACAGACACATTTCCTACATTGTTTTTATCTTATTCTCAGTGTCAAGCACAATATCCCCTACACAACAGAAGATAACAAATGTTTGCAAAGTTAAATAGGGAGTTAGATTTAGGCAGTTGTGTGAAAACAAAGCAGTAGTTGGTACAAATCATACTTCTCTATCTCTTTCCCTTTGAAGATCTTAGCTTTCTTTTTCCTTGTTATTGGGGAAAAATAGTTTATTTATGCTATTGGTTTACCTCAGACAAAGAAGACCCGATGTGCACAAGAACATCTTATTTTGAGTCATATACCATGAGATTCCATAGGAACCTCTATTTTTAATGTGATTCCCTCTTTCCTGAAGCCAGCAGATTCCCGGTTGCTCAGACTCCAAAGCTTAAAGTCATTTTGAAAAGTCTTATCACCTTACCTCCCTCATTCAATCAGTTGCTGGGTCCTAGCCATTCTATCTCTTTGCACTGGGGGATTATTCTTTTAAAATAATTCCATACTTTCTTCATTAAAGGGGAGGAGGACTGGGAACAAACATATACTTAGTACCTACTATGTGCCAAGCACTATGCTAGGTGGATTACAAATATTATATCATTTTGTGATCCTCACAAAAACTGTGGGAGGTAGTTGCTCTTATTCCCCCATTTTACACTTGAAGAAATTCAGCCAAACAGTGGTTAACTGATGTGCCCAGGGACATATAGCTAGTAAGTATCTAAGGCTGGATTTGAAACCAGGTCTTTTTGACTTCAGGCTCAGTGCTCTATCCATTGGATTATGATTCAGAATTATGGAAGCAGAAGCAGAAGAAGCCGAAACAGAAGAAGCAGAAAAAGAAGAAGAAGCAGAAGAAGCGAAGGCAAATAATATGCTTTGATCTGCATTAAGACTCCATAGTTCTTTTTCTGGATGTGGATAGCATTTTCCATCACGAGCCTTTTGGAATTGTCTTAGATTCTTTACATGCTATTCTTTTAAAGTACAGTGGAGTGTATGTATGTCCTGAATCACCATACTATGCAGCACATGGATGGCTTAAAAGTGGTTTGAGTTTTATTATGGACTTTTTCTGAAGGAGAAGAACTGCCCTCAACTATTGCTATTCAATACTGAATGGCTTTGGAAAATAGCTTTTGCAGCAGACTTGATGAATTGAACTTAAAATTACAAGGTAAAGCAGCATTTATATAGGAAACCTGAGGTGCTAAAGTCAATTTGACAACAACTGACATTGTTTGTATCCCAAGTAATGTGCAGCTGATACCTAGGCAACAAAAAATTAGTTTGTGGTGAAGCTGTTTTTTCCATAAATACAGTTGAAGTCACACAACAGCATAGATCTACCCATGCAGTAAGCAATTTTTCAGTTTTTTAAAAACCTTTGTAGCCATTTTTTTAGAGTTGGGACATCAATAATCCATCTAGTTGAGTCCATGCCCTTCAAAATATTCCTCATTACATAGCAAGTAGCAAAATATTCCTCATTACACAGCACTAACCTGGCAAACTTGTTTGCTTGAAGAAATCAAGCACAAGGATATCAACAACCTCTCCAGGAGATCTATTTTACTTTTCAGCATCTTAATTGGGATGATTCCCTCCTCCACTAACATCAAGCCTAAATTGGCCCCCTTGCACTGTGAACCAAGATTTGCATATGGGCCAATTGTCATGTGTGTAACAGTAATGAGAGTTAAAGGTCTTACCCACCCATTAATGGCCCTGCCCATTAAGAGAAGCTTGATTATGGGAGGCCCACAACTTTTGTTAATTTTCTAATGAGGCACTAGTTCTCAAGGATTGTGATGCCCTCTGTTTCTGAAAAGTGCATAAATACTCTAAGGTGATGTCTTACTTTGGGACTTACTCATGGGAAGCATTTGTTTGAACAGATGAGACTCTGGGTAGCCATTAAGAAACCCCCCAGTTTTGAAAACCCTGATGTTGGTGCTTCTCTCTCTGGTAACTATGTATGTATGGTCAGACGGTTGGATCTGTCTGTCGATTTGTGATGTATGTGTTACAGTCAGACAGTTGGAATCCATATCTGTTGAATGATCTTTGTTTCTCTATTTGTATTTTCTCTGAAGTTCAGGATACTTATTTTTTCCCCAAACTAAGTGAATCATACATGTGCTTGATTAAAGTGATTGTTGACCCCCCCGAAGTGGTTTTCCTTTTAGAAAAGCAGATCTAAGAATCTGTATCCTAGGCCCTCCTCTGTGTATCGGGGTTCTTGCTGTTACAATGTGTCCAGTATAAGCAGGGCTGTGATTCAAAACATGAGCTCCTTCTGATTCATGACACTGATCAACTTAAAAGATAATAAAGCTAGGCTAGGACAGTGTGACTGAAAAGTGTAGGAGCTCTGATTTTATCCCCCACTCAATGCCTACTTGCTCAGCAACATAGCAAATCACTTCACAAACTGGAAACTTCAAGGCTTTCAGCTGGTTTGGTTATTCCACTATATAAATCTACTCTTAAGTTTTTTACTTTATTTTCTAGCTTGCTGGTGGGGTGTGGGGGGGGTGGCGCTGTTTGGGGCTGGGATTAATTTGAGCCAGTCCCATTGTAGTTTGTGTTTGATATTGGAATAAAATGAGACATTTGGCAGGGATATGCTGGAGTCAATTCATACACATTTAAGAGAGCAGAGATGCTCAGCCTGAGCATCTACATCTTGGAAATCCGAAAATGGTACAATGAGTAATTGGTTGTTTTAGTGATTGTTAAGAAAGTGATGGAGAAAATGTTAATAATGCAGATTAAACTGCAAAGTATGACCTACACACATTTTCTTCCTGCAGAGCAGGTTGTTAAACATTTGTTAGCACACCCCTGCCTGTGGGTCATTCAATAGTTGACAAAAAGAGATTTACTTACCCTTAGGAAGGGAAGGATATTCAGTAAAGAATTGATGTAGCTTAACTTGGCTCCCCTGACTCTGAATTGGTTGTGGTCTACTAGTCAAGCACCAGGGAACACCTTGTGCTTCTTCTGTATTCAGGAGCCCATAAAGGGAAGTCAACAACCTAAGTCTTAGTCCTCTGAGCCAATGAGGTCTTGAGAAGAATTTCTCTACCTGCTAAGGAAACCTAACCTAACTTTCATGGGAACAAATGTTAAGCTTAGGATATTGCTCATACCACAGGGGCCAGGCTGCTAACAATATCAAATGAGTTTTCTTTAGGGGATTCTAGGACTTTCTGGCATTCACTTGAAAGTAATAAATGCAGATGTGCCTAGAAAGGAATCTGAGGAGGCAAAACAGGAAAACATTCAGTGAACTATTTCAAATCTTTAATAAGGCTTGGTCAGACTGCAAACACATTCAGTGAAAAGTTCACGTTAGGTCTCTCTCTCTCTCTCTCTCTCTCTCTCTCTCTCTCTCTCTCTCTCTCTCCTTCCCTCCCCATGTGTTTATCTCTGTCTCTTTAAAACATGTGCATTGAGTTGACTCACCCTATTCTAATATTGAAACTCCCAAAGTGCTTCGAAATGCCAGCCAGGGAAGTTGTTTATATTTCTAAACATTGTACTCATTGAGCGTAGTGAATAGGGAGCTAGCCTTGGCCCCAGGAAGACCTGGCAAGTAAACAGGACCTAGTCCTGTTTCTGACACATACAGGTTATGTGACTTTGGTCAAGGCACTTAAAGTCTCAGTGCTCTGGGCAACTCTCTGAGACTCTATGTTGTAGGGCGGATAGTGCCTTAAATTGGTAGAGTTTCCTTCCCTAGGAGGACCCTATGTCAATGAAATCACAAGTTCTATATCTATTCCTTGCTTCCTGAGAAAGAAAAACACTAAAGAAAAAAAGGGAATGAACCTCCTGACATATGATGGGACATGTACAAAGCAAAATTCAAGACAGTCTCATTTTAGACTTCTTGGGATTTATCTATCTTCCTTCAAGGTTATATCCACGATTAGGCTTGAGAATGGATACCACAAATCCCAGCATTGCCCACATATTAAGCAGGCTGATACTGACTCTGAGTATGATGTGTAGCATTCATAAAATATGTTATTGAAATAGATGATAGCATGTTAACCATATGTTCCCAAGTCTAGAAGAATTAGAGGATTTAACATTTTCACTTGATGGTTAGGTCTATGAATTATGCATTTTATGAAACATATCACACATGTGTGTAGTCTATGGAAAATTTCTTCTTTTTCTGTATGGGCACTCTTCACCATGGGTCCAATTTTATGTAGGTCAGCATGTGATGAGGGCTGACACATTCGATGTGCATCTGGAAATCCCATATTGGCCAGATCTGCTGGAGTGGAAATAAAGAAGCCAGAGATCATTCTTACCAAAAAAAATAAATAAATTGAAGTCTGTTGTGATTCAGCTTTACCGGTCCTTTAATAAGCCAATTATGAAGAGCAGACGGCCTTAAAAATGCCTTTTCAGAGTCTGGTGTCATTTGAAAATGAAAATAGGATTTTTTTTTCAAGGCAGAAAATTAAGTCAACAAGCATTTATTGAGTGTATGCTATATGTGCCAGGCACTCTGCTAAGCTCTAGTTATGCAAACGTAGGAGAGGTGGGGAGGGAGGATGGTAATGGTGGTGGTGAATAGGCAGACCTTGGCTAATATAATTGCCATGTGGAAGAGACTGGGGATCCTGCTTCTCCAAAGGCATGGTTACTTTGAATGGAAGGGCCCTGCCTTGGAGAATGCATTGGCATTCTGTAAGTGGTTCTAGTGCTAATCAGGGGATGAAGAGGAGCCTTTTTGATGTTTTATAGTACCAGAGCCAGGTGCATTCAAAAATCACTAAGCAGGAAAATGTTATGCCTTATACCCACTCATTCCTGACTGCAAGATCCTCTATCCACTGGGTTAGTTACCTAGCCTTTCAAGTTGTATCTTCTTAAGCCTTTGTGTTATGTTGCCTGTTGGCTTCATTATTCTAAACCTGATAAACATCATCAAACAGGAGCAGTTCCATATATCCGGGAGGAAAGCAAAAGAGAATTGTAAAGATATGATGAATCTCTATGATGCATAGTTTGTTTTTTTTTAAAGGATGGTATGCAGTTCTTTCAAAGATCCTGAACTGATACACAGAGCGTCCATATTTTTATGAGAGGATGTATAAATACACACATGCGCACATACATACACACACGCATGCACAGACACATATAAAATAATGGTTTTATCTTCTTAAGAATAGTAACATTTCATTTATTCCATGTTGTTCTAGGGCAGTTGATTTCAAACCTTTTTCTTCACAGGACTCTTAAAAATTATAAAAGATTTCCCCTCTCCCCAAGTTTATATTTTGATGTATTACATCTATCTATATTTACTATATTAGAAATTAAAGAATTTTTGTATTATGATGAAAACAATTTTGGTCTCATGGACCCCCTAAAGTGCCTCTGGGACATCCGAGGGTCCATTTTAAAAACTACTGTTTTAGTGGGTGAGGTACTTTACATAGGCAGGTTTTTTTACGATAGAAGTTAATTCCTTCAAGTCACATTTGTTTCATTTTAGCCATTTTTGATAGAAACTTTCCTATTTTCTTAGAATGTCAGAGAAAACCAGCAGGTAAATTCTAATGGCTAATGTGCCTGGAGGATATAGCATCTGAAAGACATGTCCAGAGTCATAAAACTAATGTCAGAGGAGGAATTTGAACCCAGGTCTTTTTGACTCTGAAACCAGCAGCACCCTTTCCACTTACCATACTGCCTCCATTCTTATTGAATGAATACTCAATATAATTCTATGAAGTCAACATGGAGGACTTGAGTGACCTGTCAGTTATTTCCCAGGTAAAGAGAAACAAGGAGGTTGGAGGCTTAAAGTCATAATAGTAAAAGCTAATGTTTCTCTAGCATTAATACGAAAAAGAAAAATATAAAGTGGTCCTTAGTACTATTGCCAATTGTTACTATAAATATGATAGCTTTGTTCATTGACCAATGAGCTAACATACTATTGAAGGAACTGACCCATATTAATATGTTGATTATCTTTAGTCCAGTCAAATTTTGGTAGTTCTTACATCTTTTAGCACCCTCTTCAGAAGCTATACTCCAACTCATATTTGCACTAGAAGTTGTGATACTCAGAGGACAGCTACTTCTCCAGACTCAAAGATACTCTGTTGGTCTGGGCTTCTTATATAGCTTATAAGCCCCCACCAGGGTGGTTAACTTTAGTAATCAGCCAGTAGATACGATTAGCTCAAATCAAACACTTGTACTAAGATGGCATAAACTTTTCTCCCAAAATATGAAGAACAATTTTCCATAAATCAGTAAGAAAAACGGGCACATACATAAAGGATATTGTTGGTGGGGCATATGTGTAAACAATAGACACATGTGACCATGGTAATTTAACACATAACACTAAAGAACTCTAAGATCTTTCCACCTTGCGTGATGTCTTCCTACTGTTTCCCACTGGCCTGTGCCCTTTCAGAAAGAGTAGGGGCCCTTATGCTAGAAGTAATTGAAGTCTTCCTACTTGTACCCCCTCAGAACTTTGGCTCTGAGATTCTCAGCTAGGAGATTAGAGAGTACAGTCCTCCTAGCAAGTAAATGCATTAAGGTTGAACCTTTCCTCTCAACCACTCTTTCTAGTCCAGGACTAAGTCCTTTTGGTGAGAGACCTTATCATGACTTACAGTGACCATCCAGTGGTATATTCCATAAAATGTCTATCTCTGTAGGCTAGGCTACAGCAAGGAAAGGCTATTCATCCCAATAATCACCAAATAGCTCTGGGGAATTTTTTAAACTCAGTCTCTCTTGTTGGTTAGTATAAAACAGTAGCGAGCATACAGACAATCCATGCCCTGGGCATATTTTCTGGTTGCTCAACCAATTTTCTAGGATTTTAGCAGGCAATTGAGTTATTCAGAACCTTACATCTTTTAGGGGATGCAAATGAGCCTGAAAGTACAAAATAATTCATTCAAATCTGAGTCTCACCTTTTACAAGTTGTAAGCAGCCTTCCTTGTTGTTTCATTTATGTGCCCTTTACAAATTTGCAAAAGTCTGAAAGGAGTATTCTATTAAATAAGTTTTACATTTTTTAGATGAATAGGAATCTAGAATGCAATCAACCCCAGCCCCCTGGATGTGATGCAGCAAGCAGGGGCACGGGGCATTCTAGATTGCATGAATGGTGATCAGAGCACAGGATTTACAATGAGAAAGCCTGGCTTTGCATCCTGACTCTCCTGCCTCTTTCCTACTAGCTGGGTAGTCCTTTAAGCATTCATTTCCTTTTCCCTGGCCTTAGTTTCCTCATCTATAAAATTAGAGGACTGATATCATAGGTTCCCAAACTTATTTGGCCTACTACCCATTTAAAAAAAATTACTTAGGGCTCCTCTGGAAATCTTACAAACTAGGAAAGAAGTGTACAATTAAGTGTACAATTGCACCAGAGGCTACTACCACCCCCTTGGATCATTCCAGTGCCCCCCAGGGGGTGGGATTACCCACTTTAAGAACCACGGGTAGTTGATCTTTAGGGGACCTTCCATCTCTCAGTCATTCATTATTATACTTTAAACAGTTTGTAAAAGTATACCTATTACCCTTCCATTTTTATTATCAACATCAATAGCCAAATGGATAATTCCTTCCCTGCCCCTCCAGTAGGTCTTTTATGTGTATGTGTGAAAATATTATGAGTAATTGCTACAATTCTCTACTTCCTTTTGCCTGCATAGACAGGCTCACTCTGCATTTTTGTGGGTTCTGGAAAAGAAGAAGTTATTTAAGGCCTGGATTTGGGGTGCTTGCCATGTCGATGATAGAGTCTTTTAAAAATAAAAATAAAAGCCAAGTTGCCAGAGAGCAATCAGTTCATTCATTTATTTATTTACTTTTATTCAGACTCCTTGGCAGTCCTTTGAACAAAAGTCAGTAGACAGGAAAAAATGTTGCCATTTTAAAATAGAATTTTAAGTGAAACTGTGGGCTAATCATCACTTTCCTTTCAGCTATCACTCTCCTTTCCAAAAAAATGGAGATAGAAAAGAACCACTTTTTTAACACTGGGTCTACAGCAAATAGGGAATAAGGCAGAGGATAATTAAATGGTACTTGACTGAGGAATGGAGTTGGGAATCACAGGAGAGATTCCTTTGAGCACCCACCCTCTCCCTCAACTAGACTACCCCAAAAGGAGGTTAAGGAATCTGTAGCAACCATGGCCCCTTTAGAATTTAGGCATTTTGTTCCTCTGTTCCAGGTGAGAAGCATGGGAAGCCATAGGATCACAGACTTAGAACAATAGAGACCTGAGAGAACATCTAATGCAATTCTCTCTCATTTTTACAAATGAGGAAACTGAATCCCCAAGAGTAGTTATATTTTCAAGGCCATATAGAATTTAAGAGACAGGGTTGGAATTTAAACCCAAGTTCTTTGCCTCCTAATTTATTACTCTTTCCCAAGTAGCATGTAATGCAAGAAATTTATTTATATTTGTTGTAATTTTGTCCCACCATGATGCTTTATATACATACATACACACATATGTACACACATATATCTATATTGAAGTATTAAGGATCTTGAAAATCAGGTTAGACAGGGGGAGGAAAAACTGGGAAGAGAAATGAGAGGGATGCAAGAAAAGCATGAAAAACGGGTCAATACCTTAATAAAGGAGACCCAAAAAAAGGGTGAAGAAAATAACACCTTGAAAAATAGGCTAACTCAATTGGCAAAAGAGGTTCAAAAAGCCAATGTCAAAAGCAGAATTAGCCAAATGGAAAAGGAGGTTCAAAAGCTCACTGAAGAAAATAGTTCTCTCAAAATTAGAATGGAACAGATGGAGGCTAATGACTTTCTGAGAAACCAAAAAATCACAAAACAAAACCAAAAGAATGAAAAAATGGAAGATAATGTGAACTATCTTATTGGAAAAACAACTGACCTGGAAAATAGATCCAGGAGAGACAATTTAAAAATTATGGGACTACCTGAAAGCCATGATCAAAAAAAGAGCCTAGACATCATCTTTCAGGAAATTATCAAGG
>CM053770.1:37283059-37318099 GCA_028658325.1 Potorous gilbertii | reverse complement strand
CAAAACTACACAGATATGGCCTATACTGAATTGTCTGCCTTCTCAAAGGGAATGGGGGGGAGGGAGGGATGGGGAGAAGTTGGAACTCAAAGTTTTAGGAACAACTGTTGAGTATTGTTCTTGCTACTAGGAAATAAGAAATACAGGTAATGGGGAATAGAAAGTTATTTGGCCCTACAGGACAAAAGAGAAGATGGGGACAAGGGAAGGAAGGGATGATAGAAGAGAGGGCAGATTGGTGATAGGGGAAATTAGAATGCTCGGTGTATTGGGGTGGGGAGAGAGGACAAATGGGGAGAAAATTTGGAACCCAAAATTTTGTGAAAATGAATGTAAAAAGTTAAATAAATAAATTTATATTAAGAAAATAAAAAGAAAATAGAGTTTTGGTCATCTCCCTTGATTTAACTGTTCTGTGCTTCCTTATATTAATGGTGTCTAAGCATTCTGTTCCTTGTTTTATACAATGTGAATTTGCATCTTATTGAACTTTTTTTAAACCAAGTAGATGACTAGAAATGTTCCATACCCTACTTCTCCTCAGATGTCTTTGCTTCTTAAGCCTGTGTACAAGTAAAGTTTTAGATTGATGGTAAATTGTTTAATTTGTTTTTTTGTGCTACTTTTACTCCTTGTATCAACCTAGACTTTTAGTTTGTGCTTCACTTGTTGATTAAAGAAATATACAATTTCTCATATTCTTTTGTTTCCCAGGTTCCTTTTCATGTGTTTTTTATTTCTTACCTTTAACTCGATAATCTGGCACACAAGTTTTCTACTCTACATGCCAGTTAGATGTTATTATAACTTTCCAGTGCCTTTCTAAAGGTCTCTAATAGCTTTCTCAAGCCATTTCTGCCATGATTGTGCCTATCGTTAGGAGTATTCCTTGCCAGTTTAGTATTTTCTCCTATTGCCCATACCATAAAATGGCTGTAATATATACTGTTGAATATAGGTCCTGAAATGTTTTCATATTTTCTTTCAAATATTAAAAAAAGTATGTCTCTTCATAATGGTTATAGCAAACACTATCATCTTTTAAATATTCTCTTTTGGCGTCATTGGTCTGCTAGTTAGATTCGTGATGTCAAATTCAAAAAAAGACTTTTAGAAATTCCAATCTAAGTTTGCCTATCTTTTTTACATTCATTGGTATGGTTTTTGTCATTTGTTTTATTACTAGGCAAATTTGTATTTTTACCTGGAGTTTGCATTAAATGAAGATTTTTAATGAGCTATGGTTCTTCAACTTTTTCTTTTCCAGATTTTAGTAAATCCTCAATTTCATTTCTAATTCCATCTAATTTGAGTATTGGGATGAAATTATTTCTTACAATTGCCTGACATTGGTCCAAGATACGTTGATGTGTGACTTGAGGCGGAGAGTACTGTTGACAAAAAGTAATGTGGAACCCTTTCCTATAACTGGGAAGATCTATCACCCGTTTGTTATCAAATAGTGCTGGCACATAACAAATATATTCATGACTTCAGTCTCCTTCATGTGCGTTTGTGGTTTGCCTACTTTGGAGGTCAGTGCCATCTGTACCAAAGCAATTCCAGCAAGTAAACTACTGATATTTCTGATTTGTTCTGGTGAATCTTGTCTTCCTGTAGTACCAGAATACAAAGGAGCTCCATTTGTTTCACTGTTCTCCATGTTAATTTGATCATTACAAGAGTTTTAGGTAGAACCATCTTGTAAAACTATGCCAACCCATCTATTTCCTTTAACTCTTATTGCCTGAGGTGCTACCCCATCAGTGATATCACTGCAGAATCCAAAACACCATCAGCAATCTGGAGTATACAAAATTCTCATTATATCTGACCTTGGTTGGCATTCCCCTACTTTCTCTATTATGGATAATAGGTCATCCTTATTATTGATTTTGTTATTTATCTATATTGACCAGCTCCCTACACTGGTAAGGGGACAAGTGAAGGCCTTTGGCCCTTCTGCTCCTGTCTGCAGTCGTCATCTAGTGGTGGCATGAATGTTGTTTTTATTCTCCTGATACTCAATACATTACGCCCAATATTGGATTTCTGGTTTTCCAAGACCAGGTACTAAGAAAGATAAAACAGACTTGTGGAGGACAGAATTGTATAGCTACCGATCATGGAAATCTTATGCTAAATTATTTTTTTGGTCTGGATCTTGATTTCATTGATAGATAGAGAGCTCTCAGTATGGAAATCTCCACCACCAACGAGTATTGACAACTTGTTTTCAATGTCTAGTTTTAGGGAGTTGCCTGGGGCATCTATTGAGAGGTTAAGTCATTTACTACCCCTTGCTCATAGAGACAGTATGCAGATGGAGAATTTGAACATAGGTCTTCCAGACTTCAAGACCCTTTATGCACTATGCCATACAGCTGCTTTCCTTTTCTAAGCTACCAAAGCCTAAATTATTTGGGATAGTTGCTGAGTTGATGAGACCTGCTTCTATCTATTCTGGGCCTCAGCACCATTACATGATCTGCTGCCGTGCCTGTCTCTTTCTAGATGAATCTTCATCCTTATCCCCACCCAATTCTGGATTTTATTTGGTCTTGTTTTGTCCCATTCAGCCACCTTCTGGGGTCGGGTTTAAAGTCGTCATTTACTCCCCTACATCATCAAAGTTCCATTCATCAAAAATTAGGGAAGAGCCATTTTTTTCACATCCACCTAGGGGTATTTTCACTTTTAGTATAGACCTTCAGGTGTAAGCTAAAGCAATGTAGCTCTTAGTGTGGAATTTCAGATAGTAACTAGGGCAAAGCCAGTACTGAGCAGCAATGCCATACTATACCATGTCCTCTAGCTAGGTGTAACAACTGGCTTCTTTGAGACCAGTTCCCTAAATTAGGTTCACTGGGCCACAGATTTAGAGCTGGAACAGACCTTAGAAACCATCTGCTCCAACCCTCTCACTTCATAGTTAAGGATATCAAGACCCCAGAAGGTTAGTTGGCTGGCCCGAGAGCACACAGTGGTGAGTGGCAGAATGAGACTTGAACCCTGGTCTTCTGCCTCCGGAGTCAGCTCTCCATTCGCTGCAGCTCTTCCTCATTCCTTCTTTTCATTTAATTAGGTGCAAACACTCTGAGTAAATAAAATAAAAAAACTCCCCAGCAGCTAACAGGCTACTGCCGACCGCCAGACGCTGACCGTTTTCTTTTAGTTAATAATTCAAATTTTAAAAACAAAGAAATCTTTCTTTTTCCTGGGTTAGCCCAAAAGCTCAGGGAAGGTAGGTGGGGCAGAAGCTTGGATACAGCTGCTGTGGAGTAACTTCAGATGCCGGGATACAGTAGGTGTACTATCTCCAGGGCACACAATCGGTATACAGTGCAGTCAGTGTTTCCTGAGCACACCAGTCCTGAAGCCTCCAAAGCCCCAAAGACTCCAGAGCTGGAGCCTAGCTTGTATGTAAATGCAGCATTGTGCCCAAGCCCTTTCAGTTACTTTACTTTGGCCTGGCAAAAGAAGATTTATGGAACTAGCTGAAATGACTAGTCCATCAAATCTGGCATCCTGTGGGGGCCAGGATATAATGCTTGAGAGGGAAGGGGGAAGGGGGCAAGAAAGAAAGACGCACACTGTCCCTGGATGGATTCCTTACTCACATGGTCCCTCATGTCTCTGTGACAGTCCCTTCATCAGCTACAGCCCTATAGGTAAAAGAGAGCTAAGACCCAAAGACCATCTCAAGGCTCGATCTTCACAGCTTCTTATCCTACCAGATGAAATCCCGCTGATCTATAGATTAATTAATTGTTGTTATCCCCAGTCTCATTTCTTTTCCTCTGTAAGAAGCTAAGTGACTTACCCATGACCCCATAGCTAATACTTTCATCTGAGTCAAGATATTCTTTTTGTTCTTTGTATAGGACGTCCTATCTCTCATTGCCAAGTCTTTGTACAGGCTGTATCTCATGCCTAGAATGAATGCCCTCCCAAATGGCCTTGGTTTCTTAGAATGGATAGCTCTCTACAGAAGACCCTTTCTAGTAGCCTCAGTGTTGGGTGCTCTCCTCATCTCCACACCTCAAAATGACTTGAATTTTACAGTGTATTTATTATGTATTTACTTCTCTACATTTTTGTGTGCATATGTGTACATATGTGTGGGGCAGGTAGACAGCACAGTGGATAGAGTACTGAGCCTCAGATGCTTAATAGCTACCAGCAAGTGATCTTATTAGCTACTAGTAAGTGATGCTTACTAGTGACCCTCAGCAAGTCACTTAACCCCTATTTGCCTCAGTCTCCTCATCTGTAAAATGAGCCAGAGAAGGAAATGGCAAACCACTCCAACATCTTTGCCAAGACAACCCCAAATGGGATCACAAAGAGTTGGATATGACTGAAATAACTGAACATTAAAATACATGTATTTATATAATATATAATATAATAATATGTGTATATACTATATATGTTATGTTATATATAATTCATGCATGTGTTTATATCAGGGAAATAACATATATGAAAATATATAACTATATATGTGTGCATATATATAGTTTCCTTGATAGAATGTAATCTCCTTAAGGACAGGAATTCTTTATTTTTTCTTCTCTTTTTTGTCTTTGTATTTCTAGTACTTTGTGAATACTTAATAAATGTTTCAGTGAATTGAATTGCACTGAACCCAGGTTTCCTGGCTTTCATTCCAGCCATTTCTTCATTCTCCTTGTATTTATAGGACCAATCTTTACCTTCACATTCCACTTAGCCAGGCCCCCTAGGCCATCTTTCCACTTGCCTACTCTTCCTGCTTCCCTTTCCCCACCAGAACCAGCATCCTCTCTACATTGGACCTCCAGAATGAATCTATGCTCCCAAGTTAGAAGGGGATATTAATCCATTCATCTTTGGAACTCCCAGACTGAGGTGCAGTCATCTTGATTGGTCACTGAGAAAATGAAATTTCCCCACCCTTCCATATGTTATTGGCTCCAGACCCTAGACAAAACCCTTCTTCACCCTCATATCCCCTGCAACCAACTATCAGGTCATCTTGCCCATTTGTCTACTATCATATCTGTGTTTCACCCTTCTACCTCAACACTTTGCACCTCTTGCTTGGAACACAGTAATCAAATGAACACTACTATTGCTTCTGAAAAAGTTAATTAACTGCTCTAAAGATCAATTCACTGCCCCTATATTTCCCCAGATCAAGCTTTCCTTCCTGACTACCACTTCCCTATATATGTGGTCTCTTCCTACTAAACTCCTTGAGAGCAGGGACTCAACTTTTTGTATATGTATTCTTAGAACTTGACTCAATGCCTAGCACATAGTAGGTACTTTAAAATGCTACTCATTCATTCTTTGCATAGTCATTCATTCGTTCCACTCTACTATATTGCCTTCTCCTGGACTATACCAGATCTCATCTGATTAGAAAATATATTCCTTTTTGTACTTTAGTAGAAATCTGTTTGGTACGTGTCAACTCCTTGGTCGTAAGTTAAGGTGATTCACTTTCTCAGATCACTTAGGGAACTTCTAGGCTGAATATTATCCTCACCTAGCTCATTCCATACGCTTAGGAGAAAATAAGTCATAAATGAATTTAAATAGGATCATTTATTCCATCTCCCTCCCAACAAGTCCACTAAGGAATCCAAGAAACACTAATTTAAATAAAGCTATTACCAGTCTTAAGTTTGGGGGTAGAGGAAGAATCAACTTTTCCTACAATTCAGAGACTCAACCAAAACGCACAACTTGGTCAGTATTCATGTGGCCACCCCAGGCATTGTTCCAATGTGGGAAAAGAGAGGAGTGGGAGAAATGAGAACCAAAGAATATTTTCAAGATCTGACGCTCGGGAGAGTAAAGACCCACCAATGACCTGTGCTCTGGAATCTCCCAAATGCCAGGTCCTGGTCAAGTTGGTAAAGTCCAAGTAAAATGTTCCATTTATAAATGTGGACAGTTAAAACAGTAGCAGGTGGGAGATTACAGTGAATTTTTTTCACAGAATACCCTTGATATTGACTTTGTTGGCCAATGGTACATGTAGAGAGCTGCCATTCTTACCTAGACTGGTGGAATTGGCGGCAGCCTTTCTGCCGACACCAATAAATACATCAGACGGTGGTACTGTCTCTCTGAATCAGCAGCAGCCAGGGGGAAAATGTATCATGGCACTGTGGAAACATCTAAATGCAAAAGCATTTCCCCACCCCCACCCAAAATTTCCTCATTTAGCTGCTCTAAGCGCAGCCAATAAATCCATGTGGACATATCCATATTTAATTCCATATGTAGAATATGTTTTCCCTAGCTTAGGATGGGCACTGAATCTATGTCTTCTATAATTAACCACATCTCCTGTGGTCACCACTGGGGGTGGAATTGAAATTGAAAGGGGATGTCAAATAAAATGGTATTTCCAAAGCTGCTCTGGGCAAGTTACTGGCTAGGTGTTTTTAGGATTTGGCATTCATGTGCTTAGTTCAAGAGGAAACGAGCTGACATTTTGTAAAACAAAAGTGAGGTTTGAGGCCTTGGGAAGCTTAAAAGAGGCTCCTTAAACTCATTTGATGTGTGTGCTTATTGAAAAAGAAGAGGAGGAAAATGTTTGGAGAATATTTCATGGAAATGAAAAATATGTACTCTGAAGTATGTGTGTGGTTCACAAAAAGGTCTCTGGTTTGGGGGACTAGTCTTTCTTGTAAAGGCTATCTCTAGGCATACTTTCTCCTCCTTTCTATTACAGCTCCCCTGCCCATTTTCCCAGAACCCAATCCCATCATCTTCCATGCTACAACCTCCTCTGCTACCTCGAAACCCCTTGATTTTTTTATCAGAGATGGGAAACAAGTCGGCCATAGTGAGGTTTCTCAGGTTAAGTCTCAAGGCCTTCCCTCACATGAGTTTTGTCCCAGGTAAAGGCCTCTTGCTTTTAGTATCACAGACCAGTTTTTTGTTTATGCTCTTTGTAAATCTCTTGAAGCAGCTGCCATGGGCTGACATGATCAAAGAATCTCAGAGTTGGAAGGGATCTCAGAAATCCTCTACTGTAATCAAGCCCATACCTGAGTAGAAATCTAGTCAGCCATATCACCAGCTTCTCTTTGGTGAATAGTAATCTAACCTCCAGTTAAAGCACTCCAGTGATGGAGAAGTCAATTCTTCATGAGGCAGTTCACTCCACTATTGGATAGGTCCAATTATTAGGAAGTTATGAAGCCAAAATCTGACTCATCACCTTTTACTCTTTGATCCTAAGGTGGTTATCATGGATCAGTATGCATTAGTGTGCAGATAGAGAGATAGAAAGAGAGAAATAGAAAGATGGAAAGAGAAGGAGAGAGAGGGGGAGACAGAGGAAGGAAGGGAGAGGAAGGGAGAGAGAGAGAGAGAGAGAGAGAGAGAGAGAGAGAGAGGGAGAGAAGCTAGGTGGCACAGTGGATAGAGTTGAACTTGGAGTCAGGAAGATCTGAGTTAAAATCCAGCCTTAGACACTTACTAGCTGTGTGACCCTGGGCAAGTCACTTAAACACATTTGTCTCAGTTTCCTCAATCTATAAAATCAGTTGAAGAAGGAAATGGCAAACTGCTCCTGTATTTTGGCCAAAAAAAACCCAAAATGGGGTCACAGAGTCAGACATGACTGAAAAGTCTGAACAACAACCAAATAACAGCAACAGTAACACCTATATCTATACATACATACATATATATGTTCTTACACAGATACACATGTACACACGCACGCACACACACACACACACACACACACACACACTTAGGCTGTAAGCTCCTTGTGGACATGGACCATTTTTGCCTTTCTTTGTACCTCATGGACATAGCACAATGCCTGGCACAAAGTGAGCACTTAGTAAATATTAGTTGATTGATTAATTGAAACAAAATATGATGTCTACATGACAATCCTTCAAGTATTGAAGAGAATGATCATGTTCCCTTATCCAAATTACCCTGCCAAAAAAAAAGGAAGTAAAGTTAGTCTGATGTGGCCTATTTCTGATCATTTTATGCTCTCCCATAGTACAGGAATCATTTACTTCCCATTCTATGCATTCACAAACTATATCTTTAATAATGCTCCAGAATATTGTGAAAAATCAAAGTCAAGCTCAGTGGTCTATAGTCAGAAGTCACCTTCTTTACCATTTAAAAAAGTGGGACAAGATTTAGCCTTTCTTTTTCCTATGGCTCCTCTTTTGTCCTCCATAATTATTCAAGGATCATCAATAATAGCTCATTAATCACACCTTTAAGTTCTGTCAGTGCCCTGGACAACAATTTGTCTGGGGTTAATGACTTAAATTTGTAGAATGTGGATTACCATCTTCTTGTTTATCTTGGGTTTCAGTTCTCTGTTGATCATTTTTGCTTTCTATACTCAGTCTAAAGATGCCACTCTTTGCTAGTGAAAACAGAAGACAACTCCTAAACTTCTATAATTTCTATAATTTCAACCTTCTCTGCATTTTCATTGTCATCTCCCCCACCCCCTCCATCCCCAGTAGTCATCTTATGTCTTTCTTTTATCCTTTGTTTTTACAGGAACATAAGATCATAAAATCTAGGGTTGGAAGCAAACTTCAAGACTTATTTGGCCATTCTAAGATCACCTCCTTGATATTCTTGACACTAATATGCAGGATTGTATCATGCCTTAGCATTCCTATTTTGTTACCTGACCTTGCTTGCATTTCCTTTAGTTGCGTTATAAAATTCTGAGTTGATCAATCATTGCCTACAGGCAATATATATATATATAAATCTTTTTAGATAGTATCTTCTTTTCTTCCTCATTGGAATCATGTGTGTTTGCTGTAGAAACTTTATTCTTGAGGACATCCTATTTCAAATGAGTCAGCTCGTCACATCCTTGATAGAATGAAAGAAGGGCTCCTATTTATATTTTCTCTGGACTCTTCAAAATCTACTGTCCCAAAATCTAGACATCACTCTACGCTTATGCCCAAGATTCTCTTTGTCTATCATGAATACCAAGATGATGGAGTTACTATTTTTCCCAATGTTATAATTACGTCTATCTTGGCAACCAATTCTGTCTATAGACATTAACCTATTCTAATTAAATTATGACTCTTCATACTTTTAAAGCAAGGCAAAACAAATCATATATTCCAAAAGGTATCTGATGATGAAATTGGGAAAACCTTGACTTCTAGGCAAACCATTAGGTCTTGTTCACAGTGCACCTGAAGTGTGTTTGTGTGTGTGTGTGTGTGTGTGTGTGTGTGTGTGTGTGTGTGTGTAAGACTGTCATCTCACATTTGGTGGTGCTTCATTCCAAAGATATAGTTTTTCAAACAACATGGAGCTTTCCCATAACTGGATATCATCTTATGGTCAATCAACAAGCGTTTATTCAGCACATTGATTCAGGTTATCTATTCAGCTCTATGTGCAAGGCATGTGTACTGCCATGCCATATTACTCAGACAATATATCTTCCAAGAGAGTAAAGACTAGAATTGCACTAGTATTAAATTTGCTTACTGTTCTAAGCCCAAAAATAAGCCCTGCAATTGCCAATTTGTAAAAGCCTCCTGCAAGGATGATACTGTATTAAATGGAGGTTGTCTCCTATAAGGAAGCCTATACTTTGAAGCTTTGTTGTATATGGGATTTCATGGGAGTGAATGTCCCCTCTACTACTGCAGAGTGCAACCCTCCTTTACTTCCCATTTTGTCCTTTATTTCCTGGATCTTTACTAGCGTTAGTACAAAGGATCGATTTGTTTTTTCTTAATGAAGGGTATAGGGAAACAGCCATTTATTCTTTATGCTGAAAAATCTCCCTGGACTTTTATTTGTTCATTCATGCCTTCATTCCTTTGTTTGTTGATTTTTGAGGACAACTGATTCTGGGCTATCTATGAATGCTGGCAGGAACCATAACACCATTAATAGGACTCGGTTGAGAACTCAGATCCTAGGATCATAAAATTCAGAGTCAGAAGAGAATTCAGAGGTTACATAGCCCAATACCCTCTTTTTGTAAATGAGGACACTGAGGCCTGGAGAGTAAATGGGAGAACTTGAACTCCGGTTCCATAAGGAACATCCTTTCCATGGTGCCATGGTGCCTCTCCACCACAGATCTGCATTCCATATTTTATGTTCATTATTAAGGGTGGTGAAATGAAACACTAGACATTACAAATAAAAACCACTCAATTCTTGCTTATTCCCCCACTTTTTTTGGCCATAACCCCCAGCAATGATTGCAGAGCACTACAATCCACAAGAATCCTTCAGATACCCATTGAACTGGAAGGCATTTCATTAGCTCTCCTAACCAGTCATTTGCCATAATTTCTTCATTCCAGAGCAAATCCCAATCCCATGAAAAATTGTCCGCAGTTAATGTGGGGTGGTGAAAAAGGCACTGGCCTAGGAATCAGGAGACCTTGGATCAAATTCTAGCTGTACCAATAATTAGCTGTGTGACTTTGGACAAATCTCAACTTCTCTGAGACGCAGTTTCCTCATCTATTAAATGAGAAGGTTTGTCTAGGTCAGTGATGTCAAATTCAAATGGAAACAAGGTGCAGTAAATCTGTACATAAGGATCCCCGCAGTCTGCATAGTGACTTCACTCAAAATGCAATATCTGTATTTTATCATATTTTTATTTATCTTAAAGATTTTCTATTTATATTTTAATCTGATTTGAGCTGAACTCAGAAGTCTAGTGAGTTGCCTAAACAGAAGCAGCATGTTTGACACTTTTGATCGAGAAGATCTTAGCTTTCCCAGATCAATAAAATAAGTAGAACTTCCCTCAGTCTGCCCATGGTGTGAGGTGATAGACTTATAGATTTATAAGTAGAAGCCCTGGATTCCAATTCTGTTTCTAGTCAGTACTACCTCTGTCACCTTGGGCAAGTGTCCTGATTTTAACAGAGTGTGTGAACTCTTGCTAAGTGAGATTGACTTTGATTCTGGAGAAAATTCTGGAATGGTTCATTTAAGAGCTGATTAGTTCATTTTTGGAAAGGAAGGAGTGATTACAAAAAACAAGTGTAGATTCATTAAGAACAAGTCCTAGTAGACTTATCTTATTTCCCTTTTTGATTAGTTAACAAACTGGGAGATCAGGAGAATGTTGTAGATATAATTTACTGAGATTTTAGCAAACCATTCAACAAATCTGCTCATATTATTCTAGTGTATAAAATGAAGAGATATGGATAACTGGATCAGTTCAGAACTGGTTGCCTTACTCAAAGAATAGTCAACTTTGGTCAACATGGTAGGTCAACTTCTGTCCACAGGGGAGTGACCCATTGTTCTGAGTTTGGCTCTGTGATGTTTGACATTTTGGTCAATTATTTGAATAAAAAGATTTGATCAGTTACTTGAATAGAGACATCATGCTCATCAAATTTGAAAATAACAAAGCTGGGAGGGATAACTAATACACTGAATGACCCTGCAGTGAAAATCCAAAATGATCTTGACAGACTAGAGCATTGAGATGAATCTAATAATATAAAATTAATTTCATCATAGGGTTAAATGTAAAGGATTACACAAGTTAGAAAAATTCAAATTCACAAATACAGGGTGGGGGAGGCATCAGCTATCAGTTTATCCAAAAAAGATCTGGGCGTCTTAGCAAAATACAGGCTCAAAATAAGTTAACAGCCAAAAAAGCGAATATGATCTTGTAGTGCATTAAGAGAGACATAGCTTCCAGGAGTAAGGAGGTAAAAATCCTTTTTTTTACCTACAAATAAATACAGAGAGCTTTGGTGGGAAGAGAGGGCTTTTGCATAAAGTATGCCAGGAGTGAGATATACACATAGGAAATTCATGTGGCCAAGACCACTCTGTCCTCTGGTACTTCAGGGCTCCCAGGTCAGTCCACTTCCTAGTGTTCCCTCCTGGTCAGTGTCAGTGCTGCCAAGGCCTCCCTACAGCTAGGATAGGTTTCTTGTTGTTATTGAATTGTTTTAGTTGTGTCTGACTCTTCCTGATTCCATTTGGGGTTTTCTTGGCAAAGATACAGGAGTGGTTTGCCATTTCCTTCTCGAGCTCATTTTACAGATGAGGAAACTGAGTCTATTTGATTTAACTCTATTTAGGCTAAATGATTTACTTGGGGTCCCACAGCTACTAAGTGTCTGAGGCTGGATTTGAACTCATGAAGATGAGTCTTCCTGATTCTAAGCCCAGTGCTCTACCCACTGTGCCACCTAGCTGCCCTTGAGCATCTCATGGGGCACATCATTTATTCTGGATAAATTATTTCGCTGGACTCTTTCACTGGGCAGTCAGTTATCATCTCTACCACCATCAGCTTCAGATTCAGCTGCTTACTGACTTGCTTTCAGAAAGACCAGGGACTTTAACCCTAATAAGGCAGTAGCTACTCAAGTTCTGCATTCTCTGGGCCTTGACTCTGAGGCCAGTTACCTATCCAAGTCTTCCTTCCTTAAAGCTAGGCTTTAATCAGGTGATGACTATTTATGCAACCATAGCTAAACAGCTCTATGGCTCTGGGTTCTCTAAGTAACCTCTTTTGCCTATTGCTCTTTGCAAATGAGTAGGTGGAGAAATGTGAGGAGCTTTTTATGCCTTGGAGTCAGGTTTATTGTCTCTGCTAGGTACTCTGCAGCCCACCTAGGTGAGGCAGTGGATGGAGCAATCAGCCTGCTGAAGTCCTTGGTCTTCTTCAAGAACAAAGGACAAACATTTTGTGAGTAGTAGCAGCTGCCCGGCTGGGGACCCAACTAATTCCAGGTGAGCAATGTTGCTATTTCTTCCTTTTCTCCTCCTCTTCCTCCTCCTTTTCTTCCTCTGTTCACATGAAGAGTCATACCCTTATATGTATGTAGGTGCTCTGTCCAAAAGAATATGAATTTTGATCACTTATACTCTGCAAGGTATCATAGGGTTTGGGGGATAGATTTTTTTCTTCCCTACTTATTTATTCTATCATATCTTTTTTTTAAAGCTGGGATAATTAACTCTTCTGTCTCATATAGTTTTCATTTGTGATTTCTTGAAATATAGCTCTGAAAAACCAGGCTTTGATTAAATCTGTTGGGATTCAAATGGAGCTACTTGACTGTGCCTTTAAACCCAAATCACTCATGCTCCCTTTCACCGAATGGCCAATAATAGGTCCCAGGCCAAGCTTAACTTTGGGTTTTGATGGCTAAGAGTGAGCGTAAATAGTAATTGTTTCTGTTCTGACCAGAAATTCTGAGGGTCTTCCCTTCCCAGCCTGATTTTTTTTTGTGAAGGCAAACTAGGCTATCTTTTGCCTCAGTTCTTACCTAGCCTTTAATTACTAAAAGGGTGTCACCTCAGATAAACTGAGATCTGGACTCCAGTGACTCTGAAGGAGAGAGTGAGACTGATGACTTTGTGCAACTCTGACTCACTCAAATCCAACTTACTTGCAAGTGAAGACATCACCTTCCTGATGGGATCGGTCCTCTCTGAGAGCAAAGGGGGAACAATAGCAAATTTCAATTCAAACACTTACTAGCTGTGTAACCCTGGACAAGTCAATTTACCTCTGTCTGCCTCATTTTCCTCAACTGTAAAAAAGGTTCTTCCCAGGGTTATTACTAGGTGGTAATAGTAGATAGAGTCCTGGGCTTGGAATCAGGAAAACTCATCTTCATGAATTTAAATCTGACCTCAGACACTTACTAACTGTGTGACCCTGGGCAAGTCACTTAACCCTGTTTGCCTCAGTTTCCTCATCTGTAAAATGAGATAGAGAAGGAAATGGCAAACCACACCAGTATCCTTGCAAAGAAAATCCTAAAAGAGGGTCATGAAGAGTCAGACACAACTGAAACGACTCAAGGGCAACAAATATTTGTAAAGCTCTTAGCATAGTGCCTGAATAGTAGTAGGTGCTTAATAAATGCTTATTAATTAGCTGATTGACTCAAAGTGTTCAAGAAGAGTCTCAATAATAATTTGTGTCTGTTGTTCCCACTCTCCTGTATGTACCGTGCTCACCCTACAATAGAACATAAGCTCCTTGAGGGTAGAAGCTATTTTATTTTCTTGTATTTGTATCTCAGTACACTTCTTGCCACATACTAAGTACTTAATAAATGTTCTGTATCTATCTGTCAATTTATCTATCTACAATCTATCCATCCATCTGTCTGCCTAGATATCCTATATATCATCTATCTTTCTAGCTGGGATTCTTTTAGGGGATGCGATGCACTATACGACGGACAAAGCCCCTTAAAATTCTGTTATCCTCCTTCATACCTCTGGACCTCAGTTTCCTCACCTGCAAGATGGTGGTGTGGTACTAGAGGACCTGTGAAGTCTCTTTCAACTCTGAATCTACAATCCTTTGAAATTTCCAACTGTTCCTCTGTCCTTGGTGCTCTTACCTTTTCCAACAACATTACATCAATTATTAATGTTACAAAAGCACAAAATATATTTTTAAAAAGTTGAACAGGAAGGAGAGAATTTATTTCAGTTATGCTTCTGGATTTCACCCATAAAACATAAATACAACTATAAACACTTTCAATTCAATCCAAAAAAAATATGTATTGAGTGCAGCTAATGTACAAGGTATAGGCTAGATCCTGAAGTGAAGTAGGATGCTGATAGTTCTTTTTTAGGTGCTGCTGAAGAATGTCCCCACCCCCAAATGCTTCCAAATTCCTAAATCTGTTCTGAAGACACATATCCTATTCCAAAGAACATGAACAAAATTCCTGATGATCTGGTCTTCTTTTTGTCATCTAGGCAAAAATATTAGAACGATTTCCTTCATATAAATCAAATGTGTATATTGAGACTGTTTTTCACCCCTTAGAATAAATTGGGATCAATTTCAGGAGTCCTCTATGCTGAATTGAACCTGAGCAGGAATTCTACCTACGGCTTCCTCAACAAGTGGTCATTCAATATCAGCTATCTGCAGGATGGGTGACTATCTACATCATAAGTGATCATTCTTGCTTTTGGACCAATCTCTGACTCATCGATTTAGAAATGGAAGGTACTCTGGTATACTGGTGAATCTTTAACCATCAGCTCTCTATACCATAATATACTTTTACATTTAATTTGCATTGTTAACATTTTCTCCATCATTTTCTTAAGTCTAGACAATCAATAGAATACTAAATCAAACCCTGACTGACGATGTAGAAGGTGTAATTGCTCACATTGGAAATTTAACGCTAGTGACCAGCAACAGGTACCTTTAGTTTGGAGGTCATCTAGCCTATTCCCAATCATGTTGTTAATAAGTTTATTCATTAAAGAATTGAAATCTGCTCACTCTAAACTTTTTAACTAGTATTTGGCATTTGAAGTCCAATACCCTAAGTTCTATTTTTTTGGAAACTACCTGCTAACCTTCGACATCACGCAATTTAGGAGATTGAAATGACGTTGAAGATCATCTTATCTTATCTTTTCATTTTGCAGACAGGCAAATCAAGGACCCAGGGGATGTAATGACTTGTGACCCAAAGTCATACAGGTAATTAGTAGCAGAGAAAATTCTAGGTCAGTGCTCTTTCCAATAGAACACAGTAGTATTGACAGCATCTGCTGCTCCTAGCCACTGAGTTAAGTAGCTCACCCTCAAATAAACTATCTGATAGAACTGACATGACTCTGAATCCTGAGATCTTTCTGTATTTGAACTGCTTTTTCTTTCCCCTCCAACCTATTAACCTTCACTTCTATGTGCTTTTTCCTTTAGTTACTCTCGTTTTTCTTATTGTCACCAATGTAGTTTGAATCACTGATTGATGAGTAAATATTTTGTTTTCCCCCGATTTCCTCCAGGCTCTCATTCTAAGTTCCCTTTCCCTCTAATTCTCTTTTGGCAACTGGTGCCCTTGACACAAAGCATCATGGGAAAGTTATGTTTTCCTCCTTTTTCTTACTCCTTTCATGATCCAAGACTTTTCAACAAAACTGACCAGACCAGATCAGGCATCCCAAAAGAGGTCATTCAATTTCCAACTGAAGATGTCCGGTGATAGGGAAACTCAGCCCCTTTCTAGATAATCCATTCTACTTTCCAAGACTACTTTTCAATATAATTTTCAAGTCTTACCTCACACTAAATCTGCAACTGCTCCTAATTTTGCCTTTTGGATCCCCAAAGAAATCTAATTCTTCATCTACAAAACAAGTCTTCAAGTACTTGAAGATAGCAATCATGGACTCCATAACTTCCCTCTTTAAACTAAACATCCATAATTTCTCCAGTTTCAGATGGCATGGTCTCTAGCACCCTCACAATCCTGGCCAGTTTTTCTGGACTCCTGTTTTTCATTCTTCCTAAAATGGAGGTCAGGTAGTTTGATGGCACTATAATCTCATTTATATATCCAGTAATGCAGATCACAACCTAATCAGTCAGTAAAAATTTATTAAGTACCTACTATGTGTCAGGTACTATGCCAAGCACTGGGGATAAAAAGAAAGTTAAAAGGTGGTCCTTGATCTGGAAGAGCTCACAATACTCCTGCCTCTCTATCTTATTTGCAACTCTTGACCATATCCTAGAAATCTTTCACAGTCTGTCAGCTAACATTATTAAGTGACTACTATGTGCTAGGCACTGTACTGAGCATTAGGGAGGCAAAGAAAGTCAAAGGACAGTCCCCATTCTCAAGGATCTCTTAGTCCAGGGGTGGGGAACCTGCAGCCTCCAGGCTACCCTTCTAGGTCCTCAAGTGTGTCTCTGACTGAATTCAAACTTTACCAAGGGGATTTGTCCAATGAAGTTTGGATTCCGTCAAAGGGCCACACTTGAGGACCTAGAGGGGCAGCCTCAAGGTGGATTTGTTCTGTGAAGCTTAGATTCAGTCATGTAGCATCATGAGCAAAGGTTCCCCACCCCTGCCTTAGTCCAATGTGGAGAGACAACAGACAACTATGTTAAAAGGATATAGTCAGGATAAATTAGTAGCAATCTGGGCCAGATAAAGTAGAACCAGATGAAGCTTCTTGCGGAAATTGGGACATTGGCTAAGACTTGAAAGACGTCAGGAAAGAGAGAAAGCAGGGATGAGGAGAGTGAGTGTTCCAAGCATGGGGGACAGTCAGTGAAAATGTCTTGTTCAAGGCACAGCAAGAGATCCAGTGTCACTGAATCCCAGAGTGCCTAGAGGGGAGTGAGGTGTAAGAAAAATTGTAAAGATAGAAAGGGGAGAGATTATGGAGAATTTTAAAAGCCAAACATTTTATATTTGATCCTTGAGGAGTCACTGGAGTTGACTGAATGGAGGGTAATATGGTCAGATCTGTGCTTTAGAGAGATCAGTTTATAGCTGAGGGAAGGATGGATTGGAGTAGGGAGAGACTTGAGGCAGGGAAACCAAGCAGCAGATTATTGCAATAGTCCTGAGAGAAAGTGACAAAGACCTTTACCACATAGGTGACAATGTCAGAGGAGAGAAGGGGCCATATACAAGAGACATTACAAAGAGAAGATTAACAGAACTCGGTATTGATTCGCTAGAGGGACTGAGAGAGAATAAGGAGTTGAGGATAACATCTAGATTGTGAACCTGGGTGACAGAATGGGAGGATGGTGGTACCCTTGACAGTAACAGAGAAGTTAGAAGAGTTTGGAGGGTTTGGAGGAAAAGATGGTCAGATTTGGCAATTCAGAAACCCCTGATAACTTTCAAGAGAGTTCAATTAAGTGGTGAGAATGAAAATCATACTTAAAAGAGTTGAGGGGAAAGAGATGAAATGGAAGGAGCAAGCACACAACATTTTCAAGAAGTTTGGCTGAGAAAAAGTATAGACCCCAATCCTGCCACCCAGCATGGTAGTTATCTCCCCTTGCTGGTCATGAGACCTGCAAACTAGACATCACCTTCATCTAACATCTGACAAGTAGCGTCAAGGATAAAACCAGCACTATATAGTCAACAGAAGTCTCAGTAAAGAGATCTGGATTCAAATCCTGTCTCAGACAATTTCTGTGTGTACTAGTCATTTAACCTCTCAGTGCCTCTACTTCCTCATCTGTAAAGTAGGGAAATTAATATAAGTACTACCTAATTTAGGGGCAAAATGATACTAGAACTGAGTGTTAGCATGTGCCTATAATCTCAGCTACAAGAGAGGCTGAAGCTGGCGGATCTCTAATTCTGAGCTACAGTGAGCTATGCCAATCTTATGTTGGAACTACTTGGTATTAAGATGGCAACCCTTTTGGAGAGGCAAGGGGCATCGGATTGACCACTCCTAGGTTAGAAGAGAAGCAAGTCAAAGCTTTCATGCTGACCTGTGACAGTAAGTACATTAATAGTGGAATTAAGTCCATGAGCAAACTCTACACTTCCAGCCTAGTTGAACTAAAAATAAAATAAAAAGTACTATTTTGTTGTCATTCAGTCATCTTCACAACGCTGGGGCTTTCTTGGTAAAGATACTAGAGGATTTTGCCATTTCCTTCTCCAACTCATTTTATAGATGAGGAAACTAAGGCAAACAGGGTTAAGTGACTTGCCCAGGACCACACAGGTAGTAACTGTGTGAGGCCAGATTTGAACTCAGGAAGATGAGTCTTCTTGACCCTAGGTGTGGCACTCTATCTACTGGGTAGTCTCATAATCAAGATGACTTTCAGTCGACTTGTAGTCAAGAAGAAATTAGTTCAAATCCTTCATATTATATTTATTAATTTTGTTAACCCTGACAAGTCAAGTGATTGCTTTGAATCTCAGGCAATTCTCAAAGATTATCTACGAAATTATAGAAGGTCTTACAATGTGCTTGGGTAGAAGTTTTTACATCACCAAAATCAAAGATCTTTGATTGACTAACTTATCTTTGACAGCCTTGATCACTTCATTTATAGAATTATTGTGAGGAAAGTATTACAGAAATGTGGGCTGTCATCCTCATCTTCATCCCCATCCCTGGAGCACTCTACTGAGGACCTCCTTCCATCTTGGTATCCAATCTATTCCTGTTCAGATCTCTCCATCTTTTAGACAAAGAGAGTAGATGAGAGTATTTGCCAAATGTGTTGTTGAAATATTGACTCAATATTTAAAAGCATTTTCTTGCCCTATCAGTCAAGCTTAGCCAGTACATGGTAATTCATAGTATCCTAGACCTAAGACTGGAAGAAACTTAAGAGGCATCTAATCCAATTACTTCATTTTACACAGAAATATACCTAGATAAATTAAGTGACTTGTTCAAGGTCACAACAGGTCCTGAACATCCAAAGTGAGAACTGAATGTAGGTCCTTTGACTTTAAAATCAACTGAAACATAGAAATACACTATTTTTCCAAGTTGTTTAGAATGAATATTTTCAAACAAAATTTTACATGACATGATTTGATTATCTATAAATTTCCATGGAGTATAGAGGCCATTCTGAGGAAATGTGTTTGCTATATAAATAATTCTTGTGTCCCTTTGATGTGACAGGTCAGCTGTGTCCCTGGGCTGATCATATCTGTGACCCCAAATGCTATCTCTTTAACACTAAAATTCCATCCATGATTTTATAAGGCTGCCAGTCCTAGGTCCCCAGAATTCAAAAGACAAACTAACCTAAAGGGAAAAGGAAACGTATTAGAGGGTGTGAGCCAGCTGCAGGTATGACAGACAAGGGAGGCAGTGAAAAAAAGAATTATTAAGCCTATATGTAATCAGAAAAGGAAATGGCTGGTCATGTGATAAGCATGAGTGAGAAAACATGGACAACGCATTGATATGAGATATGAGACCTTCAGATCTGCAGTGATAGTAGAGAGACAAAGTGGTGCATTGAAAAGAAGGCTGAATCCCTCCAAGAACTTGGGTTCAAATTCTGACTCAGACACCTACTAGCTGAATAATCTTGGGCAAGTTATTTCACTGCTCTGAATCACTTTCTTTAACTATTAAAAAGGAGGGGCAGATTTGACTAGATGCCCCCTAAGGTCTATTCCTGCTCAAAATCTAGAAGGAGTCGAATGAAACAGGGGTAAGATGCTCACAGGATCAAAAGCCTTAGAGAGTATTGTAGCAGTTCTCCCCGTTAGTAGCTGATGGAGAGAGGGATTTGGGAGCCTAAGATTCCTTGCAGGCGGTCCTCCCCTCGCCTTCACAGCCAGCTCTTTGCCTCCTAGTCCCCTCTCCTCCTTCTCCTCCTCCTTCTCCTCCTCCTCCCTCCCTCCGTCCCGCGATCCCCCTCCCTCCCGCCCCCTCCCTTCCTCGCCCCCTGCACTGGCTTGGCTGGCTCAGGGCTGAGTCCAGAGCTCTGCAGTGTGACTGGGCGGTGTGACTTTTCACACCAGCCCTCCAGGTGCACACCAGCCCCCAGCAAGGCAAGGACTGGATAAAGGAGCCTTCCCAGCCCCACAGATCGGCCTCAGACCCCCTACCCTCCCCGGGTCTTTGCCACACCTCTGCCTCCCTCTCCTCTGGCTTGCCCGCGGACGCCAAGGAATCTTCTCCTTTCCTTCTGTCTCACCCCGCCCCCCCAAACCCGTCCTTCGCCCTCTCTTTACCATCACTCGCTCCTAATCTCCCCAATCCCATCCTAGGAAGAGGAGCGCTCCTCAATCTCAGCCCCGGCTTGGGGGGGGCGGTACTCTCCCTCACGCCCTCTCCGTCCTCCCCCCACCCAAAGCAGCGCCCCCTCGCCACCAGTGCCCTCCCAGAGCCTCTCGGGGACCAGAACCATGGCTGCTGGAGGTAGCCGGAGGTCCCAGGCGTCCACCTTCGTTCAGTGCTTGGGGGGCGCCCTGCTGCTGCTGCTGAGCCTCCGGTGCCTGTCGGTGAGGGCTGATGGTGAGTAGGGGACTGAGCGGGGGACCTTCTCTTCTCCCCTAGGTGCCAAGCTGGGCGGGTCGGCCGCCGGTGACCCCCACCTCCACCCCTTCTCACGGGAGGCTGATACTTGGTATTAAGTAGAAAGAATTCTAGTGATGCCAAGGACGTGTCTGGGACCCTGAAGGGCTGTCATGCTGAGCCAAAATGGGGACTGGGTGTCAGGGGAAGTGGAGAAGGGCTGGAAGGGGGTGCATAAATAGGGGAGCAGGATTAAAGCACCCCGCGAGGTCTCTAGATGCTTTCCTTCCAGTGAAACATTCCCAGGAGAATGATTCTGAGGGACTTTGTCTTCCCCTTGCCTACTCTCCCCGCATCCCCACCCCTGCCCACCCAGGGAGCCAAAGCCACCTTCCTGCCACCTTCTGGGCTCTGTGTGTGCCTGAGCTGGACTCTGCGGAAGGTCTGGGGAAATCTAGGGGAATCGAGGAAGTTCGCCCCCAGCCTGTGCCCAACGTCCCCGTGGACCGAAAGCCAGCAGCCCTTGGGGATGCCCTATCTCTGCACCTCAGGGTCTGTGACCCGGTCGGAAGGGAACTACGACCCTGGTCCCTCCTGATCCGACAACTTTCTTTCTCGTCTCTGACTAGGCAGCCCTTCTAAACCTTTTTAAGTTCAAGACTTTTCCTTTATCTCTGGCTTCAAAACAAACCCCAAAGTGAAAGGTGCTCTAGAAGTCATAGATCATTAACTTTGTAACTCATCTCGTCCATCCTCCTCCTTTTACAGATGAGGAAACTGAGGCCCAGAGGCAAGAGATGACTTGCCCAAGGTTACACAACTAGGAAGTGGTAGGGCTGGCATTTTCATTGCTCTTTCCACTGCAGACCCGTGTCCTATCCTTTCACTCCTAAAACTTTTCAGACACATAAGGCTGGTTGCTTCACACTGGGTTTTGTGTTCAAAGGAAGGATTTGACTTTTTTAGTAGGATTCAGATACCATATTAATTCATTTGACAAACACCTTCAGGTTGCCCCTTTTTTTGGGTGGTAGGGCTACATTGAAATAAAGAGACACACTCTTGGGTTGACCACTTCTCATAGCTTTGGAGGGAAATTGGTTCCTCATTAACTTTGGCTGAGCAGGAACTTCATGGATAAAATAAAGGGAATGTCTCAATTTGTTTCAGAGGCTTTGCAATGACTGTATGAGTGTGTGTCTGCGTGTGTGTGTTTTAATAACCCTTCTGCCAGAAGGAAACAAAAGGAAGCATTGTAATAAAAGGAAAAAGGAAACAGGAAACCAAGAGAGGAAAATTATTATGGGTATTAAATTTTTCACAGCTTCTCATCTGGTGTCAATGCTGAGGATCTGACAACGCTGGTCTTAGGAAAGATTGAACGACTTCTTATTTCTTTCTCCATATCCTCAGACAGAGAAGCTAAGGGAACATATCTATGCTGATTGACTGTTTATTGGTGATCTGCTGTGGTTAGCTGTAGTGTTTCAGGCTGGCACTCAAGACTTTTTTTCATTTAATATCTTTTGCAAAGGATGTAATCAATGAATATGTACTAAAATAAGGCTTGTATTAAAAAGAAGAAAAGTCAAAAGTTTCTTTTTAAGTCTACACATTTTAAAAAAAAAATTAAACTTCACAATATAATTTGCTTCAGTGGATCCTAAGATATTATACAGCATGAAAATGTGTTTCCTCCTACAAAAAAAAATCTAGATCTGGTTAAAATGTATAGAGATTCTCTCATTTGTGAACACTGAAGAAAAAATTTCATTGAGCAGGCCATTTAGTCATGCCACACCCAAAAACAAACTGCCTCTTCCACTGACCTCCAGTTTGTACATTTTTCTTCCTTCCTTCCTTCCTTCCTTCCTTCCTTCCTTCCTTTCTTCCTTCCTTTCTCTTTCTTTCTTTCTTTCTTTCTTTCTTTCTTTCTTTCTTTCTTTCTTTCTTTCTTTCTTTCCCTGTCTTTCTGTCTCTTTCTTTCTCTCTATCTCTTTCTTTCTGTCTCTCCCTTTCCTTCCTGCTTTCCGTTTGTTTTTTTATTTCCTTTTCTCCTACCCCCCCACCCTGAGAAATGTACAGGTGTATCTGTATCAAACATATTATATATAAATTAGGGTAATAATTTACTTCAAAGAACTATACCTTTCTTTGCTAAATATTTCCATGAATAGATTAGGTTTGGGTATGTAATTATAAATAGATCAGGAATGGGGGTGGTAGTAGAGAGGATGAATTAGACGAGGAAGGAAAGGAAATCTTGAAAAGAGTTAAGGTGTTATTGCTAGTTTAAGATCAGCCAGATAAGGAAACACACTGCCTCTGAAATTATAAGAATATAACTTAACTATAAAATTATAAGAATATAACTTAACTATAAAAGACGATTGTGTTCACTGAAATTTTATTAAGGAAAATTCAGGAGCATATGTGAGGCATGAATAAACCAGAATTGAAAGACACTCTACTTAAGTCCTAAAATATATGTTTTAACATAAAACATATAAGTACATAAATTCATAGCTACATGGAAATTAGAGCTTTGGAAACTTTTGATCTTATCTAGTGCAGCCCTCAGTGTTCCATATCTTTGGGGCCCCAGTCTAAGATATTGTAAGTTTATGGAGAACTTTAGATTTTGCAATTTCCCCATCCAATATTCCATTTTCCTTTTAACCTCATATCATCTCTATGAAATAACCACAGTATAGTGGAAAGACAGAGAGATTTCAAGTTAGAGGAGTGTGATACAGTGGAAAGAACCTTGGCTTGGGGGTCAGAGTGTCAAAGTTCAAATCCTGCCTCTGATGTGATTGGTACAACCGTGGACAAGTCATTCTTCCTGGGCTGAAGTTTCCTTCTTGGGAGGTTGGACTCAGCCTCTTACCTCTGTTCCAGGTCATTGAGCCTATGATCTGAGTTCAAATTACACCCTTGTTACTCACTTCCCGTATAGCCTTGGGCAAGTTCCTTCCTTTCTCTTGGCCTGACTTTCTTCTTTTGTAAAATAAGGGAATTGGACTAGGTTAGATGTGAATTCCCTCTCAGTTCTATTAAATATCCCTTCCAGCTCTAAATCTATGCTCCTAAGTAGGGGAAGCATTTTTATTCCTGCTTGACAGATGAGGGAAAACCTCTTTATTTTCACCACCTTCTTAACTGAAATTTAGCATTTCATTTAATTGTGAGTGTAGACAACAAAATGGAGAAAATCTCTGCTCTAGACCATTCTGTACATTATCAACCAATAAAAAATGATATTCTCTTCCCCCGAGAGAGTAGAAAATCAGGAAATGTTTTGTGGTTGGGGAATAGGGTCCTGAAAGAAATACAATTCCTGGCTAACATTTCACCGTCTTCAATTCTCTAGGTGGGTTGGGGTCCAATTAGAAGGCATGGCAATAGGCAGGTGATAACTATGTAGCTTAAGATTACTCTAGGACAATCTCTAGCGCTGTGAGCCTGTGGACAGAGTCGATCTGGTCAAAAGAAAAACACCACTCACTGTGGTGGTGGTTAGCCAGAACCAGGCAAAGTGGAGCTCTGTTATGTGACGTGTTAGACAAGAATCAAATTATCATCCAGGGTCCAATTTGGGGCCAAGTCTGATTAATTTCCTACAGGTATCTTTTTTATAAAGTGAAGAGTCTTATGTGATGTGAAGAAGGAAACACTCCCCAAAATCTGTTTCTTTAATATTAGTCAATCCATAAATATTTTCACTAACTAGCTGTATGACCCTGTGCAAGTCACTTAGTCCTATTTGGCTCAGTTTCCTCATTTGTAAAATGAGCTGGAGAAGGAAATGGCAAACCACTCCAGGATCTTTACCAAGGAAACCCCATATGGGGTCACAAAGAGTTGGACGTGATTGAGACAACTGAACAACAAAATATTTATTAAGCTCCTACCACATGCCAGGCACCATGCTCTGGGGATACAAAGAAAGGCAAAAACAACTCTGCCCTCAAGTTGCTCACAGTCTAATGCCAGGAGATAATATGCAGACATCTGTGTACAAACAAACTATATACAGGATAAACTGGAAATAATCAACAAAAGGAAAGTACTAGAATCAAGGGAGAGAGGGAACTCCTTCAGTTTGGAATATCAATCCATCAATTAACAAGCAATTATTAAACTTTTCCTATGTGCCAGGTACCATACAGGGTATCTGAAGAAGTGGAAGACATCTCTACTGAGAAGCCACAATCGAATACAACGAATCAAGTAATGTTTTACTACTTCATTCATTCACCTCATTATAGCATAGAGGGCATATAGCTCACATTTACATCATCTGGTCTTCATAGCAACCCTCTGAGGTAGGTACTAGTATCATCCCCATTTTATATATGAGTACACTGAAGTTCTGAGAGATTAATTAGCATCTCCATGGCCACATACTGGGAAATATTTGAGGCTGGATTCACACCAGATCTTCCCAACTCCTAGTCTAGCCCTGTGTGGATGCTTACCTCTAATGAAATCTAGAAAACAGTGGTCAGCCCCGTGTCTTGATTAGACGGCTTTAGGCTCTGTTGTTTTTTCAGCATTGTATTCTACTTCCTCCACCTTACAGTTATGAAGCTCAAAAGAAAACCCAGGCCTGGGCTGAGGGAAACATACTTGCCTCATACAGGGTGTCCCAAAAATCTTTGTTCAGTTTTCAGCTTTCTCAGACTAAAACTGAACTAAGACTTTTGGGACACCTGAACTATCGTTTCATTGAACGAACAATGTATAAGTTCACACCTGGACAAAGCTGCATGAATAATAATTTTTTTAAAAATCCTTAAGTTCTGGTCCCTGTCAAGTGACCTTCTCCCGTCCCATAATAAGTGTTAGGAGGGAGGTCTCATTTTCACATTCTGGTTCCCTAGCATGCCTGCTTCCTGGCTGCCACAATATCCATCTAGTCCAATTGTATTTTGCAGATGCTAAGTTATTCTGACAAATAGGATGTCAGGACATATTATCAGTTAAGATTTCTTTCCCCGCCTCCAACTACATCACCAGTTTTGTTCTTGGATAGCAAAAAGCATGCGTTTCTTTCAGAATTTGAATTAGGTGGAGTTTCTCCAGATTTCAGACCTTGCACATCTTTCATTTTTTAACTGTGGGTCAAAAGGAAATGCCCTCACAGCTGGTTGCAGTGAGTGGTGGGTGGGTCATGTGGAAATCCAGGACCTTCATTTTTCCTACAGTAAAACCCAGTTGCCTTGTGTTAGCAGCTTGCAAAACATCTTTAAGGACTCAAAAAAATGTTGCTAGCTTGAGTTTTTGCTGAGTACTTTAATGCTGCTGTTCAGTCAGGATGTAGGTTTCCAGTGCAACAAACAAGTCAGTTCTGAGTGCCTGAGTGGATGAAGAAAATAGAATGAATCACAGTGGGTCTCATTCTCTTGATGAGGGCTCATAGAACACCCATGAATATTAGCATACTCAGAAGACCAGAGCCCCAATATTTCAAGTGTAAGGATTCTTTGGGAATGATCTGAATAAGTAAGTAAGTCAGCAGTTGGGACAACCATAGAAAGAGACTGGAAAATGGACACATTTGTTTATATACACATATAATATATATGCATACCATATGTATACATATATTTCCGTTGGAGGGAGAAAGACAGAGTGGATAGAGAGTGGAAGAAAAGGACATTTTGTAAACAAAGTATAAAGAAAATTATAAATTGGATCGATAAATAATTCTAATACTCCCCTAGACACTTGGTTTTTGCTACCTCTTTTTCCCCCAATGGAAATGAAAGTAATTGTAAAGAAATTACACCTTAAAAAACAACCCTTAGTTATTATTTTAAGACTTTTTACCCAAGATTGTCAAAAATATTCTTCTCCAAGCCCTCTCCCTACCCACCCATCCATTATTCCTGAATCATTGCCAAGTGCCTGGGCCTGAGCAACAAGTGGCAAAGAAAACCAGATTTGCTTTGAGAAAAGAGCCCTGGGTCTTTTTGTGAGCAGCAAAATATCTTGTTTTAATAAAAAGGTAGTAAAGACAGCCTTAAGTAATTAGGAAGATTAATTGTTCGTGGTTGGACTGTACCAACATAATAAAAATGACAATAGTATCTAAATAATATACTAATTCAGGGCCATACTGATCATACTATCACATGAAGGCAGCTGAAGCAGGCACTGTGGAGCACTGAGAGCTGTGTTAGACATCTAAGAAGTCAAGGTCATCCACTGTAAACTGACACATCACTAGTTGTCTTGACTTTTGTCCAACCACTGGCCTTTGATGACTCTGGAGGAGCGAGTGAGGCTGATGACTTTGCGCAACTCTGCCTTACTTAAATCCAATTTGTGTAAAAGTTAAGACATCACATAAAGTCATTGGTCCTTTTTGAAAATGAAGGACGAGCAATGACAACAGTATTGGCTCTTTCAGACAAGTTATTTTGAAGGCATCTGTTCCTTTCAGATAGCTAGAAGGAAGCGATTATAAATCCATTGAGAATCAAAAATTCAGCAGATGAACTCGGAAACAAACTCCTGCTTCTTTTTATCATTTTACTGCTCCTTTGATCATTTTTTTCAGGTGAAGCAATTATAATTTAGTTTTCCCAAAGTATAAACCCTCACTTACCAATATTATTTGCCCTTCATTCTCCAAGAAGACTGTGATCTCAGGAGGTTGATGCCATGCCCTCCCTCACTTAACAAATGGGAAAGGAAGGGAAAACAATGCTGTTAACCACATGCTGGTTATGCGTGTGGTTTCTTTACAATCTCCAACAAAGTTTCCCCTACTGCCTGATGGGGCAGGGAGATAACCCTAAATACTCAACCAACCCATCAGTCAATGAGCACATATTTATTAAGCACTTACTATGTGTATGGTACTGGGGATAGACAGTATGAAGTGAAACAGTCCCTGCTCTCAATCTCAAGAGCTTCAAATCTAATTGAGGGAGACAAGGTGTAGATCTCTACTTAGAAACGAAATAGGTACAAAGGGATTTTGAGAGAAGACACCAGCAGATGAGTTGGGAGTGGGGGTAATTAGCTGAAGAAGGTGGACTTTGAGCAGAGTCCTGAGGGAAACTAGGCATTCTAAGTAGCAGAGGTGAGGAGGGAGGAGTATTCTAGGCATAAGTAAATTCAGACATGGAGTGGGAGGTTGAGGGCATTTACTGAGAGAAATAGTAAGGTCAGTTTGACTTAACCATAGTGTACATGATGGGGAGTAATGTGTGAAAAGGCTAGATAGGACCAGGTTGTGAAAAGCTTTAAATGCCAAGTAGAGAAGTCCGTATATGTGATTCTAGAAGTAATAGGGAACCATTGGAGTTTGTCGAGCAGGGAAGTGACATGGTCAGATCTGTGCCTTGGGAAAATCACTATGTCAGCTGTTCAAAGGCTGAGTTGGAATGAGGAGAAATCTGAGAAAAAGAGTCCAGTAAGAAGACTATTGTAATAGATAAGGTTTTGAAGTAAGGTGGTGTCATGCCTATGGAGAGGAGGGAACCAGTGTGAAAGACGCACAAGTAGAAATGAAAAGATTTGGCAAGTGATTGAATTTGAGGGGTGAGGGAGAGTAGGGAACCAAGTAGGACTCTGAGGCCATGAACTTGTGGGCATGGAAATTTGGTCAAGGTGTAAATTTGTGCAGAAAGATAACGAGCTCTGCTTAGAACATCTGGAGTTGGAGATGCCAATGAGATATCCACTTCCAGATGTCCAAGGGGCAACTGGTAGTGGAGCACAAGCTCTGGCAGATCATGCACCAAGGCAGAAAAGACTGAGAACAGGCCCTGGGCAAGTCACTAACTTCAGTTTCCTCAACAGTCAATGGGGATAATAAACAGTAAGCCCCTCCCAAGATTGTTGTAAGCATTAAATGTGATAATATTAAATATTTAGTACAATGCCACTGGAGGCACTGCATAAACGCTCATTCCCTTTCCCCTTCACTCTTATTGTTCATTGAGAGATAGCTAGGTAATCTAATGGAAAGACCTTTGGTTTGAGAATCAGGAAGCTCTGAGGTCAAATCCGGCCTCCAACACTTAATAACTGTGTAACTTTGGCAAATCACTTAAGCTCACTAAGCCTTAGTTTTTTCATCTATAAAACAAGGAGAGGTTGAATGGAATGGCTTCTAAGGTCCCTTCTAATTCTAAAACCATTATCCTATCATGTTTTTGTTTCCCATAATCTTATTTTTCCTATAATCTTACAATGTTCAGATTTCAATTCAACTCAATTTCAATTCAAATTCAATTCAATTCAACATTTATTAAGGGCCTACTATGTGCAATGCACTATTGTCCTGGAGTTATGTCGATCCTCCTCCATAAAATAAAAATAATTCACATGTATATAGGGATTCAAAGTTAGCCAGATATTTATATAGAACAATATCTGATTTGATCCTGACCCCAGCCCTGTTGGGGAAGTGTTAATATCAGTCCTAAATTGAAGAAACAAGCTCAGAGACATTAACTGTCCTGGGCCTCACAGTTAGTAGGTATTCAAGTATTAGTCATATTTGAGATTAAGTATTAATAAGTACTTAAGTATATAGTATTTACATCTTCACTCCATTAGATTGTGAGCTCTTCAAAGGCAAGAATCATCTTTTGCTTATCCTTGTGTCCCCAGGGCTTGCTTAGCTCTGTGTCTGGCACATGGTAGATTAATAAATGCTTATTGACTGACCTACTGTCTGATTCCAGGTCCAGTGCTCCTTGGAGTCATGAAGACATGGCTTCAGGTCCTACCTTTGACACATAAAAGCTGTGTGACCATTGGCAAGTCACTCAATGTCCCAAACAAAGCTCCAAGATGCTTAGTTGCAGATCTGTATCTGTGGTGAGAATCTCCATACCAGGAATTAACCACATTGATGTAATCACAGGTCTGGATGAAAAGAAATTTATCAATGGAACAGAGAATATATACATTCATAATATTTTAAAGGAAGGTACCCTATCTCAGATTTGATGGTTCCTAAACTTTCTAACTTAATATTTAAAACTCAGGCCCACCTAACCCTCTCAACATTCTTTTGGCCAGGAACATAGCTCACTCATGATCCCTGAGGACAATGGAGTCTTCTTTTGAAAAATAGCCTCCGTCTTCCACCATCTTGGGATTCAATCACATGGGTAGCCTTCTGAAGTCCAAGGCTTACTATCAGCCACTCAAAAAGCCCCAGATTGCATGGTGGCTTTGGGGTGTTTCAATCTCATATTCCTGCTTACTCACCGAGTATCTACCCTCTCCCCTCCAACAAAGGGAAAGACAAGGAAACACAAGAAGCCTCTGTGCTCTCATCACCCCCAAATTAAAATATACCACCACTCTGAAAATACATAAGGGCAAATCCATCTACCACAAGGATCTGAGCCAGCCCTTGGAGTTTGGGTGGGATGTTGATTTGTGAAGAGGATAAAAGAAGCACTTTCCATGGGGAAAGAACAGCATTGAGCAAAGACACAGAGTGGGTAATGAGTGTGTTGTGTATGGGCTTCCACGGCAAGGAAGTCAGCCTGGCTAGGATAGAGGATTTGCTCTGGTCAGTAAGAGGAGACAAGAGGGTCAGGTCATCATTAAAGTTAGCCACCAAACCTTCCACCAGCCAATGTTAGGCAGACATGCCACTGTTGTGGCACAAAGGATCATAAGATCATCCTTAGAGCTAGAAGGGGCTTTAGAAGCCATTAAGTCCAACTCTTTTATTTTACAGATGGGGAAACTGAGGCCAAGAAATGTTAAATGACTGGCCCAGGGTTGCACAGCCATTGAGTGTCTGAGGGGGAATTTGAACTCAAGTCTCCACAACTCCAATCCACCACGTATATATATCCACCAAGTACATATATCCACCAAGTACAAGGCAACATTGTGACATGGGATGGTTAGGTTGCATTTCTCTTACTAACCCACACTCATAACCAGATAAAGTTGTGACAGTGTCATTCTAAATGTTTTGACTAAATAAATGTTCCCGAAAAGACAATGCTAGGTCCTAAAAGAAAATCAGGAAAACAAGTGATTGGTGTGGGGGATTGAGGTGAGGTGAGGATGGGGTAGACATTAAGTATTTTTTTAACCTTGCATTTGGGAAGCATGTTGACCTAATCACTCAGAATCTAATGCTGCGTGATGTCCCCATACCTGAGGAGCTCACACACAGATTTCTGTGAGATAGAGTCCTGAGAATTTCCTCAAGTGAGTCTGCCTCCTGACCTCAAGGAGTATGGGAAAACAAAGTCCATTTGTAGGCACACACACACACACACACACACACACATGCACACAACTAATAAAACTGGAATTCCTAACAATGGAAAACCAAGGCTTTGATTTGGGGTCGATTTGTACCACATAAAAATTTGGAGTTAGTGCTAGTAAAGCATTCTCATCACCAACAAGAACCATGTCTTAAATAAAGTGACATCTTCCTGGTTTCTGTCCCAAACTCTTAACAATGACACTGAGATCTCCATCCACAGTGTTTGGCCCCTTGGGGTTCAAGTGCCAAGTGACCGGCAAATTGCTCTGCAGATGGGATAGGGCAATGCTATGGATACCGTCAAAGAGTAGGCTTTGAAAAGATGGTGCTAGGTATCACACAGCATAGCACCTTATTTTCTGTTCCCTGAAACAGGAGGCTTGGGTTCTGTGAATCCTGCCACCTCTATGACCTCTATGCTTTTGAATATCTGCCCAAGTAAAAGAGCTTCCTCATTTTTTATATACAAGTTAGGGTTGTTTCTCCTCCTAAAGGGACCAATCCTTAATTTTCCAAGATTGCAAGAAGAGCATTCATCTTGTTCAAGAAAGAAAGGTATGTGGCTCAGAAGGCTCAGAAAGCAATACTAATTTCTCATTTCTGGAGGGCCTTTTCATCCAAGGATCTGAAGACACTTAATAAATATTAAATCCTTATCTCTCATTTGGTTTTCTTGAAAGAGAGAACATTTTGTTTCTCTACTGGAAGGGAAAAGTAAAATGTGAATAATTTCACAGCTTCTCCAAGTTTGTGGTAAATCTGGGGTTCAAAATGGAGGGTCCAGGCATTAGCCTTTGGATCAACTCTTCTTCCATTTTGCATACCAAAATAGCTCCCAGGATGAGACTGATCTCCTTCTTTTCTTGCACATTTTAAATATCCCTTGGATGGTATAACAAAGCAGCTTTGGGTAGCCGTGTCAGAGGACTGAACTGTACCTGCCTCATTATACACACATGAGTTCTGACTCCACTATCAAATCTTCCTCCTTATACTGGTGTCAGAATCTCACTTCTGCCACTTGTTACCTCTGTGAACTCAGACAAGAATCTTGGCCTTTTTGGGACTCTGTTACCTCATCTATATAATGAGAGGGTTGGGCTACATGGCCTTTAAGGTCTCTTCCAACTTTCTATTTTTGCATAAGACGGGGGCCCCATGGTGACAGGATCCTGGAAGGGCTTAGGCTCTGCTGTCTGGGGGACACAGAAACAAGGTAAAGTTAGGGAAAGAACCCCCAGGGAGGAAGTCTGCCTTCCCTCATTTCTGTCCCTTGAAACAAAGTCCCAATCTCTCCATGACATTTATAGTTTGATTCACACATTGACTTTTGTGGGGTTCCACCTTTACCAAGTCCTATTCACAGTTTTGGAAGTCTTTATTCTTTTGAACATTCAATAAAGGTAAAAACCAAGTATGTCTATTTATCCACTGATGATGCACTGGATGCTTTAAATGCCTGAGGTAAAGTTTCTTAACCTGAATTCTCTAGATAGATTTTAGGGAGTTAGTGAGTTTTGTTCAAAAACTATTTTTATAACTATCTCAATATAATTGATTTCCTTTGTATTTTATTCATTTGAAAACATTATTCTGAGAAGGATCCATGTCAGAAGGATCCACGATATGAAAAAGATTAACACTTGTCCTAAGAAAAGGATTTGATACAAAGGAAAACAAATAGATGAGAAACCAGAGAGACACAGCATACACATCCACATGGAGGGAGCAGAGAAAGCCTGGGTTAGTTTAACAAAAGCATTTTCCTGTGACTCTCCCAGCTTCAGGTCATGTCTCATCTCACTTTGGACCCCATGAAGCAATGTGTTCATGGCTGAGGATTTTAGCTGGGCCTTGGCCCATGCATCCCTTTGTATTCTTTTGATGAATTTGAGGCCATGTTATTTTTTTATTCCTGTTGGATTACCACTTTACTTTCTGAATCCCTGAAGAAGACTGACGGGGATGAAAATCTGGATCCCAGCACTTCAGAAGCTTATAAAGCAAGCCATGCAGAGGAAATCCAACAGGAAACAAGTCATCTTCTTGCCTTTCTATGGCAGAAACAGGAATACTGAGTTCCAGAGGACTGCGGGGCAGGCAGGAACATGTCACATTGGTGCATCCAGAAGCATCCTAGTCAAGGGCGTGAACCCAGCTCATCCAGCCAACTCTTGGCCAAGTCCAATCCATATTCTAGCCTTGAAGACTCTTGAAACAGTATATCAGCCAGAGCTTTCAGAAATCCTGTGGCATAGTTGCCTCTACTGAATTTCTCATTCCATGCCTAGAGTCTGATAAGATGCTGAGAAACCTGGGCAAATAATCTCTTTCCTTCCTATTCCCAGAAGCCAGCTCACTTTTGGTCAAGACCCAGTGGAACTTGACCATCTGGACTCAGGCCAGTTCAGGGATTTGTCTCAAAACTTTCTCACCGTGTCAACCCAATGTACTCCAGAGTGAGGCAAATTCCCAAGTTGATATTTTAATTAAGCCAGTCTCCTTGGTTGATGTTCATCTGGTTGTATCTTCCTCCCCAAGTACTTTTATCTAGGTGGCATATCAGAGAGAAGACTGGGCTTAGATCCATCCTGAAGACCTCAGTTCAAATCCAGATTCAGACTTTTGATGACACTGTGACCCTAAGCAAGTCACTTTACCTCTCTCTGCCTCAGTGCGTCAAAGGTGAATTGGGAATAATGTCACCTACCTCACAGAGTTGCTGTCAGTATCAAATGAGATCGTATTTGTTAGATGCACAGTATAGGACCTGTAAGATAATAGGCACTGAATAATTGCTTCTCCCCTTCTCTCTTTCCTTCTCCTTCACTCTGCTCTGGGAGGCAGCTCCTTCAAAGAGAATAGTGAATGCTGCCATGAACTCCCTGGGGCAAAAGTAGTTTAGAGAACCAGAGAATCTTAGCTCAAGACACAGACTCATCTCACACAGATTCTTGGACTGAACCTGTGTTTTCAACTCTGCCATAGGATTTCTGAAAGCTCTGTCCAATATGTTGTTTCCCTAGCTACACGTTCTGTGATATTCTTGCCATGTGTGTATTCACACACATATACATATGTGTGTGTATCTATGTTCAAATTAAGTCAATTTCAGAAATGGTGCTAATATATTGTATGAACAAAGTACTATGGTCCAAGCTTTTTTTTGAAGTGAAAAACCAGAATCATGGCATGAGGATGGTAGCAAACGTTTCCAAACAGAAATTAAACCAACCAAACCCTGAAATAAAACAGAGAGACCAAGGAAAGAAGAGAGAGAGGAGAAGGTTTTTTTTTTAAGTTTGAATAGGGCAAAAACAGTATTATAGGTCATCTTTATTTACCCACAAACCACTCAATCCAAACCCCAACTTAACTGACATATGCTCCATTTAGGGACTGACTTCATCATTTGGCCAGAAGCTGGACCATCGAAAAGACATTCTAATTTTAGGATCATTTCAGTTGTTTCTAAAACCTTATGGGAGAAAAAAATTGGTAGTATTAGAAGAGAAAGAGACAGAGAGACAGACCGGGAGAAAGAGAGAGAGAGAGAGAAAGAGAGAGAGAGAGAGAGAGAGAGAGAGAGAGAGAGAGAGAGAGAGAGAGAGAGAGAGAGAAAATGTCTATATATGACTACAGAGAAATATTTGTATTTATATATTCAGTAAAGTCTCACTGGAGAGTTTGACCGACTGAGTTCTAAGCTGACTTAGAACATTTTTCAAAGTTGTCTTTGAAGTGATTTGGAACATTTTTTCAAAGCTATCTTTTTGAATTCAAGTTTTAGATCCTACCTAAGCACGACCAGGGGAGGAGTTGCCATTACTCTTAGTCAATTCCCAAAGCCTTTTCAGTTAACTCCTTCCCAGATTAGAAGAGATTTTTTTTCTTCCTTGTTACAGGTGGGGTGCAGAGGGGTGGGAAGTGGGTAGCAGATGTGAAACACAGCAGGGTGTTTAACAGCCCCAGAA